>VWZS01007399.1:295426-351831 GCA_013397075.1 Rhabdornis inornatus | reverse complement strand
CAGGGAATCTGACCCTGCCTGTGCTCCATTGCAGTCAGTACTCCATGATGGATGATGAGGAGGAGCTGCCCCACCACGAGGAGCGGACGTGGTATGTGGGGAAGATCAACCGCGTGCAGGCAGAGGAGATGCTGTGTGGGAAACGGGATGGCACCTTCCTGATCCGTGAGAGCAGCCAGAAGGGGTGCTATGCCTGCTCTGTGGTGTGAGTATCCCTGTGCAGGTGGGGTGGGATGGGATGGGATGGGATGGGATGGGATGGNGTGGCGTGGCGTGGCGTGGCGTGGCGTGGCGTGGCGTGGCGTGGCATGGCGTGGCATGGCATGGCCCAGGTTGTCTTCCTGTATCACTCCATCTTCCAGATGCTGGAGGCGACAGTTCCCATCTGCCTTGGCTTCTCCTGCCAGGGCCAGCTGTGTCTTTGCACTGCTTTGGTGGCCCTGCTTGTGTTCCCCTGGTCCCACTGCTGACCCAGGCTCCTGTGTCTCCCTGGCAGGGTGGATGGTGACACCAAGCACTGCGTGATCTACAAGACGGCGACGGGCTATGGGTTTGCTGAACCCTACAACCTCTACGCCTCCCTCAAGGACCTGGTCTTGCACTACAAGCACACGTCCCTGGTGCAGCACAATGACTCCCTGAATGTCACGCTGGCTCACCCGGTCCTTTCCCAGCCACCAGCCAGATGAGCAGCACATGCACAACACAACAGCTGCCTTCAGCTTCTCCCCAGGGCGCTGCTTTCTGGCTCTGGACTTTTGCACCCTGTATAGTTGAGTCTGTGCTCCTGCTCCTTCAGAGCCTCTGAGATGTCTGTGACCGTTCCTGATGTCGCTCTTGGTCAGTAGCTGAAACCCGTGTTGGCTGATGGGACAGAAAGGCTGGGCTGTAGATTTGCAGTGGGCTCCAGCCTCTAGGAGGTGGGATCCAGTTGTGATTGAATTGCTGGAGGTGAGCACAGCCCCCTCCCCTTCCCTGATAAGCAGGTCAGATCCCCTTCTTGCTGGCAGGTCACCCCGCTATGCATCACTGTAGAGCTTTGGTTCCTGATTCCTCGGTGCTGTGACCGAGGGGTTCCCTGCCTGGACACTGCAGGAGGCAGAGGAGGAGGCTCCATTGAAAGTGTGCATCCTTCACTCTCGCTTCCTTTGGTGGCCTCGCAGGCTGTGATGGTGTCTGGTACGAGGGGTGCTGCTCTTGCATGCAGAGACACATTTAGGAAGGAGAAACCTCATCCTCCATGGGGCTTCCCAGCCGAGATCTTCGCTCCGTGCTGTGCCCCACCTCGCCACGATTCCCTCTTGTCATAACCACCTCTGGAGTGTTGCTGCCTGGGCAGGGAGGATCTGCTTAGCCGTGAATCTCCCGCCTTAGTTGTGCCAACGAAGCTGTGAAACCCGTGTTGGTACCCGTGTTTTTCCTGGCAGGATCTGTGGGATGCACAGCTCGTTGTTTCCGGCCTGTTTCGGTGACTCTCTGCACACATAACCCGTTGAAGCTGACTGTAGCTCTGTAAATATGGTTCTTTTTGTGACCAGCTGCTCCCCTGGTGCTGGTGTTTGCTGAGCCCCCAGTGCCACCCCCAGCGTGGGCAGCAGCTGCCAGGCTGCCACAGCCCCGGGCCCTGCAGCTGAAGCAGGAGAGGGATGGAGTCCAGCGTACACTACGAGCCCTACCTGGAATGAAGGACCTCTCTGCTGCAGGAGGACACATCTGTGGGGCCCAGGGCATGCTGAAATGTATCTGCATGATGGTGAACTACGTATGCAAAGCACTTACAATCGTGGGTACTGTATGGGGCCAGGGCAGGGCGGTGTGCCCGAGCTCAGAGGGCCCCAGGGCAGCCCAGGTGGGCTTGGAAGAGCTTTAAAAGCTGAGCTGAGAGTTGGGGCCATGGTGGCATTTGCTTTCCTGGGTTATCTCAGCTGCCTGGCTGGAGGAGAGCATTCTTGGTCCTCTTGATTTGCCAGAGTGGCTCGTTCCCTCTCAGAGGCTCCTCCTTGGGACAGGCAGGTGGATGCCGTGGACTTTGGCACTTCGGTTTCCCATTGCAGCTTGGGTTCTGCCGGATCCATGGGGTGTTCTGTGCTCCTGCTGTGCCTACATCCTGTCCTTGATGTGCCCCCTGTGTTGGGGACCGCACTGTCCCTCCCTCCCCAGCCAGCTCTGCTGCTTGCCTTGCTGTGGGCTGGTCCCCAGATCCTTCTGGAGCTGGGGCTGCTGGAGCAAACATCCCATTCCTGTTGCTTGTGGCAGCTCTCCTATGCTTAACTGTACAGCCCTGTTCCCTGCCCTGCATGTCCTCTCCAGGCCCTGGGCCTGGTTTTTGGGTCTGGTTTGTCAGTGTTTGGTGCTCAGGTGCAGGCAGTGGGTCAGGGGAGCTGTGGGGGCACAGCCCAGGAGAGGCTATGGTTGGCTCTGGGGATCGCTTGGGAAAAGCTGCCAGGGATGATTAAGGGAATAGTTGGGACTTGGGCACGTGAGAGATGAGGGCATGTGGGACTGGGGCAGGGAGGTTGAGTCCTCACAGCTCTATCCAGAGGCCTCCTGGAGCCTGTGGAGTGTCCAGGGGGCTGCACCAACACTCCAGAGCTTTGTTAGTGTTCCACACCTTTCCAGCCTTGGGACTCCACTGGTCCTGTGCATGTCCCTGCACTTCCAGCACATCCCCACATCACAGGACAGGCTGTAGGCAGATGGGATCCTCAGCCTCTCATCCCATGGGCTCCACATTGCTCCACCACCACCCCTAAACGTGAGCTCGGGGCCAGTCCTGCCTGGGGGGATAACTCCCCACTCATGCCAGGACCTGCTGAGCATCTGGAAGAGTCTCAGCTTGAAGCTGTCACCTGTCAACACTCGCTTGGTGCTCACTTGGCTCTGCTGCCCAGGGAAATTCCAGCTTCTCTTTATCCCGTGTTTTTATCCTTTTGGCTGAATTTCTGTTGTTCCTGTGCTGTCCCTTCCTGCTGTCCAGCCACAGCTCAAGGAGGGGTCACAGTGACCCCTCTGCACCTTCCAGCACTGCCTTCCCTGCCTGCTGGCAGCCTGTCCTTGACAGGGCACTGCTCACGTCCTGTATATGACGAGGAGGAATATGCCCTTCCCCAGGGCTGCCTTTCCCTGACGGTGCTTCACTTGGCTCCCTGAACAGCAGCTTTCTTGCTCTCCCCGGGGTGGAAGCCCAGCCCGGAGCTCCCCCAGCATAAGCTCGTTGTGATTTGTCCTTTGCTGCTTTGGCTCGTTCTGAACCCGGCCATGTTTCGAGGCGCTGGGCTGTGCTTTGCTGCTTGTGACCCCCACGTCCCCCAGCCGAGCCACACACCCACATCCCGTGGGTGCCACATGGCTGTTCCTGCTCCCTGGGGCACAGTTTGGGGCTTGTCCCTCCGTGTCCCTGCTCTTGGGGGGCTCCAGGCTGCCCCATGTAACTCCCAAGGTGCCAGCAGAGGCTTTGTGCTCGGAGAGGACGTGGCGGCTGTGTGAGGTTTTAGTTTCTAGGTATATGCAATAAAGAATAACCTGCCCCCTGAGCTGTCCGTTACCAGCAGTAGTGCTCTCTGCTCTTTCTGTTGATGTTTACTAATGTAAACCCAGTATTTGTTACTGTAAGAGGATTTTTTTTGTACGGTACTTTGAAAAAACCCATGAAAACAAAAACAAAAACAAATAAACAAAAAAAAAAAAGGAAAAAAAAAGGAAATAAATAAACAGAGTTAATGAACCAGGCTCCTGGATTGCTGTGGGAGGTTGTGCGGGGGCAGGAGAGTGGTGGGGCTGTGCCCCAGTTTCTGGGCTGGGTGCAGGATGTGACCCATCGTGCCAGGATTGTGCTCCTAGGGTTTGTAGGGCTGGGGCACGTGTGGATGAGGGCTGAGAAACGCCGGAAACAGCGGCTACAAACGGGGGAAGGACGAGGTTCCTCCTCACTCGGCCCCGCAGCTGAGCTCGGCATGTCTTGGGCTGCACCCCCTTCCCGCACCCGCCCGGGGGCTGTGCTGGGACCCAGCCCCGCTTCCCTGCTCGGGGAACTCCACGCGTGGCTGCTCCACGCTGGGTCCCAACTCCCGGACCTGTCACAACCCGCGGGGAACCGGCGGCTGCGGGCAGGGCTGTGAGCCCAAAGCTGCGGGTCAGGGGACAGCGGGGACTCGGTGGCCGGAGCCCCACGTGGGCCAGCGGCGTCACGGGAGGCGGCGGCTGGGGCGGCAGGAAGGGCGCAGGGAGGCGGGCGCAGCCGAGCTTTAAAAGCCCCCGCTGGGACAGGCTCGTTTCCGCGTCACCCCGGCGTCCTCATGGCCCCCACGGTGCCGCTGGCTGTCCTGGCGCTGGTGGCCCTGGTGGCCCCGGGGCTCGGAATGGCCCCCGGCTGTGATTACCCTGCCCACCGCTGGTGCAGCTCGAGGGACACCGCTGTCGCCTGCCAGGTCAGAACCGCTGCTGCTGCCGGGGCTGGGAACAAGGACAGGGTCACTCAGCAGGCGGGGCCACCTCCCGCCTGCCCGGCAGCAGGGACGAGGGACGTGGGGACAGGGTTGGGGCAGCGCCTGGCCACGATGCCTGGAGCGAGTGCCAGCTGCGAGCATCGCTGAGGCACAAGCTGTCACATCCGTAGGGATGCTCAGAGCCTCCGGTGCCACACCGGCACTACGGCATGGCTGTGGTCCAGCCGGACCCTGACCACGGCCCCTCCCCAGCTGCCGCTGGCACTTCTGCTTTTTCAGTATGAAACCGCTTTTCGGCTTATTCTGCCCCAAACAGACCCGGGTGGTGGCAGCGTCCTGTGAGCCCCACGGGGCCACAGCTTCCCCCTGGCAGTGGGTGCTGGGTTATACCCCCACCCAGGCATGTCCTGGTCTAAGTTTGTTTTCGCCTGAAATATTTTGGGGAAGTTCTGGTGGAAAGCCCCTGCGCTGGGTGTCAGCCACACACAGGATCCTGTGGCAGCAGAAAGCTCCCGGCTACTCTCACTTCCTTCTAGCCCTGCACACCCTCATCCCCCTTCTTCCCTGCATCCCCGGAGCTTTGCCCCATCCCTACAGATACTGAGATGGGGGTCTGCATTCCTGTCCCCCCCGTGCACCCCGAAACCTCCCCGTGTGCAGGTGGAGAGCCGCTGTCCCAGCCTCCCGCACCCCGCGGCCGCGCCCGTGCAGCTGAGCCTGTACTACGAGAGCCTGTGCCCGGCCTGCCGCGAGTTCCTGGTCATGAAGCTCTTCCCCACCTGGCTGCTGCTGCCCGAAGAGATGCTCAACATCACCCTGGTGCCCTACGGCAACGCCCAGGTAGGAGCCGGCCCTCCCGGCGCCGCGGGCTCGCCCCGGTGCTGCCGGCCCCGCTCAGACCGGTTGGTCCTGCAGGAGAGGAACGTCAGCGGCAAGTTGGACTTCGAGTGCCAGCACGGCCCCGAGGAATGTTTGGGCAACATGATGGAGGTGACGGTCCCCGTTCCCACGGTGCTGGCACAGGAGGGTCCAGCAGCCCCTCACCGCCTGCCCTGTCCCCGTAGGCCTGTCTGATGCACGAGGCCAAGAACTTCAGCACCTACTTCCCCGTCATCTTCTGCCTGGAGTCGGGCAGCTCTGTCACCCAGAACCTGGAGGCTGTATGTCCCCCTCCCCGCCCCTCATGCCCCACCCCGGGGGACATCCCTGTCTCCCTAACCACCCCCACGTCCCCTGTGCCTGGCAGTGCCTGCAGATCTACGCCCCAGAGCTGGACAGTGGCCGCATCACCGCCTGCGTGCAGGGGGACACCGGGGTGACTCTGATGCACCACAATGCCCAAATGACTGATGCACTGCAGCCCCAACACCAGTATGTGCCCTGGATCACCGTCAATGGGGTATGCTGGGGGACACCAGGGTGCCAGGTAGGGCTGGGACACCGTGGGGACCCCCCTGACCGGCCCCGTGTCCCCCCACAGAAGCACACGGACGAGCTGCAGGCACAGGCAGAGGCTTCGCTGCTGGGGCTGGTTTGTCACCTTTACCAGGTAGGACAAAGCTCTGAGGGAGCAGCAGAGCTTGGGGACATGTCCCCGTCCCTGCTGGGGCTCTAATGGCTGCTCTCTGGCAGGGGGAGAAGCCCGAGGCCTGTGGGGGCTCCAAGGCTCTGAAGTTCCCAGCTGGCTGCAGGCGCTGAGGGATGCTGTGGGAGCACCAAGAGAGATGCCAATAAAAAAGATATTTTTATTGAAAGCCACCAGGATCCAAAGTGATGTGGTGGGGGGAGCAGGGAGGGGGTGGTTTTGCCTTGCCACAGTGGGAAGGGGAGAGGGGCTGGGCATTGAGGCAATGGGACTGTCCTCCAGACCTGGGAACCACCTGCTCTGGAGGTTCACAAAGAAGCCCCTTGAAGAGTCCCAGGAACTCTGCTGAACAGCTCCCTGAGGAACAGCACATTTCCTCTCTCCAAGTCTTGGGAAGCAGCTCTGGTGTCCATCTTTCTCCTCACACTGATAGCATTTAACTCAACCACTTCAGGAGCACTGGGGCCAAGACCATCCCATTTCCCACCAGTCCTTCTCCATTCCCAACCAGCAGGTTTAGGATGGCATCTTTCCTGGTGGCTCCCTGAGCGCTTGTGACAAGAAGTTATCAGGAACTTCCGAGACCTGCTTGCCCCAGCAAGAGGCCATTCCCAGCTGGGGTTTGGGAAACTGAAATTCACCACAAGGAATTCCTGATCCAGAGAATTCTCCTCACTACCTGTAGAACAACTCCTCAGTGCTGGGGTCCTTGCTGGGTGATGGGCAGCAGAACTTGCATGTTTTTCCATCCCCCTCATCCTCAGCCAGAGGCTCCCAGCTGCAGGGACTGCCCTCAAACCTCTCCTCACACAAGACAAGGTGTGACCCCATCCCCTCACCAGCCCAGGCGTGGGGCTCATCCCACCACGTCCCAGCTCTGGGTACAGACCAAGGGCACTGGCAGGCCCCTGAGAGCCACCTGTAGCCTCCCTTAACCCTTTCCTTTCCCAGAGGAGCTGGGGAGGCTGTGGGAGCAGGAGGGACACAGGAAGCCCCCACATTCCAATCTGAGAGGTGCCAGAGAGCCCTGAGCAGCCAACAGCCAGGAGGAACCACAGCCCTGCCATCACAGCCATCACTCATCTTGTCTCTCTCAGGCTCAGCCAACCTGGGCCACCTGTCCTGGGCACCCCTCAGTGTCCCCACCACCCCAAGGACGGCAGCTGCAGGCAGGGACCCTCCTTCCCTTGTCTGGCTGCACCTCAGGCAGCAGCAAGACCTGGAAAGATGAGGGGAAAAAGTAATAATAATAATTAAAAAAATCACAGCATCAACCAGAGAATGCCTGGAAACTTCATCTCTCTTTATTGTCCATTTCTCATCCAAAACCTGGACCCCAAACCCAGCTCTGGGCCCTGAGCAAGCACAGTCCCACCGGCATGAGCACAGCATGGCACAGCTCCTGCTGCTGCTCAGCGTCTGCCTCGAGCATCGTCCCTGCCCCAAAACTTCTGTCCCCTGGATCAGCTGCACTGCCACTGCCCACAGCTCGCAGGGCCACAGAAAATTCTTCTGCTCGAGAGAGGAAGGGAAGAGAAAGAAAATAATAAACCCTAACCGTGAATCCGAAGGAGTTTCAGCGCCGGAGGGCGAGTTCCCCTCGCCCGAAGCTGCTGGGGAAGCCTTTGGTGCCCTCGGGGCTGCGGGGCAGGCGCAGGACCTCGTCCCACGGGCTGCGGGGCTCGGACACCCACGGTGCTGCCAGGGCATTGCTGGGGGCAGGTTTGGCCGCAGGACAGAGGCCGCTGCCCCACGGTGTCCAGGACCCTCCCCTCGGGCGGCTCTCGGTGCCCAAGCCCACCCCGAGCTGAGGGAAGCCTTTGCTGCTGAGGACTGAGCTGGGGAAGCCGCTGGAATTGCCAAGCGTGAACTCGCTGCCCGGCCAGGTCGGTGCCATCAGATCCTGGTTCAGGAGGAGGGACAGCGACCCTGAGGCATCATCGGACTCCGGAGAGCTGCTGGGCAGGGAATCCTCGAGGCTGCAGGGGAAGGTCAGAGCCGCCGCCGGCCCCTTCCAGCCCGCCCGCTCCTCCCCGGCTTTCTTCTTGCCCCCTTTTCCGCAGAGCCGCACCACCCTGATGCTGTGCCAGTCGCGGTGCCCGAGGCTCTCGAAGGCTCTGCGGGCGCTCTCCAGGCTCTCGTACTCCACCAGGGCACAGCAGCGGCTCAGCAGCTCGGGGAACCGCGAGGAATATTTGCGCACATCCGAGGGCAGCTTGCGGCCCGGCCGCAGGAGGCGGATGGAGGCGATGGCACCGAAGGGGCTGAACATCCTCGTGATGGTCTCCAGGAAGTTTTTCTGCACAGGCAGGTCCTGCTCCCGCGGCTGCAGCTCCCAGGCCAGCAGCAGTTTGCTGGGGGGGACGCTCAGCAGGTACTCGGGGATGGGGAGCCGCCGCCTCACTTTGGTGCCCTCTTTGTTCACTTCCAGCAGCGCCGAGAACTTGAGGGCGTAGAGGGTGAGGCGCCAGTCCCGGGTCAGGTATTTCACCTGTGCAGAGAGGGTGGAATCGCCATCAGTCTGTATCCCCCAGGCAGGGACCACCCTAAACCCACCCTCCAGGCAGGCTGCGACCCCATCCGATATCCTCCACAGCAATATCCCCCTTCTAGGAGAGCAGCTTTGGGATCTGCAGATAGCCCCCAGTGTCCCCTAGGCTCTGGCAAGAAGCCACAACTTCCCCCTAAGCCACACCACCAGCGAGCACTTCCCTTTTTTTTCTCTCTTTTTTTTTTCCATTTCCAAAGTTCAGGGGAATCCTGGATAGCAGTGAATCCAGCCCTGGGGGTGTTTTGAGTTTTCCTTGCTCCCCCAGCCACCCTCCCTGGGAACAGAGCTGCTGCAGGGCATTGAGAGCAGAGTCCAGCTCTGATCACCAGCACACAGCCTGGGCCTCCCCACACACCCAGGACCCACCTTCTTGAAGGATGTCAGCAGTTTGATGCTGACAAAGCCCATCTTGTTCTTCTGCACGTGTTTGAGGAGGAAGGCGTCCTTGGCCAGGTTCTCATCCGACAGGTAGAACTCCACCTGGGCCACGATCCTGCGCACCAGCTGCGGGTCTGGGGCCGAGCAGCTGCAGTCCAGCAGAGCCACCCCCAGCTCGCAGGAGTTCCTGCACAGCAGTGGGGACACAGGGATGAGCTGCTGCCTAGGCCACCATGGTGGGACAGCAGAGGCACCATAGGCACCCAGGGTGGCCACCAGCCTTGCCCTGGGTACAGGGAACAGCTCCAGCCCGTGCCTCGTGAGTGTCGTGAATTAAACACAACCCAGACCAGGGACACGACAGGGACACATCCCCTTGAGGACAAACACATGCAAGGAGCAGGGCTCAGCCCCTCCCCACGTACCCAGTGTAGCTCTCCACGATGTCCTCCTGGCCAAGCAGGGCAAGGGAGCAGCTCCATAGGGGAGGGAGAGGCCGTGCCAGGAGGGAATTCCTTGGTGCAGGCACTGGAGTGCTGCAGCTGGGCTGGGAATCGAGCCCCAAGGCCACTTCAGAGCCATGTGCAGACATTGTCCTTCACCTGGGACATGACACAAGAGAAGGACAGTGCTGGGACACGCTGACCATGCGAGCCCTGGGACAGAGCCCCCAAACCCAGCCCAGGGCAGGGGCATTGGAGCAGATGGGTGTTGTGTCTTTACCTGCTTGTTAGCACTGGAAGGGTCAAAGTTCTCAGTTCTAGCAGTACATCCCAGACACCCCAAAGCAGCAATTCCCAAATTCCCCTCAGTTCCAAACTAAGGCTCCCCAAGCAAAGGCAAAAAAAAAAAAAAAAAAAGAAAAAAAGGTAAAAAAAAATTGAAAGGAAAGAGAGAGAGAAAGCCCCTAGTGTGAGGGGGATGTGGGTTTATAAACACACCCTGAAGGCACTGCAGGGGTGGTTGTGGACCTGCCCCCAGACTGCCTGCTCCAGGTGAAACCTGTTTTGTGGTTAAACTGCCCCAGCTGAGCCCTGGGATGAGCCAGGCCAGGGATCAGGCAGGGTAGGGCCAGCAGAACCTGTTCCCTCGGGTAGCCAGGGTCAGTGAATTGCAGCCTCAAGGCCTCTCAGTCTGTGCCTGGTGTCCCTGCCTTGTGCAGGGGCGGTGACAGCCACTTGGAGGGGAGGGAAGCTTCTGTCCAGGGAATCCTTTGGGCTCTCAATGCTGCCAGAGTAGCAGGGAAAGGATTTTCTCCCTGCAGAAACATCCCCCAGCCCAGGGAGGGAGCAGGGATGGTGTGAAGCCCAGGGCAGGGCAGGGGGACAGGAGCGGCCCCTGGCTCCATGGGGAAGGGTCTGCAATGAAACATCCCCATGGCCTGAGCCCCGTGCTGGGCAGCAGGGGGAAGGGGAGGACACAGGGCTGGGGCAGGCAGGGGGTGACACTGGGCTGGGGACAATGCCAGAGCAGGGACATTGGAGCTGGGTGGAAGCTGGAACTGCCCCTGCAAGGGTTGGTGCTGGGAGCCCACCTGAGCCTCTCCTGCCAGTCCAGGCTTGGCTGATGTTCCTGTGCCCTGTGGCCACATGGACAAGCCAAGGGCTCCACTGGCACAAGAGAAGAGGCTGTTTCACACCAAATAACAGGAGAAAATTCAAGGAAACAACAGAAGGTGGCTCTGGCTCCTGTTTCCAAATCTGTATTTTTGTGTTGGTTCATTTTGAGAACTTAATCTCATTTCTCTTTGCAAGTCCCCCTGTCTCAGAGGCTTCCTTGATCTAGGTGCCTGTTCTCTGACACTGTGGGGACAATCCAGGAGTGCCAGTGCCAGACCAGGAACCTAAAGCCATCCCAACTAAGGCACACATTCCCGAGGAGGCAAGTCTGGGGCTCATCCCACCCTCACACGCTGGCACAGATTGAAGCTCTCCAAGGTGTCCTGGCTGTCCCCAGACCAGCAGCACCTCCCAGGCTGGTGGCTCTGCAGTGTCCCCTGCCCCTTGGGCTGCTCCCAAGGAGTCCCTGGGCTGAGCCACCCTGCCCTTCTGGGATGAGCCACAGGGACTGGCAGTGTCCAACCCCTTCTGGAATGTTGTACCCCTCTGATTTCCCCGGGCTTGGTGTCAACCCCTGGCCACCTCCCCTTCTCCTGCCACCTCCCGGTGTTCTCTGCTACTTGGGAAGAGGTGGAAGACAAAATCTTGGGATATTTGTGCTGAAATCTCTGCAGGATTTGGGAGGGGTGATGGAGCCAGAGGCAGGCTGAGGATGGGGGGTGTAGGTACTAACAGGAGGATTTTGAGCTGTGTTTGCTTTCTGCTTAGAGGCAGATTTTCTCAGGGTTAGGAGGTGCTGCCCAGCTCCCCTGGGGGAAATAATCTCCTGCTTCCAGACCCGAGATTCCCAAAGGAAGAGGCTCTAACTGGTCCAGCCAGACTGGGCATAATCCAGAGGGAGTGAAGCAAAGGCACAGAGGCAGAGGCTGAACCTTCCCAAGGGGTCAGAGCAGCAATGTCCCAGCACTTGTCACATCCCTCCCATCCTCACTGCTCCCATCTTCTCCATTAGTCTGGAAGCTTAATTAGAAAACCCTCCTGTGGCCCTGTGCTCAGTCTGATCCTTCAGCCTCTCCTCCCATCTGAGGTTGGCTGTGATGGGGTTATCCCTACACACAGCTGCTGCCCCAGGGGGAATCTGCCTTCCTGCAGCCCCCAGATCCTGCCCAAAACTGCTCTAATTACCCTGCATCCCCTTGAGGCTGCTGCAGCATCTCCTGGCACCTCTCAGGGATCACAGAAGAAATGGGACCACGACACTCCTTGTGCAGGCCTGAGCATTGGATATACATTTATTGCTGTTCAAGTTTAGCTGGGAATTTTGTGCAAAGGGGTTTGGGTGCTTCTCCAGCCTCCTCACACGCTGCTGCAGAGCTCCAGAGCATCTCCTTTGCACGCTGGCTTCCCTCAGAGGAAGAGCTGAACTTCCTATGGCCCTTAGTGGGAGCAGGGCAGTTAAGATTTGGTTGCTCAGTTGTTTATCTAGACTCTCTTATCTCAGCAGCAGGATCCCAAGTGTGGACTCTGACCCAGAGCTTTCATGGTTATGTACATTTAAATCTGCCTCTCTCACTCCTCTCCTGCCACTTCCATGTGAGACATTTACAGACAAACATCACCCTGGCACAGCATGGGACAGAGGGAAGATGTGCCACTGCACACACTCTTGTTTCACTTGCCATTAGGAACATGTTTGAAAGTGTCACAGCTGCCTTAGTGCCACTGGGAACAAGAAAATCCAAGATTTGGATAGAATATTCTCTGCTAGGCAAATGTACACGAGACCCCTGGAAAAGCTCACACCAAACACTGCATCATTAGAAACCATAAAAATAAAAGCTATTTATGACACAGCCTTTATTCACAGAGAGATTTGCCCCAGGGCTTTGTTTTTGCAGTTTAGCTTGATGACAGATTCCCCCCCCCTGCCCCTCTGCCCTGTAGCCCACAGCACCCCAGTGTAGTCCACAGCACCCCAGGGCAATCCATGTCAGCACAGACCCCACAGGACATGGAAAAGGGGGATAAACCCTGCTGAGCTTCCCCAGCTCAGCCCCATGGGAGCCACCCCCACACTGTCACTGCAGGAAAAGGCAAAGGGATCCAGAGAGGGAAATGCCATTGGAGTGCTGAGCCCCAGGGTCTGTGCCAGCCCCTCCCTACCTGGGATGGGCTGCTGGGCCAGTCTGAGCTGTGCTGGGCCAGTCTGAGCTGTGCTGGCCCACCTGGAGCAGGGGAAATGGGAACAAGGCCCACCCTAAGGCACTGTGGTCACACACCCTTGCCCCTGCTCCGGACCCTCCTTCAACGTCAGAGCAGGACATGGAGTGAGAATTTCACAAACCCCCGGATGTGGAACCAGTTCCTGTCTGCCTGGGCACCGTGGAGGATGGGGATTGCCAGGGGATTCCCCCAGGCATTGTGGCACAGGGACAAGGAACACGCTCTGCCTCCAGCTGCCACTGCCTCGGAGTCCTTTGGTATCTTGAGTTGGCCTGATGGCATCCCAGGTGCATTGGGGTGAAGTGCCAAGCTGGGGACACGTGGAAGCAGGAGAAAATGTTCATCCCATAGTCCCAGAGTACGGCTGTGTCTGCAGGGATATGCAGTCTGGAGCCTCTCCCCAGGCAGGGACAAGGGACACCAGCTGTCCTGTGCTCCCTGGTGCAAGAGATTTGGCAAAGCCAGAGCCAGGACAGCTTGTCTGGAAAGGCTGGAGGAGAAGGGCCGGGTATTCTTCCTTCTTCTTGGGCACTGATTGGTTCAAGTTTGTATCACAGTGAAGTCTGAGACGTGGGGAAGGAACCCAAAGCACCTTCCCTGACAGAGGAAGCCTTGTCTGTGCTCCTCACTCCGGCTGGAGAGTGAGGACAGCTTCTCCCAGCCAGGCACATCCCACCTGCTGCTGACCACAGAGGCTTCCATCCCTTGGGAGCAGACTCTGGAGCTTCTCTCTCCATCTGGAGGGACACTGGCAGCCAAACCAGCCCCGTCCCAGCGCCTGCCCCGGCTCAGCCCATCCTCAAACACAAGTAAACATAAAGAGAAACTAAGAGGCACTATAATAATGCAGATCCGGGGGGGCCAGGCTGGGCACAGCCAGCCTGGCTCCGGATGGCTCGGTCCAGCTGGGGACAAGCCGAGTCCCGGTGTCAGATGTCCTGCAGGGAGTGGCCGGGCTCGCAGCGCTCCCGTTTCACCAGCGGCTCCCCCAGCTCCCGCTCCGGGTCCACCTCGGTGCTCAGCTCGCTGATATCATCTGCAAAAAAAAAAGATCAGGGCAGGGAACCAGGGAACGGAGCCGCCAGGAGCTTGTTCCCAGCACAGCAGGCTGCCAGAGCCAGCAGAGGTTCCCCCTCCCACAGCCAGCCCAGCCTGAGCCAGCAGAGCTCCCGGCAGGGAGGGAGGTACCTTTGTCCAGCAGTGTCGGGGACAGCGATGTGAGGTCGCCAAACTGAAAGAAAAAGGAGTCACGGGGTCAGTGAGGCTTTGGGGAGCCAATGTGCCAGACCTGCTTGATGGCATCACCAAATAATTTCAACCACCCAGGAGAGACCATAAGCATCAGTGCTGGTGGTGGAGAGCAGAAATCCAAACCAAGCACAGGTTTTGGGGGAAAAGCCTTTTGTTGCCATTTAAATCTCTGGGCAAACACCACACACAACAATCCAGGGCAGGATTTAGCTCTGGAATGAAGGGAGAAATTTTTCCATCTCCCAAGTGATGACCAAGTGCTGCCACAGGCAAAGGTGGTGCCTTTTCTCCAGCCTTTTCCACCTCTCAGGCATTTCCCCTCTCCTGGACTCCACCTTCACCTCTCTGCAAAGCCTTTACAGTGAAGTCAGAGTTTGGCCAGCGAGGCTGTGGTGCCAAGTGGAACCAGAGAGCTCCTTGGTCCTGAGATGTGGTGTCCCTCTCAAAGACCAGGTCTGAGACACCAAATTGCTGTGACAACAATGCTGAAAAGTCATGAGAAGCTGGGCAGCAGCAGGAGCTGAGGAGAGTGGGAATTGCAAAGTTCAGTGGGAATGGAAGGACACGATTAATCCTTCTTTGCTGGGAAGAATCAGCCTCCTCCTGGAGAACAGGAATATTGCAAGGGTTTAATGAAGGAAAAGGCTGAGGGATGAGAGCCTCCCACAGCAGGGTCTTGCTGGGAGCCAGTCTCTGCCTTTCATGCTCCTTTAATATCAATAAAGGTGGAGATTTTGCAGGGAACAGGGGGACTCAGCACTGCAGTTGGAGCGGTGTGGGAGGGGGAGGGAAGGCAGAACCAACAGGCTTTGGTTTGCCTGGCTCCCTACATGAGTTCTGTGGAAGCTTCAAGGAGCATATGAGGTCAGTTTTGAGCACATGGGCTCAGTTTTAAACTCGCAGTAGTTTCAACATTGCTGTCACAGGTTCATCTGGGGCTTTTAACTCTGTATTTCAGAGAGAAAAACTGGATGTGGCTTCAGCTAGGCAGGACAGGACCTGCCTGCAAGCCAAGGACCAGACTTACTGTCTGATTGGTGAACCAAAACAAAACCCCAAACCCTCACAAAGTGCCCAAACAACCCCATCATCCTCTTATTCACCTCAAAAACAGAGAGTGGCTGACTGTGCACATAATTCTGGAGCTTGTAGAGGCCTGGAGAAGTTCAGTTGCTGAAAGCAACTTTTGGACCATTTTTGCTTGGTTTAGAAGGACTTTGCCCTGCCAGGAGTCCCAAAGTCAGGGCTGGCAGTCGCAGGTGGTGCAGAGAAGTGGGGAGATCCTGTCCCTCCCTCCTCCAGGCCTCCAAAGCCCAAATGATGCTCAACCACCCCAAACCCAAAACCCACCAGCCTAGGGAAGATGCTCCAGGAGCTCTGTCCTTGTGCCAGGCACTCAAAACAACTCAGTAAATAATTTTTGTTGTAAAACAAGCCGAGGGCACAGTGTGGTTTGTGAACCAGAGGTGTCTTTTGAAGAGCTGCTTCTTTTGGGTTGGTTTGTAGGGAATAAAGGATTCTCACCTCTCCCATGACAGCAATTGGGGTCTCCCCTGTAGCCTGGGCCACACGATGCTCCACCAGGTAGAACATGTACTCGTCGTAGAGCAGGCGGATCAGGTGGAAGGAGCCAAAGCTGGCGGCGCTGCGCAGGGTGAGGTCACGGATCACCATGGAGCTGAACATGGACAGGAAGCAGAAATGTGAGTTGAGTTTTACACCTGTGCTGTGGCTGATGTGAGTTCTGGACACTGGACACTAGTGCTGTGCGACCCAACATCGTCTCTGCCTCTGACCCAAAAGTATCAAAACACTTTAAGTAATTCATTTATGGAGCATCCTATCCCCACCCTGAAAGGATACCAGTACCACAGATAACCAGAGTTTCATGGGAGTAAAGAACTTGGCCTTGGCTTTCCAAGGAGCTCTTTACATGCCCCAAGCCTGGTGCAGAAGCACCCCCAAAATGAGAAAGAAAAGGTACCTGTAGAAGGACCACTTCAACAGGAACTGCCTGGCTGCCTTGGGGAAGCTGGGGCTGCCCTCGTGATGCTTCAGCACTTGAGTGACCACATTGTCCAGCCAGCTGGCCCACTGGTCCAGAGAGCTCTGCTGCTGCAGAGTCAGCTTGAAATCCTGCTCCAGCTTCTGTACCATGCCCTCCTCACACTGGCACACCCACGAAGCCTGCTCCTGCTCAGGAGGAAGGGCTCACAGTTACTCATGCCATGATGTTGTATCCCAACCCAGGAATTAATTTCTAACAGGCAGGGGCTGCAAACCAGCTCTGAATCTATCTGGACCACAGTATTTTTAGAACTACATAATTGTTGGTATAAAATAAAATATATTATTCTTCACTGGAAACGTAATTCTTCACTTGGAATGGGGTGCCCAGGGAAGTGGTAGAGCCATCACCTCTGGAAGTGTTCAAAGAATAAGTGGATGTGGGGACATGGTTGAGTGGGCATGGTGTGGTTTAGCTGAAGGTTGGACTGGATGGTCTTGGAGGTCTTTTCCAGCCTTAATGATCTGTGAGTCTTACAGCAGCTCCTTTTCCACTGCTCACAGTGAAGTAACAGCAAATGTATCACCTTGTTCATTCAGCTGGGAATTGAACACTGCAGAGAATCTGGATATGAAGCCCCAGAGTGGAGCAGAGAGGAGGACAGGAGCCCTGGAGCCCCAGAGTGGAGCAGAGAGGAGGACAGGAGCCCGTGGGTTACCTGCACGTTGGCGAAGTCCACGCGGTTGAGGTCGCTGAGCATCTGATTGATCTGGGACGTGTTCTGCAGCACGGCGCGCGCCGCCTGCGCCAGGTGGTTGAGGGACGTGTACCTGCGCAGGGTCTGGGCAAAGGCACTCACCACCCCCACCTGCAACACAGCATGGGGGGCTGCAGGGCATGCTCTGCTCCCTGCCCAGCCACCAGCCCTGGAGGTGTTCAAAACACTCGTGGAGGTGGAGCTTGGGGACACGGTTTACTGGTGTTTGTGTGCCTTGCACAAGGAAATGTTTGACTGCTTGTACAGGTCTTGTCTCTGCCAGCACCTCCCTGTCCCTGGGGCCAGAGCTGGGAGCAGTTTTCCCTCAAATCCACACTCCTGGTGCTTGGCTTGCCTTCCCCTCTTCCCTTTCTTAACTTCACCGCCTCTCACATCCCCCTGCTCATGTGGGAACTGAGGTAGTCGTGGGTTAGTGGTTGGACTCAAATAATCTTAAAGGTCATTTCCAACCCAATCCTTGCACCAGGCACTTGGCACAACTCAGTCAATCCCTGGGCACAGGTGGTGGTAAAATATACTGAGGGCACAGTGTGGTTTGTGAACCAATGGTGTCTCTTTAGGTGCTGCTCAGTTTGGGTTGGTTTGTAGGGAATAAAGGATTCTGACCTCTCCCATTACATCTCCCTGGTTGCCTGGGCCACACAATGTTTCACCAGGTAGAACATGCACTCATCACAAAGCAGTGGAAGAACACAAACTTAAATAATTCTGTGATTCCATTATTTATTATCTTTAAGCTACCAGGTTTTCACACTCTGCCTCCAGCAGAGACCAGCAAGGTGGGAAGAGGCAGCAAGAATCTCTGGCTTTAGGAGAGCAGGAGCAGGAGCCTTGGGACAAAGCCATGGACTCCTGTGCTTTCCAGGACAGCCCCATTCCAGGGCAGAGAAAACAGGGAATGGTCCCGGCCCCAAGGATGCCAGAGCTCCAGGAGCGTTTGGACACCGCTCTCAGGGATGCTCAGGGTGGGATTGTTGGGGGGTCTGTGCAGGGACAGGGGCTGGATTTGATCCTTGTGGGTCCCTCCCAGCTCAGGATGTTCTGTGGCTCTATGATTTTCTCCCACAAAGCTTTATCTGCAATTTCAGGACACAGGAATGGCTCCACGGACAGAGCATCACCAGCTTCTGGTACCAAGGAATTGCCCCACCTGTGCTCCCAGTCCTGGCTGATTTTGGTTCAGAATCAATCACTGCACTGTGCCAGGTGGCCAAACCCCAGCAGGAATTCCCAATCCCTGTGGAAAACTGCAAGATGCAGACACACACACTGAGGAACACATCTCTGCTCACCTTGGTCTGCACGACCTGTGGGGGGAATTCACTCATGGCATTCATCAGCCACCCCTCCAAACTCTTGGCGAAGTTCCGGATGGCCTGTGTCAGTGTGCCTGCAAAGAAGGCTGCAAAGTCAGAAAAGCTGTTCTGTAGCACTTTTGGGTACCATTTTCTAGCTTAGGATTGCTGGGAAAGCACAGACTGTGGGCTGGTTAGCTGAGATGTCAACTCAGCACCAAGGAAATCAGCTGCATTGATGCACCCAAATTATTCTTTGATGTTATTACTCAAAATCTTCTTCTTCTTCTTAGTCTTACTCTTACTCTTACTCCTATTCTTATTCTTGTTCTTATTCTTAGTCTTAGTCTTATTTTTTTATCCTTATTTGCACTCTTACTCTTATGGCAATTGGATTGAATGATCTTAGAGGTCTTTTCCAACCTACACATTTCTATGGTTTTTAAATTATTCTTATTTCTTTCATCCTTTTCTTATTCATGGCCCTTCTGAGCATTTTTCAAGCATTGAAATTCACTCTTCAAAGACACCCTCGTGCCCCAGCTTGTGAGAGTCCTCAGAGGGACATTTGGGAATCCAAATCAGAAAGAAAACCCTCTACACTCCATCATTAATTTCTCATCATTAATCTCCCGAAAAGTTGACCCCTGATTTCCAGGAGTGCAGTCAGGGACAGGGCACAGGATGGTCCTGTGTAAACAAAGACCTCTAAGGAACCACATCCCAAAGAGTCCCGTGTTCAAATTTTGTTTTTCACCTGACTCCTGGCCAAAATCAGGAGATGTGATATGCAACACACCAAATTTAAAAGGGAGGGGAATTCTCCCTTTTAATTCTTCTTTTTCTCAAGGGGTACAAAATATCCCCCCAGAGCAATGTGCAGGGGGAACACTGCTGTTGCCATTACATTTTAGCCAAGACAAACACCTCCAAGTGGGTTTTCACAGAGGAAATCTTTGTGGCAAGTGGTAGCCAGAGTGAGACCAGACTCAGGATGGGGCTGTGGGCACTCACTGGGCACTGGCCTCAGCACGTCAGGGATCAGGATCTCCACCAGGGCCTGGTACAGGATGTGGTCACAGCTCCTCATCCACTTGAGGATGGGTTCATACTTGCACAGGGTGATCAGTTTGTCCTTTGGGAGGGTCCCTTCGGGTTCCTCTTCACTGCAGGAGGACAAGGAGGGAGACAGAGTTAGCAGCAGGTTTGCATTCAGTGATTTCCCCCTCCCTCTGCATTTCTAACTCCAGTTTTCAGCAGAAAAAAGATGTTTGTGTGCCTTGCACAAGGAAATGTTTGACTGCTTGTACAGGTCTTGTCTCTGCCAGCACCTCCCTGTCCCTGGGGCCAGAGCTGGGAGCAGTTTTCCCTCAAATCCACGCTCCTGGTGCTTGTCCTGCCTTTCCCTCTTCCCTTTGTAACTTCACTGCCTCTCACATCCCCCTGTTGATGTGGGAACTGAGCTCCAGCACAGTCATTTCAGCCAGCAAAGGCTCAGCTGGTTCCTCCTTGCAGCCCCAGCTATTCCCAAAACCTTCCCACCCCTCTCCTCCCTCCTCTGCTCTCATTCTCCAGAGCCACAGCACGGGGACAAAAACTGCAGCCAATGTAGGGCAGATTAGCTGACACTGAGATGTTTTCAAGGTGTTTAACACCCCCAAATGCTGGATGTTTTCAGAAGGAAGGAGACTGAATGTTTGGATGAGAACAGCAAATATTGTCTGTAACTGACTGAGGTCAATCCAGCTTCCATTACTGTCACTTTGTAGATGTATAAAGGCACAAGATATTTGTTACACAACAAGCAGAAAGAGCTGAAACCTGAATTCCCTGCCAGAGCATCACAGCAGAGCTGCTCACCCACACATTACACCAGGAATTGGGGATTTGGAAGGGTCTTTCCCCATGCATTGCATCAAAATCATTAAAGCCAAGCCTTGGACATGCTCTAAAGGGAAACTTGGAGCCTCAGCCTGCAGAATTTTAGTGGTGAACTCCATGGGCATAACTCCTGGAAAATCCCACATGGAGGTCATGAAACTTGCTGTGAAGTGCATCCATGTTCTGCATCTTCTCATGATTTCAGTGTGCCAATTCCCTAATATTTGGGGTTTATATTTATATTTATATTTATATATTAAGAAGGGGAGGGAGTGTGTTATTTTCCTCTCTGGGCTACTGGCAGAGGTGGGAGAGCCCTGCAGCAAAGCTGCCTCCAGTTTCCCCTTGTACCTAGAAACAGCTCCTGGGGTGTTGCAATCTGCCTGGGAGCTGTTCCCGCAAGAAAATGAGATTTTAAATCAAGCAAACACAGCTGCAGTGATTCCTTGCAGGAAAATATTCCCTGGGTAACATCTACAGGGCCATATTCCACAGATTTTTGAGGGATTTTTGCTTATTACTCAACGTTTTACTATTTTTCTTCTGAATAGAAAACTTTTGTCTTTATAGCATCAGTGAGTGGACAGATTTGTGATAGAAATTTTAAGAAGAAACCTTCACTTTTTCAATTTTCTCTGTTTTCACTTATTTCCATTCCCCTGGCAGCAGCTTCCAATGCATAAAGGATGAGGAAGAGGCACAGCAATGAGCCAGGCAGGAGTGAAAAGATTAAAGCAGCTTTGTTTGCAATGATCTGCCTCAAAACACGAGGCACTGACAGGCCTGGGCAGCCAGGCAAGGCAGAGGGTCAGTCTGGATAACCCTAAAACCTCAGAGAGTCCCTAAAATCTGAGCCAGAGGATGGCACTGATTCTTGGCAGGGCATGGGACGTGGATGTCCAACCTCAGGATGAGAGGAAATGGCCTCGAGTCACCCCAGGGGAGTTTAGATTGGATATGAGGGAAAATTTCTTCACTGAAAGAGTGGTCAGGCATTGGAACAGGCTGAGCAGGACAGTGGTGGAGTCACCATCCCTGGAAGTGTCCAAAAATCCTGTGGAATTGTGGAAGTGGCACTTGGGGACATGGTTGAGTGGTGACCAGGGCAGTGCTGGGTGGATGGATGGACTTGATGATCTTGGAGGGCTTTTCCAACCTCAGTGACCCCACAATTCTCCAGTCAGAGCAGACACTTTCCCAGAGCTCTGAACTTTGCATTACATCATTAAACACTTCCAACACTCTTTGTCACAGCTCTGCAGGGCACAAAATACTCCCAAATTCTCCAAAGCATTCAAAAAGCCTAAAAACACTTAATGCATCTTAAAAAGAAATCTATCAGCAAGAAATGGAGCAGGGAAGGCTGGGGAGTACCTGGAAGGCAGAGCAGTGGGGCCATCACTAGGGGGTGCCTTGGGACTCCAGAAGGATTGCCACAGCTTCTCGATGTAGTGGAACTGGAGATTCATCACCACATCCAAAGTGGCCTGACAGCAAAGAACACCACGGGGTCAGCACTCAGCTCGAGTGCTGCCACTCACAGTAAATAATTTACAGGAAAAACAACGGGATTGGCACAGTTTTAGTAACCAACCTAACAAAAACCAGGTCACATGATGAAAAAACCACATAAAGCACAATATTTGAGCTGTAATTCCTGGCAAATGAAGTATTCCTGATTATATTCCAGCTTTTCCTAGGAGTGGGATATGAACTGGTCACATGAATGATGTCCCACATCAGTTAATAAATCAATTACAAATAATCCCCAGAGAATATTGTAAACAATCACCTCGCAGTGTCTCCTGTAGAGAACCTGCAGAGTTTTCACGTCATTCAAGGTGAAACCTTCTTGTAAGAGGACATTACCAAGATCAGGGGCTGGGAACTCAGGAAAGACATGGGTTACATCTGGGAAAAGAAATTGGGAAAGATGCTGAGGGTTAGGAAAGCTCAGAGTACAGGTGAGCACAAGGTGCTGCTGTCACTGGAGGCTCTTTCATGTTCCAGCTGGGATGACACAGGAAAAATGAGATAATTTAGTCCTTTCCCTGATTTGTGCTGCTATATTGAAAAAAAGCAACCAACACAGCCCAGTGGATTCAGTGGGGAAAGGAAAATGTTTCCTTTCTGTTTGTAATAAGAGAAACAAGAAAACATTATCTTCATCTACCATCCACCAGAAATTCCCTGAAGCCTGGAAAATGCCACTCTGGTATTTAAGGAGTACAATGGGGAATAGAATTGGGCAGCAGAGGTGTCAGGAGCTGGGATTTGTGATGGAGACACACAGATCCAGGACCAGCAAATCCAGAGGTTCCACAAGGAGAAGGTCAATATGGATCATCTCCACTCAGATCCCACTGCAGCCTTTGCAAGGAAGGGAATTGTTTTCCCCCCTCTTCCAGGACCTCCATTCTTCTATGGAATTTAGATAAAACCAGATGGATTAAAAATATGCTATGAGAGACCCAACAGACCTGTGGGCTCAAGGAAAAAGGAAGACAGGAGTCAACAGATAAACTTAGCAAGTGTGACACTACAAACACCTATAGAACACATGCTGTATATAAAATATATATCTGAAAAAGCCAAAATGCTGCAGATTTATTAGGAAAGCACACAAATGCACAGCAGTCAGGACTTGCTGGATAAAACCTTCCCCTTAAAGGGAAAATCCCAGCTGTGGAATAATTCATCACCACAGGAGTCTCCTCACCTATGAACTGCTGGTGGTGCTGGCTCTGAGCAGCCACCGACTGCTCGGGTGTGGTGTGGGGGTTGCTGTTGGATGCACTCTCTGCCATCCCATCCATCTTCTGGGCTGCTCTGTACCTAAACCCCATCAGAATTAGCATGGATTAGGATCCACACACACAGGGGAAAACACCTACACAACGTTTATTTGTTATTTCCAACACAGATCTGTGAGTTCATGGAGTGGTTGGTACATTCAAGGCAAACATGTTGAGGGCTGATCATTTATATTGTGGACTCAAATGGAGGGGAAATGAGAAGCTCCTTTTGAAAAGCTTCCCCAAGACAGGATAAAAGGGGTAAGAAGTTTGGTGACACCAAAAAATCAAAAAGGAGAAGCAGAGCTGCAGTGGGTTCCAGAGCAGACTCTGTCTCAAGCACTGACTTTTTGCATTTACTTTCTGTTTGGGAGCTGGAGAAATAAATTCTGCTCCTTCTGCACTTCAGCAACAACCAGAAGTGCCCATGATTGCAGGAGGCAATTCCAAATCCTTTTCCACACAGGGAAATAATTTTAAAATCTTTAAAATTACTCAGGCACAAGACTAAGCATGGCACTATTTAACTCAAACTTTTACACAGAAAAACACCCAAAACCCCAAAATCCACCCAAATACAGCACAAGCTCCCAGGTCCTTCACACTGATTTGGCACCAACATCCCCATAGCTGAGATCCCAAATCACTCTGGCTACAGGGAGGCTGTGAAAGGTGGCACACAAAGTGGAACATGCCACTGGCAAGAAGAATAGGCAGAGAAACACCATTCTATGGAATTCCAGAAAGCTTTGGGTTGGAAAAGTCCTTTAAAGGCCATCTGGTCCAACGGACATCTTCCACCCAAACGGGTTGCTCCAACTCTCATCCAGCTTGGCCTTGAATGTTTCCAGGGATGGGGCATTACCTGGGATAGGTTCTGGTTCTTCAGCACCACCTGGTTTGAACCCCCCAAGCAGAGCCAAATCCCAGGGACCCGCTGAGTATTTTGGGCAGGGCCTGGAGCACCAACCTTTGCTTCTGGTGGATGGGCTGCTGCCTCATGGCCATGTACTGCGTGTCCTCCTGCAGGCGGTTCAGCGGCGACTCCGGCTTCAGGCGGATCCCGTAGTAATGATATTTGGAATTTCCCCTGGAAATACCAATTAGTCAGTGGAAGGGGCATTGTGGCCCTGGCTGCTTGGACAACACACCCCATTTCATGCAGCACATGGCTGCCAAGCACTGTTTGAGTGGCTGAAGGGATGAACTACTGAAATGCCATCATCCCCTAGAAAATTTAAACCCACGTGTGACCAAGTGCAGGGGGATCCACACTTAAACCTGGCCAAGTTTGCTCCAAGCAACCCATGGTGACTGGGGAAGAGATGAGAGAAGTGCTACAATAAAAAGTGTTACTAAACAGAGTGCCTGAAAGACCATAGGGGATACTTTGCTATTTGATTAGGGTTTAGGGATTTTTTTTCCCATAAAAACAAGCGTCCATCTTTATCTAGACTTGGATAAAATGAGCCTGTCTGAATGGCCCACTATGAAAAGAAAAATGTCTTTCTGTTGCCAGCACTTCTGCAGCAACAGCACCAGGCTTTGATGTGGTTTTGTCCCTGGAGCTGTTCATTTTTGTAAGTTTTGTAAAAACTGAAATCTTTCTCTGAGCACAGGGGAATTCTTTCTCCTTTGCTGCTGTGGTGCTCCTTAGGAGGACGTTGGAGAGAGATTTGTCAGCTGAAGTTTTCCCACCAAACTGGAATTTTTTGGTCCCAGTGGGAGTTAGGACAGATCTGCAGCCATGGACACGTGGTAACAGTGTGTCCAACTTGGCTTCAGCCCATTTGTCACCATAAATGGGTGAATTGAGTCCTGAGAGGGAGAAGAGACCAAGCCAGGGAATCACCAACAGCATCTCCAGAGCACAGAGTAGGGAGGCTTAAAGTTCCTTTGCTATGTCACTAAAACTGGGACTGGAGGCACTTTAAATCCAAGGATGATTCTCACTGGAAAATTAGAGAAATATAAGACAGGAGTATTTATCAAATTGGGTTCTTTTTATGGGGGAATTTGCTGTTTTCAAGGGCCCAGTTGAATTGTTGGGTCTTTGTCACTGCACCAAAGGGTTTTACACACACCCCTGTTCAGCCCTGTCCTAAGTGATTGAAGTGCCTGCAAAGTAAATAACAGCTGCCTTTATAACCTAAAATTACAATGAGTAAGAAGATAATGGGGGTCAGCTCTTGGTCAGAATTGAGGTTCACCGTCCCCTTCCCAGCCTGCACATTTCCAATTTTTAGTGGGTTTTTTTGCTTGCTTGTTTATTGTTTAATCCTTGATGGGATTAAAGAATTTCTCTCGTCCAAAGAAATTACTTCAGAGCTCTTGCATTTGACCCAATCTAGAGAAATCCAATGCTCCCCTGCTCTTCTTACAACTGTTACCTCCACATTCCAGCTGTGGAATGCCCTGGTCACATCTGGTTTTGTCCTCATTGAAAAGCCCAGATACTTAAGCTTGAATTTTATTATAAAATCTTCAGCAATCAGAGCAATGACTGTTTAACAGGCAATATATTATTCACTTTTAAAATATTATAAGCTGGGATAAAGTTAACACTCAGCTGTGCAGAAGCTTTGGATGCTCCCTGAAGGACATGTCTGTAATTACAGGAGTTTATTTTCTAATGTTACTTTTCTTGTAACATCCTACAGATCTTTGATGGTTTAGAAGAAAAAACCCTCTTGCGAGGTTCAGCCTGATGTTTTGGGTGTTTCAGACATAAACCACTTATAACTCTATAACTTGTCTGCACCAAAGCTGTGGGCACAGGGTCTGTCATGGGGGATCTTTACTGGACCCAAAGGGAGAAATGGCTTCGGTGACCCAGAACTTCGGGCTCTGCAGAGGAAATTGTGAGGATGAGCTACCTCATCTTTGTCAGACAATACAGAATCCCAGAATATCCTGATGGAAGGGACCACAAGGATCACTGAGGCCCTGCACAGACCCCCCAACAATCCCACCCTGAGCATCCCTGAGAGCGGTGTCCAAACGCTCCTGGAGCTCTGGCAGCCTTGGGGCCGGGACCATTCCCTGGGGAGCCTGGGCAGTGCCCAGCACCCTCGGGGGGAAGAACCTTTCCCTGAGCTCCATGCCAAGCCCTGACACAGCTCCAGCTGTTCCCTGGGGTAACAGGATCCTCATGGGATGAGAAGCAGTTTCAGTTCACATAAAACACATTTCCCCACCAGCTCAGGGTCGGTTATTTCTGCAGATCACAGAAGAGAAACACCTGAACCTTCCAAAGATGCTCAGGAGGTTCTGAGTGCACCAGAGATGCTGCAGTGGGGTTGCTTTGTGTTCACTGAGCTGCAGATTGCCACCAACCTGGTGCCCAGGCGCCGAGTCCTCAGCCCCATGAAGACGGAGCGGATGAGTTTCCCGAAGGACGCGGCGTTGACGGGGTCCAGTTTGTGCTCCTGGCAGTGCCGCAGGTAATGGTTGTACAGGGAGCTCCTGGGCAGGCTCACTCCTTCTGCTGTCTCGTAGTTATCCAGCAGCCACTGCAGCTTCAGGCACGGAAAAATAAACAACATGCAAGTCTAAAGAGGGCTGGGATGTCAGCGGGGTCGGCGCTTGAACATCCGGATCGAGAAGTTCGAGAGAATGGAATAATTAATTTATATGAGTTAATTCACATAACTTATATATGTATAATATACAATTATATTTCATATATTATTATAACATATAAAAATATTATAACTGATATAACTTTCTGTTAGTTTACAAGATGGCAAAAGCACCCCCAGCGCAAACAAAACCAGTTGGATTTTTCATTAAAACACAGTCCTGCTGCCACCTCAGTGTCCACCTCGGGTTGGGATGAGTTCCTGCAGAGCCAAAATAAAGCTGTAAAAACTCGCATTTTCCAAGGAAAAGAGATCTTGAGATACTGCCTAAGAGAAAATAATTTTAGGGGAAGCAAATTGATGCAAAGCCTTTATTAATTGGAAGATTGGCATGTCTGCAACAGCTCCCTTAACAATAAAATTAATGGTTGCCAAAGCAACCTTCAAAATCTGAGGGAATCCATCTACTTTGCAAAATTTACTGTCTGAACTTCTGACATGGCTGTTGATTAAAATTTGCAATTAATATAAATTATTTATACCGAGATAGTCTGAAAGGGCAGGTCCAGCACATGGTGTCAGCGCAGGAATTCAAATGCAAAGCCCCCAATTTCCTTTAATTGACTAAATGGCTTCAGCATCAATAAAATGAGTGTTGTAATAATTGAATTTTGGGAGGAACTGGACGAACACATGGGCTAATATCAACAGGGTGGGTAAGAGCCCTCTCACTGCCATGAGGGATGGCTGGGATTAACATTTTCCAGCCTTCCCTCTCCCCACAGATCTCCATCCCTGCACCAGAACCAGCTGCGTTCCCACCAGATCAGGGCACAACAGACTTGGGTTGTGGATGCCAAATATCAGCCACAGCATCTCCATACAACTGAGAGTCTCAGGTAAAAATGGGAACTGAGCATGGATTTAGTTTAGAAATCAGTGGGATTTGACAAAGCCCATGGATCTGTACTCAAACCCTCTCCACTCCCAGTATCCCTCTCTTTTCTCCCATTTTCTCTTGGTGACACTCCAAGATCCCAATTCACCACAAAGCTGCAGTTTTACACCAAGAATTCTTTGAAAGACAACCTGAGCTGTGTGTGACATCTCTGGCACCTCACTCCATGGAGCTGTTTCCAGTTCCTGTGTTTCATGTCCCACTCTGCTCTCACACAGAGGCTTTGCAGCACCCTCAGGGTGTTCTGTGAGTCTCCTTCACACATTCAAATTTAAACTGCTGCTACACAAAGTCAGCTGGATCCAAAACCAGGCACTTTTAGCTCTACAATTAAAATTATTCCATTCAGTTGGAGAGGAGAAGGATCCAGGGAGAGCTCAGAGCCCCTTCCAGAGCCTAAAGGGGCTCCGGGAGAGCTGGAGAGGGACTGGGGACAAGGGATGGAGGGACAGGACACAGGGAATGGCTTCCACTGCCAGAGGGCAGGGCTGGATGGGATATGGGGAAGGAATTGTTCCCTGGGAGGGTGGGCAGGCCCTGGCACAGGGTGCCCAGAGCAGCTGTGGCTGCCCCTGGATCCCTGGCAGTGTCCAAGGCCAGGTTGGACATTGGGGCTTGGAGCAGCCTGGGACAGTGGAAGGTGTCCCTGGTGGGATGGATGGGATTTAAGGTTCTTCCAACCCAAACCAATCCAGGATTTGTCAGCTGGAGCTGATCCAAATCCAACCACAAATTCCCACAACTGCACCATCAGCTCTGGTGCCTTTGGAGCAGACCAGGAGCTGCCACAGCTGGAGGAACAAAAACCTCCTGACCACGTTTCCCTCTCTCCTGCTTCTCTTCTCCTCCTGCCACCTTCCCCCAGTCCCACAGCACCCAAGACACTTTTTGAAATGATCTCCCACAGACAGAGATCATTTCCAACCCCCACAGTTCCAAGAGAAGCTTTGTTAATGATCCATAATGACCCTTCCTGCTCCCATCTGCAGCACAGACACCCCTGGAAGCCCCAAAACATTTTTCTGTGGTCCTGAGCCTCCCCCAGCCATTCACTTCCCTCTAACAAAAGTGCACCCCAGTGGTTTTGCCCTAAAACACCAGCAGGAATTCAGTTTTTTAGGTTGTCCACATCTATGTTAATTTTGGCCCATCCTCTATATTTAAAAGATTATTGCTTAAGATCCTTTCAAATTTTTAAACCAGGTATTTCATTTATCCTATGGAATATACTGAATGTGCATCAGCTATTTATCTCCTAAATCTTAAGCCTTAAGCCTTAAAAAAAATATAAAAGTTTTGTATTACTATGGAATATTCAGATACAGATAAACCCTCTCATTTAAATTTGATTCCGGGCATTTTTATTCTAATCCCTGGTATTTCCAGAAGATTCCCTTCATCTCCCAGCTTCCTTTTCCTGCAAATGTCTTTTTATATTCCCTTAAACATTGCAGAGTTTCACAATATGAACTCCCACTATTGAATTAGAAATTTATTATGAAGCACACAAAAGAGCTTGAAACAGAGATCTGTCAGAATATAAATAATTTTCCAAACGTGATTTTTTCTCTTCCTGCACAACTAATAGCACACTGGGCACTTAAAATGAGAAAATTAAAAACTCTTTCCATTTGAATCTCTTATTCTGTTTGCTTTCTGAATTTTGTTCAGTTGTGGCAATCAGATATTCTCCATTTTATTTCTGTTTATGCCATGATCAGGTTCCAATAAAATCACTCTACAGCCATATGCTGCTGTGGTTGTTACAGGCACTACGGGGAACATTTAATTTTCATTTCTTCCTTAACTTTATTTCTATCTGACTATTTGGTTTCCTTTGGAAAAAAAAAAACACAGGAAAAAACCTCAACCTGGTTCTATCCAAAGGCGGAAAAAGCCATTCTTGGGGCTGGCTGAGAAAATAAAAAAACATTTTTTGCAGGTCCAGGTTTGGGGAAGTTTTATTGTGGCCACTTCTATGAAACATAAAAAAAAGAAACCATTTGTGGGTCATATTTAAGGTGTTTTTAGCTGGGACCATGAGCAGCAAGTTCCTAAATTTCCACTTGGAGTTAGGACAGAGCCATTCACTCACAGGAAAGAATTCCAGTGGGGATTATTTTGTGGGTTTTGGGATTTCATTTTGCAGACAATGAGGCAAAATTACATTTTCTCCCTACTCTTACCCATGCTGTGGATATCCCAGAACCATGGGGCCTCAACTCCAACTTCAGGCTCTTGTGTACAAAAATTTCAGTTATTTTTCTCTGATTTCTTTGCATCATCTGCAAGTTCATAACTGGCAAAGGAATAATCCCCTGGCCCAGGGTCTGTGCCACTGCAGTCCCACGTTGAGATGATTTTATCAGAACCATCCTGTGTCACTGGGGCTCAGCAGGAGCTTCACCCTCCCCTCTGCCTGTTTCAAATGCACTTAAACAACCTCTCAGGGAGGTTTTGAAGCCAAATTCAGTTATCAAGCTCCATTTCATATTGATTTTAGTTAAATTATGTGAAAAATTCCCTCTGGATTGAGATATCTTTAATAGTCCTCTTATTTATTTTTTTAACCCCAAAGATTCCTGGCATGAAGCATCTGCTGATGGTAACAACATAAACCTCATTATCCCAAGAACTTGCACATTTCCAAAATGCCAAATTTCAAACAAGGAACAGAAGACAATGAGGAAGTCTGCAACCTTAAGACTCAGAGCAATTAAGTCACAACGAAGTGCAATTAGCATCATCTCCCCATTTCCTCTTGCTTTTGTCAAGCTGGAATTTGCTTTCAGCCTTGACAAACTGCAGTCACCTGCTGCTTCCCTCTCTGCTCCTCCAGCAGGAGCCTGACAATGCTGTGTGCCAGCCATGGGGAATTTGGGATGGGTAATGCTCTCCCTGCTGTTGTGCCATGAAGAGGAGAGAACTGGAACATCCTGGAGAGCAGCAACTGGGGAAGGTTCAGCACTGGTGGTCACTGGGATGTCCCACCCCTGCACTGGGAGCCAGCTCTGGCCACCTGCAGTGTCCAGGTGGTGGCTGCTCCATCCCTGGAGCATCCAAGGCCGGGCTGGACAGAGCTCTGAGCACTCTGGAAGGTGTCCCTGCCCATGGCAGGAGGTTGGAATTAAATGAGCTTTAGGGTCCTGTCCAACCCAAACCATCCTGGTCCAGCTCTCTGCTCAAATCAGGGCACACTCCCATGGGCTCAGGTCCCTCACTCAGAGGAGTCCTAAAAGAGCCTCCCCATGCAGAGGCTGCAGAGCCTCCCTGGGCAGTGGAGCTCCTCCAGCTCTGGACCTGCCTGATCTGGTTCCCCATGTGCTGTGTCCCCCCCCAGGCACTGCTCATCCCTCTTTTTATTCCCAGACACCTCCCTGTGCCCTGGGAGGGCTGAGCAGGGACACTGGGGACAGCAAGGACCCCGTGGGGTTCCTCAGCTCAGGCTCTGTGCCCTGCCAGGGGGAATGACCTGACCCAGCCCAGCCCTGGAGCAGCACCTTCAGAGGGAGCAGCTGAGGGTGGAGGTGTCACACGTGCTCAGGGAGGAGTTTTTGTTTGCTCCAGAGTTTGTGAGAGCACTTAAACCTTAGACCAGACTATGAGCCATGACCTAGAACCGGGGACATTAAGCTCTGCACTTCTCCCCTGCAAGACAAGGGTGGGGAAGGTTGATCAGGGGCTGGATAAGGTCCCCACTCCATCCTGCACAGCTTGTGGTCAGTGAAATCTCTTTTCTACCTTTTGCTTTCTTTCCTCTGCCCTTTTCCTGATTTTTTTTCAAACCTTGGCCATGATGAACAAGAAAAACTCTGCAGAGCAACACAATCCTTGTGCAGCACTTCAGGAGTGTGGGCCTGGCACAGCCTGGGGTGGGAGGGATGCAGGAGATGCTCAGAACAGGGACCTGATCCTGCAGGTTTCTGTTTCCCCAACTACAACCAGAAACCTTCACTCTCCACCAGCTGAAATAAGAACTGAGCTCTTCCAGGAGCCCTGGCCTGGAATTTAAAATCAGCTGAAGGAATCAGACTGGTTTAAAGTTCCTTTTGTTGTCTCAGGCTATTTATCTACGATGAAGAAGCCAAGGATTCTGTTTTTGTTTTTGCAGGCCCTAAGGATGACAACAAACCAGCCCCCAAACACAGAGGAAATCTGTTAGAATAGAGCAGCACCACTCTGTGCACTGGGATTTATGGGTGCAGGACGTGCTTGAGCTTAATCCAAACACAGGGAAACCAAGGCAAGTCCAGGGACTCCAGCATGGCTTGGATCAACCCAAATCTCACCCAAGCATGTGCTCACCCCTCAGTGTTCCTGCTTGGGAGCCACAAACCAAGATGCAAAGGCCCAGCAGGACAGAGGGAATATCACACAAAGCAGGGAAATCGTTGCAGAGTGCAGAGAGAGAGACCCAGCACATGGATTTAGCACAGCATTGTGACAGGAATGGGCTTCCTGAGGCACACAGAGGAAAAAAAGGCATTCACAGGCTTTTGGTGTGTGCTGGCTGAGGGGAATCTGTCACAATTCACACTGAGCCATGGCTGTGGATTTACAAGTAGTTTTCCAGCCATTTTTCAGTTCCAGTGAAAGGAAAAGAACTTCCTCAAATGTGTTTATCTGACTGCCAGCAATTTCCATTGCAAGGCAGATGAAATAAATAAACACAGGGCAGAGGCAGTCAACAGACTCCTGAGCATCTCAGCAGCAAACATTCTCATATGGCACTTTTTGCAGACTCTTTTTCCCTGGGAATGGGCAGTTTTGGGCAGCACAGTTCAATCACAGGCTGCTTTTGAGTGACTCTTGCTGTTGAATACACCAAAGAAATAATTCTCCCACCAAAGCAGGGGAAAAGGTTGTAAATTCTGATTGTAACTTACATGGCTGTTGAGCAAACTGCTTTTGTGTGATGTAATCCCTTCATTTTTTTGTAGGTTTTCAATCGCCATTTCAAGCTAAAGAAAAATGTGCACAGGAAAGAGAAAAAAAAAAGGAGAAAGAAAGGAAATCAGATAGTTAGCAACAGCCAGGATTATTGTTTCTTTATTAATATTTGAGTGATTAATGCTTTATATCAACAAGCTTGTGAAAAAGAGGCAAACAGATGAGCACAGTTGGTGTGGATGGAGCTGCAGAGGCGTTACTGGGACATGCAAATGGACACACAGCAGGAATCCCCACGGGGGTGACAAAGCCAGGCCAGGGGGGTTTATCTTCCCCTAAAAGTGCTGCCTATTTATAAAAAAAAGCAATTTTCCTCCTCTTTTCCTGCTGAGAGCAAACCACTGCCAGGCAGATCCTCTGCAGGGTCAGAGACTGGCTGCAGAGTTGTACCCAAGGAGAGCTGGCAGTAATGATTTGGTTACTGTCACCTCTTCATATTTTGTCAAAAAAACAAACAAAAAAAAGTTAAATAAAACTGGGGTGCAAGGAGAGTGGATGAACTGGAATGGATAAGGGCTCTCTGATGCTGAGAACTGCAAAGGCAAGAAGGGAGGAGCCAGGTTTCAGGTGAGCTCTCCCCAGAAGCCAGGGTGGAATGTTTGATGCTGCCTGTGCTCGTTTCTCTGGATCTCAGAGGAGCCAAGGTGAGGCTTTCTGGCTCCTGAGGAGCCCCTCACTCCCTGCCTGGCTCCCGTTCCACTCCAGCCCAGCTGTGGTTGTGCCTCAACCCTCTCCTGAACCCTTCTTGTCTTCTCCGTTCTGCTGCTGGGGCAGAATCTGGGGAGCTCCTTTAGCAGATGGCTGCTGGTCCCAAAGCTCCAGTGCTCCTCTACGAGCTTTTTGCAAGAAAAAAAAAATAACCCCAATCCTCCCAAAAGCCCACATTAGAGCCTGGCAGGGGCAGAACCTGCTGTTTGTGTCCAGCAGATGTTCCCAAGCCCTGTTATCTGTGCCCTGGCAGTGCAGGCAGGACAAGGCAGCAGCACACAGAGCTCTGCTGCCGCCGTCCTCATTTAACATCTCTGTGGGCACTCCCACATCTGCAGATGATCTTCCGTGGCCTCCTGCCCACATTCACAGCCTGCACTGACTCACCCCTCAGTGGAGATTAAGGCTGAAATAAACCCAGCCCTTACAAAGCCAGGCTCTGTCACAGGAGGGTGGCAGAGCAGAACAGATCAGACCCAGCCGCCGAAGTGACACCCAGCAAGCACAGGCACTGTGCCACACCCAGCTGGGAAGGTGACACCACCTCCAGCACACCTCCCTTGGTTTCCACCCCGAAGTGGAACCACTTCTCGAGGTGTTCTCACCAAATTCAGGCTCAGATTAGTGGGGTTTCTGTGATGGACCACGAGGAACCAAAGCCTGAGTGCTGACACAGCCTTCAGGAAATGAGTCAGAGTTAGAGGGAGACCCAATTTCCTTCCTCTGCTCAGGGGCTGTCTGAGCAGCAGCTCTGAGGCAAGCACAGAAATGCTGCCTGGCCTTTTGCTGTTGGCAGGTGTCCCAGCCAAAAGGACACCTTGCATTTGCAATAAAAAATATGACAGGAGAAAGGCTAAAAGCTTGTAAGCAGCCGTGCAGGAAGGTGAAGAGCTCTGAGGACCCACTTATGGGAGGTCTCAAGGATTTCCTCTCTTGGTCCAGACTAATTTAGGTGAAGATTGATAGTGCTGTGTTGGCACAGGTATTGAGTGGGACTGTTCCCTGTGCTGTTTCAGCCCATCTGATGGAACAGAACTCTGGGATTCCAGCACACAGGGAAGGTTCCTTAAGAGGTTTCTCGAAGTATCTGAAGATTTTTCTTCAGTGCATACACAGATTTACCAAACATCTCTCAACCTCCTGAGGCAGCTCTAACTGCTAATCCTGAAGTGTTCCCTTGTTTCCATTCTCCTCTGCAGGTGCCCTCCTTGCTCTTGAGGTCTCTTCTCCAAACCCTCACCACCTCCAGTCCCTGTCCTTCCCCACCACTGACCACTCTGATGTCCATCCCCAAACACTTTGGCTTCCCTGGCTCCATCTGCACGAGCTCTGCTTTCCTTTCCTCCCACAAAGCTCCCAATCCTGCCCCACCACGTTCTGCCAGGACTACCAGAGCCCCTCTGGCCTTTTAACACCAGCCTTTCCCTGTCTCTGTTGAGGCTGGACATTAAACAGAAAATGATGTTCCTGCAATGGATCTGATTCAGTGCCTGCTCTCCTTAAGCCACCCATCCTTTCTTGTGGCTGCCCCTGGATCCCTGGCAGTGTCCAAGGCCAGGTTGGACACTGGGGCTTGGAGCAGCCTGGGACAGTGGAAGGTGTCCCTGCCATGGCAGGGGGGGCACTGGATGAGCTTTAAGATCCCAAACCAAATGACTCCATGATTAAGTGAAATTCCAAAATTCCAAGCAGTCAAGGCTCTGCTCCATCCCCCTCCGACCCTGGTCTGTGCTGGAAGGACTGAAATCCACACACAGACGCAGCCCTGGACTGTGCCAGGCTCTTTTCCACCTTTTCCAGCCCTTCCTCAGATATTTTGTCTTAAAATACCTCCAGAAAGCTCTTTCCTATATGCAACAGAGTGAATCTATCTCAGATGTATTTCCATAAGGGTTGCTTTCTAAATTTTTTTTTCTGAACAGCCTTATCTCATGTAATAACCACCAACTAAATCTGTTCATGGGATATTTCTACAGACATATTTTCCACTTGGGCTTTTATATTGTGCTTAACACCATGGAAATTACAAAAACCCCAAAAAGCAACAACAAAAAAAATCCCCCCAAAATCCAAGAGTACAGTTGTGCAGTTTTGTAAGATGCAGTCCCACACAGGTGATGTTTCCAAATAATAACTTTGAGCAAAAACCAAATGGTCCAGTGCTAATTTTTAACTACGAACAGTTAAAATACACAGACATACAATTCTCACCCCTCAGAAATGAACCTCAGCATCTGTCATTTTGTCTTCCACCCAAACTAAGGACTTTCCCCCCATGCCTACCCAAGGTAGAGCACATTTACTCTAGGATCAAAGCAACCTTTCAAGGCACAAAGATTCAAAAAACATAAAGTCTATATTCTAAAACTCACTGGGAAAAGAAAGTACAATTTAACAGGCCAGATTTACAAGATTCTCAGTAGCAACAGCTCCAGTTTTTCTCCCTAGTGATGCTGCTCACATTTTAAATTCTGGCTACATACCCTGAATTACACCTACATTGGTATTTATATTTATATAAGATGCATAAACACACAGAAGTCTGCAGGGGGAGGTGAGCAGTGTCCCAGGAAATGTGTTCCAAGCACTCCTGGCAGCTGCTAAAGGCTGGGAGATTCCCAAACCAAAGCCCTGGTGCTTCTTACTGCAAAAAGGCTGTTTTGGGTGAAGAGCTGTAAGCTCTCAGCCCCCCACAGCTGCACAGCTGTGCTTCCAGCACCTGCCACCTCAGCTGGCAGCTGGAGGGACATGATTTTAAAAAATCAGAACTTTAAACCATTTCTGTTTGATCAATATTACCCCAAAAGACATTTTCTAAACACATGGCAAGGACAGAATACACAATGGTGTAGGAGATATACACAGACTTTTTGATCACTGTGCACTCAGCATGATCAGCTTGACATAACTTATGTGCTAATTATGCACTGGGTTAAGGAAAGATTTCTCAGGTCTCTTCATAATTGAAGACATATTTCAATATTTTGGGTAAGCATGTGTGAGATGTTTGACTTATTAGAAAACGTAGAGACAAATCTTTAAAAGCCAAAATATTTTGCTTGTGGGGCAAAAAAAACCCAAACCAAATCAAATGCTTTATTAATATTTGAATGATTAATGCTTTCTCTTCTCTGATGCTGCATAATTTCAGTGATCTGCTGAGCGAGAGGGACGGTCCAAACACCAACTGAAAAATAAGTGTGGTACACCAGTGTCTATTCTCTCCCTTCCACTCTTGGCATGTCACAGACATATACAGTGATAATGACAGGTCAGATTTATTTTCTGAAGGCTTTTCAGTTCCCTTTGGAATCATTGCTGGCCCCTGAGCTGCAGTGCCTGCAGGGCTACATACCGTTGCTGGAGAGGAGCGTGAGGTGTGAGACAGAGAATGTCTAGAGTTCTCCAGCCCCCCATGAATGAGATAGGCTCCCGAGCCGGAGAGGATCTGACTTCCCCCAATGTCCATGGTGATGCCCACCATGTTGTGAGAGGGAATGGCTGTAGGAGAGGATGCCGCTGTAGTCACCTGAGCTCCTCCTCCTCCTCCTCCTCCTCCTCCCTGCGCTTCGAAATAGGGCGCGGCGCCGGCGGGAGCGTAAATCTGCGCCTCGCTGCTGTACGAGTAGGCAGCTCGTCTGTGCAGGGGACAAAAAGGGACATGGAGAGCAGCTGCCAGAGAGAACCCCATGTTTGACTCTTGCAGTGTGTTTCTTCTTAATGGTATGTTCTGTTATTGCCCAAGCTAATGGTTTAGTTGAAAATGATACCCTCCCACCCACCTTGTCAATCCTGCTTGGAATTCCCCTTTGGAAATCTCCTAAAACTCGAGGTCACATTAGTCCATGTGACCCAGTTTTCCCCCCTACCTCCCTCATTGGATGATGCCTTTGTGAGCCCTACCCTTTACCCCTCCTCAGAATTTCTCCAATTTGCTGAGAATTTGTACCTTCCCCTTGAACCTCCCCATATTTAAGTTGTTGCACCTTCACCATTTTTGTCTCTTGCCCCACGGATTCCTCAAAGTAATAAATCCTTTTTATCCTCTGCAAAAGACCTCCTCTCCTCCCTGNAAAGACCTTCCTCTCCTCCTTGCCTCCTTTGAATGCAATCTGACAGCGAAAACGCCATGGAGCCATAGCTCGAGTCACATCTAAGGCCTCCTGTTCCAGAGTGTGACCCACTCTGGGCACGGGGCTGTAGTGGCAAAGTGAGTGCAGCTCTGGTCATTGCATCATTTGACAACTTCTGAAAGCTTGGCAAGTCAAAAAAACCCCCCAGCCCTGCTGGAATGGGAGCCTGTGCTGGGATCACAGTGAGGGCAGAGCCTGGGGCTCTGGTAAGGAACTGGGGTGAGGAAGGCCAAAAGGAGGCACAAAATGGGGCACAGCAGACAGGAGGAAGAGGAAATTTTAAGGGTGGAGAGGCTCTGGCACAGCTGTGGCTGCCCCTGGATCCCTGGAAGTGTCCAAGGCCAGGCTGGACAAGGCTTGGAGCAGCCTGGGATGGTGGAAGGTGTTGGGGGGTTGGAAGGAGATGGGCTTTAAGGTCTTTTCTGACCCAAGCCATTCTGGGATCCTTGACTCTATAAAATCTTCCAACACCCCCTTTTTCCTCTAGAAGTTCCACTCCTGAAGCTGCCCATGTCACCACACAACGTGCTTGGCACACAGAACACCTCTCATGACCAGGATTCCCTGGAGAACAGTCCCTCCATGAGGACAACACCCCTAGGGCTGGAGTGTGGCTGAAACCACCCTGACACCCAACAGAACACCTGAAACAGCTCCTCCTCTTCCTCCTTCCACCGTGGGGCTGGGCTGGAAGGAGCCTGGGAGAGGGCAGGGCTGGAGATGGGAGAGGGACAGCTCAGAGAGGCTCTTACATGGTTCCATTGGTGTAAACAGCTTCTCCTCCTTCCACATACTGCACCTGGGCTGGATAAACGTGCTGCACAGACTGCACCTGCAACAGGCACCAAGAAATCAGGGATTGCTCAGGAACCAAAGGTCAAACTGCACAACCTCACCTTGACACTCAGGCTTTCTGTTTTAGAAAAAAGGAAAAAAGAAAATAAAACACCCTCCCTGCCCCCCTCCATGCTCAGGAATCCCAAAGGAGGTTTTTATTTTCAAAGGTCAAGTTAAAATAGATAAATAAGTGGTTGCTCCATGAGCAGTGGAAACAATGGAGCTGGGTTTCCTCTGGACACGTGTCTTGGGGTGACTAAGAGGGGTGAGCTCATGCTGCAGCCTTTCCTTCAGAGAGGAGCCTGGCAGTATCCAGCTGCACCCCAGCCCCTTTTTCTTTACTCTGGGAGAGATGGAGTTGCCCTCTGTCAATTTTTTTTCCCCTTGAAATGGAGCAACCAAATAAAAAATCACTAAAGGAAAAAAATTCAGATGGTCAGACTTGCTGTCCACATGGAGCAGCACCACATATCCCTGGTTTCTTAGGAAACAAGCACAGGAAAAGGCAAAGTTCAAATAAATAAAAACACTTGCACAGCTCTCTGGCACCAAACCTTTCTATGGAGCCACATGCAGTCAGTAAATTTGTTTAATTAAAAAAAAAAAACAAACATTTCGCCTCTAAAAATCTTTACCAAAGGAGATTGCTTTTAATTTAACTTTGATTTAATAAAGGCTTTTAAATGTAAGTTGAAAGCATCCATCAAATCTTCAAATACATTAAAGACAACAGCTACAGCAAAGGTTCTTCCTAAACTTCAAATATTTTGAGAGTTTCTTTTGTCATCAGTCTAAGAAAGGAGGAGAGAGATGGAGAAAGTGATCCCAGCTCTCTGACTGCCCACAACTCTTTAATTAAGATTTTTTCTAGGTCTGGCACAGTTTCAAAGTCGTGTGGGATGTGTTGATGCAGGGCTTCTCTCCCCAGAGTGTTCATTACCTGTTGTGGAACCTGCTGGACTCTGGGAACAGAGATTTGCTGCATCTGCGCCCCTTTGGGAGCGGAGCCTGTGGCTTGGACCAAAACCCTCTGCAAGAAGAAGATACAGGAAGAGACAATTTCAGTCCATAACACGGGTGAGCCAGGTGCTCTCTTCCAAAATTTCATGGCCAATTTCCCCTGACACCAGCAGCAGCAGTGGCATCCTGTAATTAGTGTCCCTGTGGTCCCCAGGGTGCACCAACCTGAGCTCAGCCCCCTGAATTTGGGCAAAGCTGCCTCCACAATTTCTGACAGGAATCATCTTCAAACCTCCATGAAAGGAAATAGCAGTTCATTGATAAGCTCAGCCACAGCTAAACAAGAATCACTCCTCACACATCCACATTTGGCTGCCAAGTTCCTTCTCTCAGAGCTGCTAAACCCAACCACACTCTGCCTCCTGCAACAAGAAATGCCACCAAGCTCCTGCCAGCACCAAAGCTCAGCTGGTTCTGCTTCCTGCAGTGCCACCAAGGGCACAGGGACGTTTCCTGGTGGTGGCTCTGTCACTTCCATCATCCCTGTCTCACACTCCACTTTCAGTCTGAGGTTGTCAACACATCTCAGAGTGCTCAGCACCTTCAGATCCAGCAAAACCAGCGTGGGGATGTGGTGGATGGAAAGAAAGGATTCAGCGGGAACAGAGCCAAGCATCTCCATGGCCTTTTAAACCTTCTCCAAGGAGACACATCCTGTGTGGCTGGAGGCTTTAACAACACCCAGGAGATTGGGCCAACAGAACAAAGAGCCAGAAAACAACTCCAGAAGCAATCTTGGTAATTAGTGGCTACCTTATACATGGATATTTAGGATTTTTAGCCATCCCAACATATCTTTGTAACAACCAGAAATGCAATTCTAGCACAATTACAGGTTTATGACAATTGTCCAGATCTCCAGGCAGCTGCTCCACCTGCAGTCCCCAGGCTGCATTCCCTGGAGCTCCTGCACTGAGGACACCTACACTAATGTCAGCCATCACCTGGCCCATTTTCCCTCCAGAAGGGGCTGTCACCACTGCAGGATGGGGACATCACAAGCCCTTTTTGAAGTCAGGCCTTGGCAGTGCCACCTACATCAAGGTCTCTTTCCCTTCTCCTACTTTTTTCCCATTTTCTGGCATTACTTTTGCCAAATGCCACATCCCTGGCCCAGCTGCCCAGCTCATTTCCTCACTGCCTGTCCAGGTGCTCTGCTATCACCTTCCAGCCAAAATAAAGAATCATCCCCAACCTGGAGGGTGAGGCCATCCTGCTCAAACAGCCTCTGCTCACACCAGAAGGGGCACCAGTGCTCAACAACCCCAGGGGCTTCAGCCTCACACCATTCCTGCTGCCAGCAGCTCATTCCCAGGGTTTTCTTTGTCCTGCTGGTGAGAAGGGAAGGCTCTGGATGCTCCTCCTCATCAGCAGTCTTCCACTATCCCACGGATTTTCCTTCATCCATGGGGTTCCACTCGGTGCTCCATGTCCCAGCGACAGCACAGGCAAAGGCTGGATGGGTGATTTCACAATCCAAAGGTTTTCCAGCCTTTGTTCACAGCCAAATCCACACTGCTTATCCTGGGGACACTGCTGTCCCCATCCCCATCCAGCTCTCCATGGATGGCAAGGCTGGGAGGTGACAGCAGCACTCTGGATCACCCAGTGGGAATGTCCATGGATCCTGGAGAATCCAATATTCCTTCCAATTCCCAATCTTTAATTGTTCCTTTTCATAAGCATCCAATGGCAGCTGCTGCTGCTCACTTGGGAGCTGGACAAGGATGAAGCTGAGTTACACCCACCCATCCTCTTATCCCTCCAGCTTCCTGTGACAGAAATTTCTTTTGAAAGTTCCCCAAAAGGCATAAAAAGGAACAAAAAGGAACCAGTTTCATTTAACCCTTCCTGTTTTGCACTGGGTGGTTCCCGTTCATCACTTGAGACCATCACTTTTCTCCTGTTGGGTCTCCCAAATGCAGCATAATATTCATGGACATTAATGACAAATCCCCCATCTGCAAATTAAAATGTTGGGATCTGCCTGCCCAAGGAAGAAACCTTGGAATCATGGAATGGTTTGAGTTGGGAGGGACCTTAAAGCCCATCCAGTGCCACCCCTGCCATGGCAGGGACACCTTCCACTGTCCCAGGTTGCCCCAAGCCCCAGTGTCCAGCCTGGCCTTGGACACTGCCAGGGATCCAGGGGCAGCCACAGCTGCTCTGGGCACCCTGTGCCAGGGCCTGCCCGCCCTGCCAGGGAACAATTCCTTCCCAATATCCCATCCAGCCCTGCCCTCTGGCAGTGGGAAGCCATTCCCTGTATCCTGTCCCTCCATCCCTTGTCCCAAATCCTTCTCCAGCTCTCCTGGCCTCCTTTAGCCCTTCAAGGGGCTCTGAGCTCTCCCTAAAGCTTTCTCCAGGTGAACACCCCCAGCTCTCCCAGCCTGTCCCCAGAGCAGAGGGGTTCCAGCTCTTGGAGCAGCTCTGTGACCTCCTCTGGACCTGCTCTGTCCTGTCCATGCCCTTCTTGTGCTCAGGACCCAAAGCTGGCCCCAGCAGTGCAGGGGGAGGTCAGGAGGGCAGAGCAGAGGGGGAGAATCCCCTCCCTGACCTGCAGCCCCTCCCCTGGGGATGCAGCATGGGCTCCTCCAGCCTCTCCTGCATCAGCTCTGCCCTCACCTCTCCCCTTCCAGGACTGTTCCATCTCCCCCTGCTTTTACTGACACTCCAAACCACAACAGGAAATTCATCCAAATCAAACACCCAGCTGCCATGAAGTGACTCCCTTGGGGACCCTAAGCTCAACCCCAAACCCCAGGCTGTAAAACTTGCACGTGGAGACTGGGAGGGCTCAAACCCTTTATCAACACCAAGCCCAGCAACAGGTTGTCCCCACTACCTCAACGAGCTAAAAACCCTCTCCCTACTATCAAAACCAGGGATTCAAACCCATGTGGCAGGGGAAGCAGGGCTGTTCTCCATGGAAACACATCCCAGCTGTGCATTACCTGCTGCGAGGCTGGCACTGCCTGCACCACCGGAGCCTGCGCTGGGGCCGACGTGTGAAGCGCCACGGAAGCTGCTGAGTCTGATCCACCCTCGGGACTCTGCATGCTCACTGCTGGGGACAGCACAGGGACATCAGGGGGGACAGCACAGCACAGCCACACCCCCCCAAACCCTGCAAACCAGGGGTAAAATCTCAGTGGAAGATGCAAAGGGAAGAGCAAGGAAGGGAGGCAGCTCCCGTCCTACACACAGGACTCTTTTTAGTCCTGGAGCTAATTTTAATGCAGAATTATATTAAGGAAAAAGAAAGTTGCACAATTGTTTCACGGAGAGGAGAGGGAAGGAACAGAAAATGCATTTCTATATTTAACTGAAAAGTGGCGTTGGAAAATTATTGTGTCACAGTGAGCATCACACATGATGGGGAAGAGCAGGGGCAAAATTTTAAAATAATGCTTTCTCCTCTCTGCCTTATCACCTTTAACCACTGCAAAAAAGCTTTTAATCACACCTAAGTTTGATTAAAGCTAAACCTGGAGTTTAGCTAAGATTTAATAGGGAAAGTGGGGTGGCCAGCTTGGGTTTATAACCAGAGATAATCAAGGATGAAGAGCACAGGAACATCAATTCACCCTCATTTCAGAACCCCTGAAGCAGCATCTCCACCCTCCCATCCCTGGCCCTGCCCCAAAATCCCACCAAGGTCCCCAGGCAGCCACAGCATCGCCCTGCACTGCCCCCAGCCCTGCAGAGCTGATGGTGCCCTGGGCATCCTCAGTCCCTGAGTGCCAGCTCTGCCTCCTGGCACTGCCCCAGCCCGTGCCCATCCCTGGGGACACCGAGGGATGCTGAGACAGCACACAGCAGCATTTGCAGGCTTGTTTTGGGGTGGGGGAGCCTTTTTTCCTCAGTTTCTTGTGAAACTTCCTGCTAAATAAACTATTTTAGGAGAGTTTCTGCTGCCACTTCAAAATCAAAAGGTTAGAAACATCCAGATTTTGGGCAGTGTCATTTCTGCTTTCTCAGCCTCACTGCGGAGCCTCCAAACAACATTTTGATGTCTTTTGTTTTATTTCCCTTCTCCCGCCAGCATTTAAACTTTTCCCTCAACTTTGTGCAAGTTAAGAGGAAAAAGGAAGCGTTAGAAACTGAAGGACACTGGACCTGCTCATTTGTGCTCAAAAGAAATGCAAGGGGGGTGTGAAGTTACAGAATTCACCTGTTTATTCCTTCAGGCACTGACAAAAGCCCCCAAATATTAAAATTCTCCAAAAACCAGGTTATTAAAGGTTTTTTTCCCGATACTCCATACCCCCATTAGCAAATTACAATTAATCTCCCAACCTTCCCAAAACCCTAGGGCTTGCAAATAATTTTTCTCACATCTCTGTTTCTCACATCTGGGAGAATGGGAGAAAAAGTAGGTACAGAACCCACACAGTCACAGCTACCAGGTTAATCCAACAAGCCAGAAACAAGGGAAATTAAATCAATATTTATTCCTGTGTCCCCCATGCCCCTCAAGCTGCCCTCAGCACCCCCATCCCTGCAGCTCTGCTATATAAAGGCAGCACCTGCCTCTCCCCATCACTGCCCCTGCCTGGGTTTTAGCCAAAACCTCCATGTGAGAAGATTCCAGTTGCAACAGCGCCGTGGAATCAGGCAAATAATTCTCCCAGTGAATGAGGAAACAGCTCCTTGCCTGTTCCAGCCCCAAATTATTTGCAATTAAATGCAAAACTGCTGGGTTTGAAATGCTCAGGTGGACATGCTCGGGCAGGAGAGGGGGACACTTTTACCACATCTACTCCCCTAACTCTTCCAAAAGTGTTTATTGTCCCTCCCTGGTGCCCAGGGCTATGGTTTGCAGCTTTCCAGGGTTTTCTGAGTGTAAAATGTAGCATGGTAAGGCTACAGAAGAGAGTAACCTCTCTTGAGCTGACAAAGACATTTTAATCATCTATTAATGGTTCTGGCAGGGTCAGCCCTCGGCATTTTAGGTCTACAAAAGGTCTCCTTTGAAGTGTAGCTATAACCAGAAAAAAACACTTAGGAAAGATGGAGTTGGACTTCGATGATCCTTGTAGGTCCCTGCCAACCCAGAATATTCCATGGTTCTATGATTCAAATCACCAACGACTCATCCTTGCTAATACATTTTGTCTTCTGCTTTCCCTCAGCGACCACAAGAGAGCAGAGAGATGTGGGCAGGGTAGAAGGTGAATTGTCTGCTGCCAAAACAAATCCCCAGGGTGATTTTCAGGTTTGTTCCACAAGGCAGGCTCTGGCAGTGATGACAGCCACGCCAGACACAAAGGCTCCCAGGAAATCTGCAGATGGCACTTCCAGACAAAGTAGACAGACAGAGAAGTCCTGGACTGCCAAGCCACACGTACAGGACTTGTTATTATTTTATTTATCAGTGCAACATCCTGGAGAAAGAATAATTCACTTCTCATTAAAGCCATCCTGTGCTTCCTGAGAGTTGGATTCAGATCTGTGTGTGCCATCTGCTCTGGTTAATTTGTGCTGATGAAAAGCTGACAGCACACACAGAATTCCTGTGCTCCCAGAAAGCAGCACAAGGTGCTGCAGAGCTCTGCTGATGCCCTGGCAGCATGGCTGGCACCTGAGCCAAGGCTCCAGAGGGTGGAGAAAGCATTGGCTTCCAAGGAGGAGAGCAAATGTGGCACCCAAAGTTTTGCTCTTTCCTCTTTACCAATTTTTATTTATTAAGAACAGGTTGCATAAATCAGAGATGCGACTGGCATGGCCTTGGTTCTCATGTGGTATTTTGCTGTTGTATTCCCATCATTGATTGGTTTGGGTTAGAAGGGACCTTAAAGCTCATCCCACTGCACCCCTGCCACGGTCAGGAACACCTCCCACTATCCCAGGATGCTCCAAACCCAATGTCCAGCCTGGCCCTGGACACTGCCAGGGATCCAGGGGCAGTTCCTGTCTCAAACTCCTCAGCAGTTCCAGGGTCAGGATCCCCTGGAGCTCCCTTGCAGCTCTTTGGCAGCTCTGCCACATCTCTGAAGGAAACCCCCAAGAAAGGACTCCCTGCTCTCCTCCCAGCCCACTGCTCACCTCTGACAGGAGGAAGTTTTACAGTGTTCTGGATCATCCTCTTAGCAGAAACTCACTGGCTCAGAAGCCAGAGCTAAGCTTTGCTTCTTCCTCTTAGACCTGGCCTAAGACAGGGAAGTTTATCCCACCTGCAGCTCTCTCACAGAAGGGACTGACAGAAGCCTTTAAAAGGTGTCTGGTGGCCTCTGACAGCCTGGCAGCCCCTGGGACTGGGAGTTTGCAAACTGAGAAGTTAATTAATAATCAACAAAGCTGCTGGTGGGTCACAGAGAGCATCAGCAGCATCCACAGGTGATATTCTCAGTTCTAGGGCTCCTTACTGGGTGAAGTAGAGCAAAACAAGTCAGGTATTGTGGAGAAATGAGAACATGGACCTGACCATGCAAAAGCAATAAAATTGTGGTGAGAATCCCAGAATGGTTCAGGTAGGAAGGGACCCTTAAAGCTCATCTTGTTCCAATACCCTGCCATGGCCAGGGACACCTTCCACTGTCCCAGGCTGCTCCAAGCCCCAATGTCCAACCTGGCCTTGGACACTGCCAGGGATCCAGGGGCAGCCACAGCTGCTCTGGGCACCCTGTGCCAGGGCCTGCCCACCCTCACAGCTAGGAATTCCTTTTTAATTTCTAATTTATATTCTAAATCTGGCCTCCTTCACCTTAAAGCCATTCCCCTTGTCCTGTTGAAACAGAGAAATTGAGAATTAAGAATCAAGCATCAAGAAATCACTGTCACTGCGTGGCTTTATAAGAAATCCCTCTCCAGCACTTTCATAAGCATCTTTTGGACACTAAGAAGCTGCTACAAGGTCTCCTTACAGTGGATTTATTCAGCACATTGGCATTTCAGGCAGAGACAAGTTTAAAGCCCTGGTTGCTCAACGTGGCCAGTGATGTCACACGGGCCACCAGGGCCCTGGAAGGCATCACAGACATCTGGATTCCAGGTTGCATCATCACTGAATGAATCAGATACTGAGGCTGCTGCCTCTGGAAACCTTCTGTTTACACACAGCTATCTCGGTATCCAAGCAAACAGCAGGGACAGGAAAGGAAATTCAGGAAAAAAAAAAACAACCTAATAACTTCTGGGTGCTATTTCTGGTCCTGCCACCAGCTCGCTCCGTGACCTTGAACAGGATGCTTCCCTTTCCCTGTGCTTCAATTTTCCCACTCCTAAAAAAGCCACAAATACTCCCCTAGGCAAGGTGTTTGTCAAGCACTGGTCTCTGAGGGCTGTCAGAGCCTGAATGCCTTTCAGAAACACAAGGAGGAACAGAGCAAGCCTTGAGGGCTGATAAAAACTCGGCTTGTCACCATTTCATTCATAAGGCACCGTTGCCTCCATGTAAATGGCTTTGCCTTTGTTAATCTCCCCTGCCTAAAGCAGCTCCAAAACGCTGGGAAAACAGAGATAAGAGGGGCAGTTCAAAATATTCCTATGTTCAGATTTGGAGGGGGACTGGGGGGAAAGGAGGAGGCAGCAGGGGGACATCACAGGGTGACTCCTTCAAGTGCTGAGGGTGAGGATGGAGCAGCATCCCCTGCACCCCAAAGGGTCTGGGGAAGGGGGGGATGGCAGAGCTGGCCCTGGGTGCTCTCTGTGCTGCTCTTGCTCTGCCATCCAGGAGATGGATTTTTCCAGAGTGCTTTAACAGAAGCCATCAGCTCCTGAGCCCTCAAACACAAAAGTTTGGGAGCTGAACGTGGAGCCCCCAAATGTGGAAGGAGTTGTGAGCCAGGGCAGGGCTCAGGGAAATGTTTGCTTTATCTGTGTGTGGTGACCTGGTCCAGCAGCAGCCATCCATCCCAGGCAGCTCCCAACTCCAAATTAAAGAGGATTTAAGTCCCTTCCTCAGGCCCAGGGTTGCTCCTGCTGTAATTGTGGCCACACTAGTTTTTGTTTTTATTCTACAGGTCACCACTGGACATGGACAGAACTTCCTCTCAACATTATTTGTACTTTTTAAGAGCAGGTCACATAAATCAGAGGTGAGACTGGCACAGCCTTGGTTCTCCTGGGGTATTTAAGTCTTGTATTTATATGTCTTTATCTCTTTAAGGTAAAAATGTAGAACCTATGAGCTACCCTACAGCAGCAGCCAACTCAGAAAATCATGGAATATGGAATGTTTTAGATGGGAAAGGCCCTTAAAGCCCATCCCATTCCACCCTCTGCCATGGGCAGGGACACCTCCCATGATCCCAGGCTGCTCCAATCCCAATGTCCAGCCTGGCCTTGGACACTGCCAGGGATCCAGGGGCAGCCACAGCTGCTCTGGGAATTCTGTGCCAGGGCCTCCCCACCCTCCCAGGCAGGAATTTCCTCTCTACAGAATCATACATTTCTATTATTGCTGCTTTCAAAACATAAAATTGTTGCTGTTCCAGTGAATCACTTGTTCATTTGAAGAAAAAAAACAGATCATGAACTATTTTATTTAATTTGCTTTTTGAAGCTTACTTGGTTGGTCATCCTTTGATCTTATTTAAACTTTTCAAATTCCTTTATTACATCCTTTTATTTCTGGCAGGACTTTTGAAATAGAATATAATATTGGGATATAAATGAGGGAAAGGAAAATATCTTCAGTGAGTTTTTTGTTAGTTTTAAGAACAATCAATTATTTGACCTCTGGGATAAAGTTTTTTTTATAGCTACTTATATTTAAGCTTCCCAGTAAATCTTGATGGGTGTTATTACCTCCATGGGTAAGAAATCCACTGCCCCTGTCCTTGCCATTCATAAATGGGCTTAACAACTTCTTCTCAAAGGGGATTTAAATGTGGGGCATAAAAATCCAACAGAAAAACGACTGCCTGGAGGTACAGGAAATGTTAAATCACATTTTTGATGCCTGAAGAATGTATTTATAGAATCATTGCAGTTGGAAAAGACCTTTAAGATCATCGAGTCCAACCATCATCACTGCCAAGTCCACCACGAAACTCCACAGCTTTTATTTCAAATTAAGACCTGAAGGTGGGAAGAGTTTATTTTTCCAGGTGAAGCTGCTCTAATGATGCTGGGATTTTTATTTCTGGTGTTCTCCAAATGCCATCAGCCTTGGCTCTCCAGGTAAACCCAAAAATCCTGAATTTCTAATCATCACCTGTGCAGGCTGTCAGACAGTTCCCGTTGTGAGAATTGAAAATAAATCTGCAGCTAAAATCTCTACAGACACGGGAGAGAGACAAACTCAGCTACAGCAAGATTTGTATTTATTGGACTTGATTTTAGGGGTCTTTTCCAACCTTAAAAATTCCATGGCAGAGCTAAAAGCGTTGCATGCACCAGAACTGCAGGAAACCTGGAGGTGGATGGGATTGCCAATGGCATTTCATACAGGAAAATTCACCTTAAATTAATACAGCAAATAACCTTTGTTCATCTTTAATATTATCAGGAATTAATGAGGTTTAGTGCAGCCAACAGCCTCAGCTGGCACAGTTTGTGCTCCATGTTTTCCTTTTGCTGAACAGATCTCGGGCTGACCAGGGGGTGAATTACCCAGGGAATCTCATCCAACCCCATTTCCATATGCAAGTCCATGATACAGCTATGAATTTTTAATAAAAATCTCCTGATATCTGTTCTTTTACTGAAAATAACGGGAAGGCTGCAGTATAACTGAAAAAAAAAATTAAACTGCAAGGATCAAAATTGAAATCCAGGTTTTTGGTTGATTTTGTGCATTTTTTTGGCATGCTTTGAAAGGAAGGCTTACATTTAAAAATAGTTTTTTGGTTATTTGATTCAGGTTTAGTTGGCTTGGAGCTTAGATAAATGGGAAAACCAGAACAGCAATAACGAAATGCTGGTGAAATAAAAATACTATTTAACCATCGTGTTCTAGATGGGCTCTAAACGGAATTTTCTCCCCTGACTGCAGAAAAAGGAACCAGAGAATTTACATTTAATGGTTTCACTACTGAGAATTCTCAACACTTTCAAAACAGACTGAAAATAATAAAAGTAATGCAAGGAATGGCAGATTTTGACTATTTTCTAGAAGTTGCAAGTATCCATCTACTTCCCCCATCACACTCTAGGCCACAGTTATTTTACTAAAGAAAACTTTCTTAAATATTTTCCATTTCATTCAACATTTCTGGCTCAGTCTCCATGTAATAACTTGCCCTGAAAAGGCATTGGTTGTGCTTGAAGCAGGGCACAGAAAGGAAGTGTTTCATTCTTTGGAAAAAGGAACTGGTTTATTTGATGTGAATGAAAATGGATTGAGTGACTTCTCCCTCCTCTGAGGCAAATATTTGTGTTAAACCCAGCCTGGCTCCTGCCTCACACACATCCTTCATCCCTGCTGCTCATGTCTCCAAAGGATGACACCTCCAAGGAATAACAGAGATTCCAATCAGGAAAACACCAATTTAATTTTTTCCATTGCCCAAGAAAGCTCCCAAGGTGGAGGAGCACAGGAGCAGGACCAGGATGGGGTACCCCCATCTCTGCATCCTGTTTGGAAAAACAGGATTCCAGTTCCCTCAGATGGGAAATCAAAAGAAACTCTTTGCTGTTGATGGCTGAGCCAAGGAGAGCCTGCTCTGGCCAGATTCCCACCTAGGAATTCTCTTTTCCTCAGACCACACAGGGATGCTGAAGAGCAGAGCTCCCACCTCGGCTGTGAGCAGAGGGTGCAGCTCAAAGCATTTGGGAGTCTCTTGTTCAGCACCTGAACTCAATTCAATCCCTGTCCACGGTGTTTGTACAGCTGCCAGTCCTGGCATTCCCACTGGGCACAGCAATTCCTGGGATCTGAACTGCTCTGAAAGTCCTGCAAGATGAGCTGCTGCTCTGCCTTGGAGAGGGAGCTGGGAAATCTCAGAGCCCTGGAATGGTTTGGGTTGGAGGGACCTTAAAGCCCATCCAGTGCCACCCCTGCCATGGCAGGGACACCTTCCACTGTCCCAGGCTGCTCCAATCCCAATGTCCAACCTGGCCTTGGACACTTCCAGGGATCCAGGGGCAGCCACAGCTGCTCTGGGCACCCTGTGCCAGGACCTGCCCACCCTGCCAGGGAACAATTCCTGCCCAATATCCCATATATCCCTGCCCTCTGGCAGTGGGAGCCATTCCCTGTGTCCTGTCCCTCCCGTTCCTGATGAAGAGCCCCTCTCCAGTTTCCTTGCCAGCCCCTTCAGATCCTGCAAGGATATGGGAGCAGGTTAAGACCACACAGAGCCTTGGCTCATCCAAACCTTGACCTCAGCACCAGAACTCTCCATCCCACATTGAGGTGACACCGAGCCACCCCACAGAGCCTGGGACAGGGCAGGACAGTGCCTGGCACCCCCAGAGCAGCACTGCCCTTGGGTACTGCCCCATCCCAAGGATGCAGCACCACCCACCGCTCACAGCCAGCCCCTCCTCACCCAGCAGGGCGTGCTGAGAGCTTTGGGCCATCTCTGACACACAGGACATGTCCTTGTCCCCTCCCAGGCTGCTGGGAGCTGGCACCTGAGCCAGCTCACCCACAGTGTCCTGAACCACGTGTCGTGACCTCTCCCCTTCCCATGAGTGCTGTTAAGTGCAGGGGAATGGAAGTGGGAAGCAAATACACCAAGGAACTTGAAAAGAAGCTTTCTGAAGAGACTACTCATTACACTGCTTCAAAATTTTATAAACAAGAGAAGGCACCAGACCCTGCCACTGATTAGGTTAAATTAATTTAAAACAGAAGCAAACACTGCTTGTCTACGAGCTCCAGTTACCTGGAAACACAGATAAACCCAAAACACACTTTTCAAGGGCAGCAGGCACTATAGCTGGGGTTGTTTTTTTTTTTTTTAAGAAACCTGGTCCTCATGGAAAAATACAAATTTGGAAATGGCTTTTATTAGCAAGTTAATAATATACTGAAATACAAATATACACTCAGTCTTTAATTAGATTTCATAGAATTAAGTCAAGTAATATATATACACACACATAACTGTTGTGTAACAGCAGTTCACTTATCTCTGCTGTTTCTTTAAAAGTAACTTTGAGGACAGAAAAGAGTCAGGAATGGATCTATGCTGGCCCTGTAATTTGGAGTTTCCTTAAGAGCCAGATGAAATTGAAGAGCAGAAGCCACAAGAGTTTAGGAGTTGCTGGCAAAATCCAAATCCCACATGGAGGAATCTCAGACACGAACAAGGGCAAAGTATTGTTGGGAACATCCTTCCCATACAAAAACCTGTCCTGTTTTCTTTTGGGTTAATAACCTGAACACTCTCCAAGCATCAAAAGCTAGGGTTGGATTCCTTCAGGTCTGAAAGTGTCCCTGTTCCTGCCCTGCTGCTCTTCACCCTCAGGACCCAACAGAGAATCCCAGAACATCCTGAGCTGGGAGGGACCCTCAGGGATGATCAGTGCAGCCCCTGTCCCTGCACAGACCCCCCAACAATCCCACCCTGAGCATCCCTGAGAGCGGTGTCCAAACGCTCCTGGAGCTCTGGCAGCCTTGGGGCCGGGACCATTCCCTGGGGAGCCTGGGCAGTGCCCAGCACCCTCGGGGGGAAGAACCTTTCCCTGAGCTCCATGCCAGGCCCTGACACAGCTCCAGCCCTTCCTGGGGGTCTCACAGACTCACCTGCACCACTCCCTGATGTTTATTGGTAAGAAAAGTCCAAGAGGTTCCAGATTTTTAGTGTAGCACAACCCTGGCAACAAGTGGAACTCCCTTATTTCTCTCCTATGAACCACCTAAACCTTGACTTCAGAAAAGTTTTGCTACAATGATGGGAAATGTTAGCTAAGAAACAACATCTGGGTATCTGCTGAGCTTTCACATCTGGATGGAGGAATTAAAAGCCACACTTCAGTGCTCTCCATGTCCAGGCTGTAACAAACACATTGATGTTACCTGGTGAAAACAAGCACAAGTTCTGGGCTTGAATGAATTGTTTCCCATATTCTTAATATGTGCACTGTAGGGGTTTCCCAGGACTGTGATTCAATGGGGGAAATACAATTTCTGAAAACAGAAATATTCTGAAATAGAATCCCACAATGGTTTGGATTGGAAGGACCTCAAAGCCCATCCAGTGCCACCCCTGCCATGGCAGGGACACCTTCCACTGTCCCAGGCTGCTCCAAGCCCCAATGTCCAACCTGGCCTTGGACACTTCCAGGGATCCAGGGGCAGCCACAGCTGCTCTGGAAATTCCATCACAGACCCTCCCCACCCTCTCAGGGAACAATTCCTGCCCAATATCCCATCTAACCCTGCCCTCTGGCACAGGGAAGCCATTCCCGGTGTCCTGTCCCTCCAGGCCCTTGTGAGAAAACAGTCTCCAGGAAAAATCTGGCACAAAAACATTTCAAAGGCTCCTTTCCAGGACACATCTAAAAGTTTCCACCATCAGCCAAACCAGAGTCTCTGGTTCCTTGTCCCCTGCAGGCTGTGCCTTGGCTGGTGCCTGCTCCCAGGACAATCCCAGGTACCCGGGTACAGCTAATCCTCCTCTGGCTGAATTGGGCTCATTTTGGAACAAGGAACTGCAAACCTTGGTGCTGCTTTTTATAGCTTGTCCTATGGCTTTTATAGCTTGTCCGATGTCAGAGAACTATGGAATGTGTCACTAATTTGAAATTAATTCCAAGAGATGAGTTTAACTCACACCTGCAGTTCACCAGCCCTCATTTTTAACCTGCTTAGACTAGACAACCCTTCACTGGCTTTAAGTCCAAGCAGCCTTCTGAGGATTTCAGTGTGAAGCAGATTTGCTGCAGTATTCCATGGAGATTGGGTGGAATATTCCATAGGGATTTGCTGCAGTATTCCATGGGCATTGGCTGCAGTATTCCATGGAGAATTGCTGCAGTATTGCATGGGGATTGGCTGGAGTATGGCATGGAGAATTGCTGCAATATTGCATGGAGACTGGCTGCAGTATTGCATGGGGAATTCATGCAGTATTCCATGGGGATTTGCTGCAATATTGCATGGGGGTTGCTGCAGTATTGCATGGGGATTGCTGCAGTACTGCATGGGGATTGGCTGCAGTATTCCATGGGGATTGGCTGCAGTATTCCATGGGGATTGGCTGCAATATTGCATGGGGATTGGCTGCAGTATTCCATGGGGATTTGCTGCAGTACTGCATGGGGATTGGCTGCAGTGTTCCATTGGGATTTGCTGCAGTGTTCCACATGGATTTGCTGCAGTGTTCCATTGGGATTTGCTGCAGTATTCCATGGGGACTGGCTGCAGTATTCCATGGGGATTTGCTGCAGTGTTCCATAGAGATTTGCTGCAGTGTTCCATGGGGATTGGCTGCAGTATTCCATGGGGATTGCTGCAGTATTGCATGGGGATTGCTGCAGTACTGCATGGGGATTGGCTGCAGTATTCCATGGGGATTTGCTGCAGTGTTCCATGGGGATTTGCTGCAGTGTTCCATACAGATTTGCTGCAGTGTTCCATTGGGACTTGCTGCAGTGTTCCATGGGGATTGGCTGCAGTATTCCATGGGGATGTGGGGCAGCACAGCAGCTGCCCCCAGGCAGCACAGCAGGAACTGCAGCCAGCACAGCCCAGGGTGTTGCTATTTATTTACACAGCACCACTCACGAGCGTGGTGGTGCCTCACAAAGTGATGCAGAAGAAGAACAAACACAAACTGGGGCTGTTTGGAGAAGAGATGAGTTTGTCTCAGATTTTACAGCATCAGTGCAGTCAGGGCTCTGGATCTCCAGAAGATCCCACCACGGGGTGAACTGGGGGTTTGTACTTTGGGAGGCAGAAGAGGAGGAGAAAAGGAGGATGAAAAGAAGGAAGAAGGAAGAGGAGGAGGAGGTTCCAGGTTGTCCCAGCTCAGCACAACACAGGGAGCAGTGCCCTGACCAGGAGCTGGTGTAACTGGGGAGCAACCACCAGGAAAATCTGAGCTCTGCTCCTGCGCTCCACAGAAAATGGAGTCAGGGAGAAGAGACCTGGAGAAGGACTTTGGACAAGGGCCTAGAGGGACAGGACAAGGGGGGATGGCTTCAAACTGACAGAAAGATGTTAGGAAGGAATTCTTCCCTGGGAGAGAGGGGAGAGGCTGGGATGGAGTTCCCAGAGAAGCTGTGGCTGCCCCTGCATCCCTGGAACTGTCCAAGCCCTGGGCTGAGAGCAGCCTGGGATAGTGGAGGGTATCCCTGCCCATGGCACGGGGTGGCACTGGATGGGCTTTAAGGACCTTTCCAGCCCAAACCATTCCATGATTCTGTGATCTCCAGCCACTCCTCAGTCACATGAGGTGGCCCAAAATTAAACTCCCAGCAGCTCTTCAACCACTCCACTGCTGTGTCCAGTGCACATTTCAGCAAGTACAGGGACATCCCCCCCACTGCACTGCTCCAGTGAGGAGGGGGAAGGAGCTGGAGACTTTTCTGTGAGAATTTAAGGTTCATGAAGCTGCTGATGACTGGCACAGATTCCAGGACTAAACAAGACCCCAAATAGAAGACAGAAACTATCTTGAGACAGGCAATTCTCCCTGGAAAGGCAAAGAGAAGGCTGTTGTAGATGTCCTAGAAATGTAGTTTGGGAACATGGATTTGAATATTCTGCACTTGGAGAACAGCACTGGTGGATTTTTGGTGAGGACAGCAATAAGACAAACTGCATTCTGCAGGAATGGGAGGAGATAAAGGCTTCTAACAGCTCCACACTGCTCCAAGAGCTCCCACTGTCCCAAAGAAAGAGAACTGACTGCTACAGAACTGGAATTAACTGAGTGAGATCGTTTAACCAGGCAATAAATTCCTGTGGGCACTGTTTTTGGCCTGGAGAATGAATGGGTGGCTTTGTGATGGGCAGCTCAGCTCACCCCAGTGACCTTTCTGTCTCTGCTCTGGCTGGACAGGGGCCCTGATGATCCCAAACCCCACCTCATCCAACCATCCCCTAAACCTCATCCAACCATCCCCTAAACCTCATCCAACCATCCCCTAAACCTCATCCCACCATCCCCAAACCTCACCTCATCCCCCATCCCAAACCTCACCTCATCCCACCATCCCCAAACCTCATCCCACCATCCCCCAAACCTCACCTCATCCCACCATCCCCAAACCTCACCTCATCCCCCAAACCTCACCTCATCCCACCATCCCTAAAATCCACCTCATCCCATCAAACCCATCTCATCTCATCATCCCCAAACGTCATCTCACCATGCCCTAAACCCCACCATCCCCAAACCTGATCTCCAAGCCTCNGGAGGATGCGGGGGGAGGATGCGATGTTTGGGGAGACACAGCGGTTGCCAGGGGTGACGCGGTCCCTCCCGGTCCCTCCCGGTCCCCTCCCGTTGCCGGGAGACGCGGGCAGCGTTTCCCAAACCAAACATCCCCATCCCGCTCCCCGCTCTCGGAATATGTCAGCGGGTATTTTCAGGAGCCCTTCCAGGGGAAGGCAGGACGGACAAATAACGCCTTTGCCATGGGAACTGCGGGGGGGGGCCCCGCGGGCGCCGCCGCCGCTTTGTTTTGGTTTGGGTTTATTTTATCGAATTGTTATTTCAGAATAAACGGATTAGCGAGCTCGTCAAAGCAGATGCTCGGGAGAGAGATCTTTTTGTTCGGTTGGGGTTTTCTTAAAAATGATATTGAGGAATTAAGCTTTTTTGGAGCTGGGAGTAAACTGCTCATGGTGTTTCTGCACCCCCAAACACACACGAGTCTCTCAGCAAGTTCTCTTTCAACTTATTTCTTTTCCCCGTAATTATTTGTAGAGCCCTCCAAACAGGATGGTTTGGATTGGAAGGACCTTAAAGCCCATCCAGTGCCACCCCCTCCAAGTTTTCCAGCAGAGTTTAGACCTCTTGCAAGCAGGGTTTAGCTTACTTGAAACAGGTTTGCTTTTCTTGGTGGTGGCTGTGAATGCAGGGAAAGGCAGCCTGGCTGGGAAATGAGCTTTTGGGAGAGGGGGTGTGTGGTTTTGGAGTGTCCTCTGATTTGATAACAGGAGAAATTAATCAAAAGGATGTTTTCTTCTAGTGCCATGAACATGGAAAGCTAATTTAAATTCTCCATATCGATTTTTTTACATTAGAATTTGAGGCAATTAATCATAAGCAAAAATGTAGAGACACTCGGAGGAATTTAAGGGAGAGCTTGCTCTGCAGAAATAAAGAACAGAGAAAGGCTTTTGTTGGGCNACCCCACCTCATCCCACCATCCCCACCACGGGCTGGCTCAGCTCAGAGGCTCCTGATGGATCAGGACAAGTGGGGAAGATTTAAACCCTTTTGAACCACAAACTGGGAGGGGGGGGGAATGTCTTCACTGTTCGTCCTGAAACCCCTCTGAGGGATTTTGTGGAGCATCCAAAGCTCCCAACCCCCTCCTGCGGGCGAGGAAGAGGCCGGGGTGGGCGAGGAAGGCGCGGATGGGGGAGGATGAGGGGGGAGGATGCTGGGGGAGGATGCG
>VWZS01007399.1:274925-295272 GCA_013397075.1 Rhabdornis inornatus | reverse complement strand
AAGGCAGGACGGACAAATAACGCCTTTGCCATGGGAACTGCGGGGGGGGGGGCCCGCGGGCGCCGCCGCCGCTTTGTTTTGGTTTGGGTTTATTTTATCGAATTGTTATTTCAGAATAAACGGATTAGCGAGCTCGTCAAAGCAGATGCTCGGGAGAGAGATCTTTTTGTTCGGTTGGGGTTTTCTTAAAAATGATATTGAGGAATTAAGCTTTTTTGGAGCTGGGAGTAAACTGCTCACGGTGTTTCTGCACCCCCAAACACACACGAGTCTCTCAGCAAGTTCTCTTTCAACTTATTTCTTTTCCCCGTAATTATTTGTAGAGCCCTCCAAACAGAATGGTTTGGATTGGAAGGACCTTAAAGCCCATCCAGTGCCACCCCCTCCAAGTTTTCCAGCAGAGTTTAGACCTCTTGCAAGCAGGGTTTAGCTTACTTGAAACAGGTTTGCTTTTCTTGGTGGTGGCTGTGAATGCAGGGAAAGGCAGCCTGGCTGGGAAATGAGCTTTTGGGAGAGGGGGTGTGTGGTTTTGGAGTGTCCTCTGATTTGATAACAGGAGAAATTAATCAAAAGGATGTTTTCTTCTAGTGCCATGAACATGGAAAGCTAATTTAAATTCTCCATATCGATTTTTTTACATTAGAATTTGAGGCAATTAATCATAAGCAAAAATGTAGAGACACTCGGAGGAATTTAAGGGAGAGCTTGCTCTGCAGAAATAAAGAACAGAGAAAGGCTTTTGTTGGGCTGGTGGAAACATCATTGTCCTGGGTGCTGTGGTCTGATCTAACACATAAGAGTTCTGCTGTGCTTGCTGATCACCAGTGAGGCCACAGGCTGCTGTCACAGGTTCTCAGAGCAGATCTGGGGCAGAATTTGGGGCAGAATCTGGGGCAGAATTTGTCTCTCCAGCTTTTCAATCTAAGCTTAGGCAGTGGCATCACTTCAGTTCACCTTGGCAGCGAGCAATAAAAGCTCAGCCCTGGTGATTTCCAGCTGTGGGTGCTTTCAGAGCTTCCTTTGGTGTTTCTCCAGGTGTTTTGCCACTGATCACAGAACCACTAAGTTGGGAAAAGACCTCCAGGATAAAGCCCAGCCTTTGATGGAATGCACAGTCCCCCCAAGGGTGCTGCACAAGCTTGGACTGATTCATAAAAAGCTGGAATCACTCATCCACTGGATGAAAAATAAAAGTCACAGTCCTGAGCACGTTTTAAATAAAATCTTCCAAAATGTTGGTTCTTTGCTTAAGGATTTTTTTCCCTCAGCTACTGCTGACCCAGCCCCCAAACTACTCCTTAGTCTTTGAGCATTTATCTCCCTCTCAGGGGACTGCCCTGAACAAGAAGATTAAACCCAGAAACATTCTAAAGGAGGCAAATAATCTTTTGCTGTTGATGTTCAGAGCAGCATTCAACCGAGAGCAGCTACTTATGGAAGACAGGCAAGAGCAACTTAAAAATGACAACTGGAAATTAAAAAGTCATGATTTGAAGACTGTCCCTGGCGAAGGGATAACACAGACAGCACCTGCAGCTCTCTGAGGTGATCTGAGAGCATTTACACTCATTAATGAAAAAGTCAATCAAACCAAGCTCATTCAATTCTTGCCCATCCCACCACTGCTCTAAGGCCAGCTTCAGCACTGCAGCCTCCCAACTGTGTGCAAATGGTTAAAAGATGCTTTAGCACTGTGTGCAAATGGTTAAAAGATGCTTTAACACTGTGACATTTGACCAAGTGGAGGACTTCAAGAGAGAACTCTGCTCACAACAGCAGAAGCAGCAAAGGTGGATGTGACCAACCTCCTGCCAACTCTGGTATCACTCAAAGCCCAGCCTGTAAAACCAGCCCAAACTCCCTGCCTAGACCCCCTCGCTCCTTCCACCAGAATTCCTACAGGGACATCTCTGCTGGCACAGACCCAAGAGCCATCAGCTCCTCTCAGAGTGTAAAAGACACTAGCTGCCCTCAAAGACCCAATGTCTTTATTCCAAATTAAGTCCAAGATGCTTCTCACTTCATTCCTTTCTCCTAAGTGCCCTTTTCCCTGCTTTAATATGCTAAAATTACTGCTGGGATGAGGAAAACACATTAAAATTGTGAGTTCACACCTCTCAAATGTGGATGACAGCGGAGGTTCTAGGATTCCAGTTGCTGGAGTCCTGTAACTCCCACAAGTGCCTGACAAGGAAAAGGGTTTCCAGCTTTCCAACTTTCACTGAAAAAAAAGTCAAGAGAAGAACACGATTTCAGAAAATCACTATTTAAACTGTCAGCCTTCCTTATTTTTATCTCCTAGTGGGTTTTAATCCAACCTTATACTTTGGGGAATTTCTGGTCTCGTGGGGGAAGGAGTTTATTTGTACTCATAGAGGAGCTCAAACACACCCCACCCCTTTATTTTTTTTCCCCAAAAGTTTCTTTCTACTTTTGTTTTTCAGAAGATGAAATGAACTTCTTGCAGGAAGGAGAGCAATGCAGGAGTGTTAAGTGGGACTGCAGGAGCTATTTCCAGTCTCTACAGCATTTACTGAGCAGTATATTGAAGAGGCCATGAAATGCTAATGATCTCCAGACTGCCAGAGATACCGTCCTAAATAGAAGGAAAAAATCTCTTTGAGAGAATTTTTTTTTTGCCTATTCCATCTCCAGAAAAACCACATAAAACTTTAACACCTCCCTTTGGCTAAAGCTCTCCAAGTTACACTTGAAAAAAACCGAAAAGGAAAACCAGATGGGGGTGGGGGAGTGGATAAAGATGATCCAGAGCTAAAATATCCATTAGTGGCAAATTCCACCATCTCCTCCCCCTCCCAGAAAAAAAAAAAAAAAACAAAACCAAACGAGCTGCATGGGTCAGATTCCACCCGCAGACCAAGGAACCAGCTCCAAACACATTCACTCAGCCCTTTTTATTCTCTTGCTTGTCTAAGTGGCTGCTAGGCAACCCCAGCAGCATCGCTGCTCATATGCATTAAGTATTAACTATTATTTCATTCCTTCCCCCCTTTCCACAAAAAGGCAGCAACCTCAATTCGTGGCAGATAATTCTTTTCCCAAAAGGAAATGCTGGCTGAAGGAAGCTGGGAATGGAGCTGTGTAAAGGGTGGATATTCCCAGTTTAGTTCCAGGATGGGATGCATCCACCAGCCTGCACTCCCCACCTGGAGCTCTCCTTAGGGGATGAAAAACTCATTTTTGGTACACCAGGAGATGCAGCTGCTCCAAGCCAAGCTCTGAGGGAATTACAGTGCTGCCCACACAGAGAGCCAAAAATTCCAGTGTCAGTTTGGTGAAGCAGCAACCACCCCCAGCGCTGCAGCCCTTGTCCCTCTGGAGCTGGGAATTTTCCTGTGGGAATAAGCCCTGATTTTGCCAGAGATGGACAGCAGGAAGGAGGGTGCTGCCCTGCCCAAGGTAGGATTTGAGACACAATTCAGAGATTTCTGCTCCCCTCCCTCTGAGAGCCAGTTCTGGGAGCAGCATCCCCATCCCTGCTAAAGGCAATTCTTCCAGTGGCTGTTTCATCTGAAGAAATAAATATAAAAATTGGGATGGGACAGAAGAAAGCAGAAGCTGGTGGTGTTTAGAAATGGCTGGGACACTTCAGCTCAGCAAAGAAATTCAGTGATGTATCCAGTTCCCCTCAGCCTGGTCCCTCACTTTGGTGACATTCCTGTACCATTACCAGGACAATCATTACAACAGAGGACGAAGGTGCTGCTCAGGACAACAAAACCTCAGGAAAATGAATTTTTCACCTGCAGAAAGACTCCGAGAATCGGGAGAGGGAAGGCTGCTGACAGGCAGAGCCCAGCACGCTTCCAGCCCAGTGACATTTCTGAGTAATTACAAACCCTTACGATCCATTATAATGTTAATTTACAGGCCAGTTGTTGTGGAGAAGTGTGATTAGATGTTGTGTAGCTACGATGCAGACTGGAAGGAATGCTAAGAATGCCTCCACTCCGAACTGAAGTGAGCAGCAGAGGGAAGAGCAGGAGCTGGAGCAGAGAGGAGCATCCCACAGGCACCTCCAGAGCCTGGACAGCATCACAGGGCAGGTCCTGGCAGCACAAGGTTCAGGGATCAGACCCTCTTCTGCTGCAGGAGGCTCCAGGGAAGCTGCCAAGCAATGGAAATGTCAAAGAATCCCAGAACGGTTTGGGCTGGAGGGACCTTAAAGCCCATCCAGTGCCACCCCTGCCACGGCAGGGACACCTCCCACTGTCCCAGGCTGCTCCAAGCCCCAATGTCCAACCTGGCCTTGGACACTGCCAGGGATCCAGGGGCAGCCCCAGCTGCTCTGGGCACCCTGTGCCAGGGCCTGCCCACCCTCCCAGGCAGGAATTTCTCCCCAGTATGTTTTGTGTGATATCTTCACGCTCTGTGGGAGGGACTGGGGATGAGAGGGTCCCACTTGTGTCACTCCTCACATCTTCCAAACAAAGAAATGAGTATTTGCCTCAGCTGGGAGCATCCCATTGATTTATGTCACCAGCCCAATCCAAGAGTCCAGGTTAAGTGTTTTCTCTAATACAGACCAGCCAGAAAATGTTTGTTTTTGAAATTATGAGACATTTCTTATGTTGTTCTTACTCCTAACCAATATCAGTTGAGAATGACAAAAACTATTAAAAAGGCTTTAAAGGACGACAAAACTTGTTAAAAAGGTTTAAAAACTGAAACAAATCTCTTTATACACAATGTCTGCCCATTTCACAATGAAGAGAAGCAAAACTTGTAATTTTAATTTTTTTTTAAACACTAATGTCACAGCACATTTGGAACCAGAATCAGGCATAATTTCATTTCTGAAACCTACCCATTAAAAGGGCTGCCAGATTTGATATAGATTTTCCTCTACAAAACAAATTGATTAAATGCAGACCGAACTGGAGTCCCTAAAGCTTTGTCACAGCAAACTTCATGCAGCAGTTTTGTAATTTGCAGGTGGAAATACATCAGAACATTCATTTTCAGCTCATACAAGCACCTCGTTACTCTGCAAAGTAATATTTTTAAGCTATGAATAGTATCTAAATTATTCAGGGATGGAAAAAACAAATCCATCTCCTCTGGAAAGGAAAGCCACCAGCTGCTGAGAGCAGAGCAACTCTTCTCCTAAGGCCAAATAATCAGCAATGCAAATACCAGTGGAGAAGTGCAGCACTGTGAGCAGAGAGAAAGGTTTTCTAGGAATATTCTTGCAGGGGAAAAGGGTTTTGTAACAGAGCATCATTTAGGCTGGAAAAAACCACCCAGGCCATGGAGTCCAAGCTGTGACTGATCCTCAGCTTGTCACCAGCCCAGAGCACTGAGTGCCACGTCCAGGTGTGAAGAAGTCCTAAAATCAGTCACTGGACACCCAAAATCTGTACTGAAACACCCCAAATCTGCCAAAATTCTGAGGATTTCTGGGAAAAGCATCGGGAAAAATCCAGGAAAAATTCAGCCTAAAAAACTAGAAAAATTAAAAAAAATTGCACTAAGAAACGCAGAAACGCCCCAAAAATTGCGCTAAAAATGGCCAAAAACGTCCTAACATTTGCACTAAAAAACATAAAAATGGCCCTAAACCCCAGTGAGATTCCAGGGATTTCTGAGGAAAAATAATGGGAAAAACTCCAAGGGAAATCCAACTTAAAATGGCAGAAAACGCCACCAAAATGGCATTTAAAATGGCCCAAAAAGTCCTGAAATCTGCACTAAAACACCCAAAATCTGCCAAAATTCTAATGATTTCTGGGAAAAATATTGGGAAATAACTTCTAAAAAATCCACACTATAATATAAAAAGAAACAAAAAACAAAATGCAAATCCCCCATAAAAGTCCTTAAATCCGTCCCTGGGCACCTAAAATCTGCACTGAAACACCCTGGAGTTTCAGGTCCTGGTGTCCAGGCTGAAAGGGTGCAGCAGCTCAGAAAGGAGCAGAAAAGGCAGAGAGAGGAGGAATCTCCTCAGCATCACCTGAAGTTCTGACACACCTGGAACTGTTTTTTTTTCCATGGATATTTCAAACATCAGTCTCCTGGCACACTCGTTCACTCAGGGAGAGCTGAAATGGGGACAGAGATGTCTTGTCCTAGGTTGNAGTGATTTTCTTTTGTACTATTGCATGTATTTTATTTTTCTCTTTTTTCCTATTAAATTGTGTTTCTGATTTGGAGTCTCTCCCTGGTTTTGCTTTCAAACCATTACAGGTCTCTCCTGTGCCACTCCATCCCCCAAAGCTGTGCCCTTGAGTTCATCTCACACCACATCCTGTACACCCTGCCAGTGAATTTGACAGATTTAATTCTCTGAGCACATGAAGGAGATGGCAGTGATGGAGGAGGAGCCAGAGCTCTCCTGCCAGGTTCACAGCTCTCTGTTGGCCACCCAAAAGTTTGCAAATTCCCACAAGGAGCCCAATTCCCAGTGCAAGGATTAACTCATTTTTGTTCTGAGCAAGGCCAGCCTCCCTTCCAGCCACACCCCAGCTGACTTAAAGAGTTTTGTGCCAAAGCTCAAGATCCAGGAGCACATATTTTCTTCCTGGAGCAGCAGAGGAGGCAGGAGGATGCTGCCCATGCTGCAGCTCCTGGATATTTGTGTCTCCAGGAGCAGCAGGTGAATATTGCTGGGTTTAAAAACCCCTCAGACTTGCCTGAGGCATCGACCTGTTCTGGATTTTGCAAAATCACAGTGCAAGAACACTGAACCAGCAGCAGCTTTCCCCCCTTATTCTGCTGTGAAGAATATTGAAGATCTGTCATCACATGGAGCACAGGGAGATCAGTGTGAGGCACTGAGAGCCAAGACCCTGCTCTGTGTGGGCTGGGAAGCTTTCAAAGGATTTTTTCCATAGGAGAGATTGCAGAGAAGGCTTTATCAACTCACCTCAAGCTGACTCTACTGCCTGAGCTGCACAGTTTCAAAAGAATCAGAGGAATCAGCATTCAGGTCTTCCACTTTACTAGGGATTCACTCTGTTTTCCTTTTGAAATTATGAATAGTTTGATTATCACCCCATTATTGCTCTCCTAACTTTCCTTTGTGACTGAGTTGCATGAACCTGTATTTTAAAAGATACAACCTAACACTAATCTGACATTCCATAGGGTAAATCCCCTCTTTGCAGCATTCTTCCCAAACAGACAAAGAAGGAAAAGAGAAGGGGACAGAGGACAGGTCCCAGAGCATGAAACTCCACTTTATTCTGTTATTGAGGTTTTGGGATTGGGGTTTCTACAGCATCCACCCTCGACCCTTCCCTCCTCTCTGAGTCACAGGTCTCTGAGGGGCCATGAGCTGTGGGTATTTATGAGCCAAACGTGTTCCAAGAGCTCCAAGTGTTTCAGAAACAGCTTCCAGCAGCTCTGGAGAGCCTCAGACCAGCAGGTAGCCAGGAAAGACCACGGTGCTGCCAATTTTAACAGCAGAATGATTTGTCCTCTTAAAAAAAACTTAACCTTTCATTGGCTCATTTATTTACCAAGGAGACATTTGGGTGGGGAATAGAGGGAAGAATCTCTTCTGTGCAGCCAAATGGAATTCCAAGCCCAGTTAGTTTAGGCAGGGAGTTAAGGTGAAGATGTCAAAATATGTTTTCCATTAACGTAACAGCGGAAAACACGAGTGGTTTAAAATACAGTATACAAACAATTACTGCTCTGCTACCAGAACCTGTGCCAACCAGAGGGATTTTAGCACCATAGTTAGTTTAAACCAACAGCAACAGAGTTGTAAGTCAGAAATATGGTATTTTATTCTGAAATATTTGCTTGGGGTGCTACTTGACATCAGACTTCAGTCAAAATAAGCTTTAGCAAATGATATGTTAAACGATCCCATCTGCCTGTATCAAAGGCAAAAAAAGCCAAGTAGATTTTGTTAATCCTGAATTTCCAGTTCAGCTTTCCAAATGAGAAGGGACATTTTTTGCTCTTATTCATCACGTGGTGCTAAAGTGAAAGGGATTAGTGGTATAAGGCAGAGGAGTCCAGCAATCAAGACATTAACAGCAAATTTTTACAATCAATAGAACATTGAATTTTTTTTTTTACTGGCGAAGTTTTACTTTCTGCAGATGCAAGGGAGAAATAAAGAGAGCAGCATTCATCTTCCCTGCATCTGCACTCAGGTGCTGTGGCAGAAAGCACTCCAGAAGGAATAATTCCAATTGTTCTGCACTCACAGCTGAGGGGTTTTGTCTCTCACAATCACTTTGTGCCAGTGTCAGGTGATTCCCCCTCCAGGAGTGACACAAAGGTACAGAGGGAGCCTGGAATGACACAATTCAGGAAATGGACTCAAAGGAGCAACAATGAGGGATTTATAGGAGTCCACAAGACGTGGTGGTGACTGGGAAAGAGGCAGTGACAAAAAGGCATCCCAAACCTCTGGGTATTCCCTCCTCCCAGCTCCTCCTTTTTTAAATTAATCAATCTCCTGTGATCATTGTCTTCACCTGTCTTACCCCAACACCCCACAGTGGCATTTTTTGCTCCTTTTCCCAGCTTTCTCCACTTTTAAACATCCCTTTCCCCCTACTTTTTAACTGCTTTTTAACCAGGGTTCTTCAAAAGCCTTGAGAGGGAAGGGATTTAATCACAGAGTGTTTGCTGCCTGGCTCTCCAGTCCACTCGTGTATGCAAGGGCCAAAGCTGTTTGTGCTTCTGCAATGGGAAAACAGCCCCAGTTATCCAAAACTCAGAGAATGGCATCCCTAGGGGTGACTGCCCTCCCAGCCAGGCTTGCAGCACTCAGTATCCTCCAAGGACTCACTTTACCCAGCTGAGACTGGACTGGGGGGCAGACTTTTAAAATTAAAATCCTGTGTTATTACATTACTGGACCTTTTTACTGCCCATATCCTCTAAGCAGTCTGCACATGGTTCCTGTTTTGGGGAAAATAATTCTTCCAGGGAACAGGCAGTAGCTCAACTCATATTAGCTTTCTGATGCAGGAAAAATTAGTAAAATTTTTATAAAACTGAGAAAGAAAAAGGTATAAAAATCACTGCAGAGTGGCCACAGGCTGTCAGTTGTCACCAACTTCCACTTCACTGCTGTGCTATGATGGTTATAAACCTGAAGTGTAAAGTGGAAATTCATCCACAGACAATTTACTTTTCCCCAGCAGAATACTGCATGATGTTCTGGCTAATCACATAATTCAATCCTCATATATTCAGAAAGCACTCAGAAATCAGGAGAATGCATTCAAAACGTTCACTGTGTGGAACATTTCATTGCCCAAACATCACAATATAAATTCAAGCAAGTAGCTGCCAAAATAAAAAGTTAGAACAGAAATTCCTTAATGATTGACTAAGGAGAGACTCATCACCAAGGCATTAAGTAATTCTTAGGGGAAACTCAATTAGAATTGCAGTGTATAATGTATTAATTATTTGGTGGCAGCTGAAGGAAAAAAAGCCTTGGGCTTTAAGGACACGAGGTTAGAACACAGCTGGAGGAATTTAACCCATGATATAAACTGAGTTTTTAAATGTGCAAAGAGGGAAATCCCCTGAGTTTCACTGGGTCCTGCAAACAGAACAATATGGAACAATGGAGTTTTACTCATCTGCAGTTCATTTTGTTCCAAAATTCCCTTTTTAGAGCATTCTAGATGTGTGTTCATCTGGATTGTAAAGCAGCCTGAAGAGTGATACTGGAGTCACTTCAGCAAGAAATGCCCCAACCACTCTTTCCCCCAAATTTCTCTAATTAAACCATTTCTCCAGGGGTTTGTTGGCTGCTTTCCCTCTCTCAATTTTTTCAGCACCAAAACACAGCTCTGAGCATCATCTCTGCATCTCCACCAGCTCAAGCCCTGCAGGATCCCCACCCCCAGCAAACTGGGGGAGGAAATTTTAAAATAGGAAAATATAAAAGTCCTCTGGGTAGGGCCTTTTCCTGGGGGAACATTTTCAGGGAGCAGAAAGAAGCCAGGAGGTCCCTTCCAAACAATTTCCAATTCTAGGATTCTCTAAGTGCCTCTGCACAAAATATTCCAGGAGGGCACAAAGCAGAAAAATAGTGACACCATCCCCCCCCCCAAAAAAAAACCTGGAAGCAGAGCAATAATGACACCATCCCCTAAAAATGTGTGTCTTGTTTTGATCAGTGAGTAAAGCAACAATCACCTGAGGCTTTCAAAGCACTTTACAAATATTAATCCTTACAAATTTGCCCATCTTAACTTTCTGGCTTCTAGGAAAAAAAAAAAAAGAAAGAAAAAAAAAAGCAGGGATTGAATTATTCCTTACTGGAAAATGGAAATGAGAGCACAGAGCACATAAAGCAGGGTTTCCCAAACACACTCTGAAGTGCCAATGGATGTGGATTGTGGATCAGAAAAATATGGGACTAGCTGGATCAGAGATTAATTTACGCCCCAGAGCCCAGGCCTGGGTGTGGGGGAATCCCTGACACTGGGGAGTCTAAGGTGGCACAGAAACCCCAGAGAGGATGGGGTCCAGAGGCAAAGAGATGAATCAGAAATGTGGAATCAACACCCTTGGAGCTGCACTTGATTACAATTTACTCTTGGAAATACACTCTCTCATCGTGTATGTGTATGTATACAGGTGTATTTTATACATCAGTGTGTATAAATATCCAGAAAATAACCCAAATGCCACAGACACTGACACAGCTGCAGCCCCAGGGCCTGAAAACCCAGAGATTTTCTTGTGACAGTCACACCCTCAGATGTTTTGATATGAAAATATCTCCTTTCAGTCCCCAGCAAGGAAGTGGTGATTTTGATTTTCACAAAGACAGAGCCTGCAAGGAACCTGTGGGGCTAAAGACAAAGCACATTTCCCCATAGGGCAGCAGTCAGGGACTTTGAAATGCTGAGCATGACAAGGTGGATCGTGTTTGTGTGACAGATTTCATCCATGAAAAGAGGGCAGAAAAGGACAAAGCAGTCCACAGAGAGACTCCCTCTGCAATCCATTCGCTGTCTTGGCAAAATCACAGAATCATGGAGTGCTTTGGGTGGGAAGGGACCTTGGAGACCACCTGGCCATGGCAGGGACACCTTCCACCATCCCAGGCTGCTCCAAGCCCCAGTGTCCAGCCTGGCCTTGGACACTTCCAGGGATCCAGGGACTCTGGGAAATCCACTCCAGGCCCTCCCCACCCTCATAGGGAACAATTCCTTCCCAATATCCCACAAAAATCTCCCCTTTTCCAGTGGGAAGCCATTCCCTGTGTCCTGTCCCTCTATCCCTTGTCCCCAGTCCCTCTCCAGCTCTCCTGGAGGATCTGGAAGGGCTCTGAGCTCTCCCTGGATCCTTCTTTTCTCCAGGTGAGCACCCCCAGCTCCAGAGCAGAGGGGCTCCAGCAGCTCCCTCTCCATTATTAGGCGTTCATCCCTAATTAACAGGGATTTAATTAACCCAAAGAGCCCTGAGGTTGCTCACTCAGCTGTGGCACAGCCCAGCCCAGCAGCGTGGGTGACGTGGGTGACGCAGCAGCGCTGGAATGTCCTGGCTGGGATTGCACAGGAGCTCCTGTGACGGATGAAAGAATAATTCAATAATTAACCCCTGTCCTCGGTGTGAGACGATCTTTGCTCTGCCTCTCCCACAAAACCTCTGAGAGCACACACAGCAAACCCCACCCCATCCAGGGTAACCTTATCGGGATCCTTTTGGGGTTCCTGGCACTGCAACAGCTCAAAATTCCATGGTTTTTAACTAATATTAGATAATGAGACTTGAAGAAGCTATTTCTACTTAAGTGCCTCTACCTCACTTCATAAGTTTTATACTTTATCAGTTTATAGTCACTTTATAAGATTAAATAATGAACTGACTCCAAAATTCAGTAGCCAGGTATAAACTTCTGGGAACACAGAGTTTTCTGATTGTTACAACAAAAAAAATTATTGCACTTTTTACTAAAACCAAGTTGGGATTTTGTGAGGTTTTTTGTTGTTGTTGTTGGGTTTTTTAGTTTTTGGGGGTTTTTTTGGGTCGGGTGTTTCAGGGGTTTTTGTTTGCTTTGGTTTGAGGCTTTTTTGTTTTGTTGTTGTTTTTAAGATTTTTACATTCTGAGCAGCATTTACACTGGCAAGAATGAAACTGTAGAGAACAGCAGAGGAAAGAATCAAAAAGCACTTTTGCTGTTCCAGTACAATTTGAAAAATGAATTATCTGGTTTACAACTCCTCACCTTCCACAATTACCTCTAATGGTGGCAGCACACAAGACAATACTCTGAAATGTAAATAAGTCCATTTTTTAGCACAACAAGTAGCAGTTCTACCCTTCTGAGTGCTTCCTGCCTGCCAGGGAATATTCAGAGCACCACAAAATCATGGAATGGTTTGGGTGGGAAGGGACCTACTTATCTTCTTCCACCCCTGCCATGGCAGGGACACCTCCCACTGTCCCAGGCTGCTCCAAGCCCCATCCAGCCTGGCCTTGGACACTTCCACAAATCCAGGGGCAGCCACAGCTGCTCTGGGCACCTGTGCCAGGCACAGTGTTGGGAATGATCTTATGGAAACTCCCAGATTTTCCCATAAATACTATTCCAAAATGAAAATATGGACCCCCACAGATCTCTAAGCCACTCTAGGAGTAGCAGCAACTTTGCTGGGGCAGCCACAGCTCAGGTCAGAGTGGTACAGGTCAGTGTGACAGAGGAGGTGCCTAAAATATGAGGGTGAACTTTGCATTTCTGGTTTGAGGGAAGGTGATTCATATAGAAAAATCTACATTCTGAGTGCAAGCAGCTGTGAGAGCTGGGCAGCCTAGCCCCAGGTTCTTCAAGGGGCTGGAGGAAATATTCTGTGGAGGATATTTCACCTTCCTGGCAGGTGGAAGTCTTCTAACAATGGTGCACATCTGTCACATTAAAGAGAATAAATATTTGCTAGGAAGAAGGAAGCTCTGAAGACCAGCCTGGTCATCAGGAGCCATTATTTCTCTTATTATTTGTACCTATTAAAGAAAAATTTCCTCCCATGATTGGTCATTTAAGGTCATGAATATTTGAAAAGATCTGCATTTCATCTCCTTCGGGGTGAAGGGTAGGGGTTTGAACGGCTCAAGAAATTGTTTAAATGCAAGGACTGAAGATAAATTAGACAGAACCAGTCTATGTGCACTTATTCCCATCTCCCCCCACATTTCACAGCCCAGAGGTGGATTTTGAGTTATTTTTCAGACTGGACCATCCCAGACAGCTTAGGGAAGGAGGAGAAAAATATCCTTGCACAGAGCAGCGAGGTGACAGCGCTGACAACAGAACTTTCAGCACCCAGAGAGCCTGGGCTTATCTCCCAGCCTGCTTCCTCCCACCTTATCACAGGCTCTGCACAACCTCCCTTTACTGCCCAAACAAGAGCCCTGGGGAACAGAAAATATGACACCGTTTGTCAGAAAGGCCCCAGAGCTGGCTGGAATATCCAGCTCTGTGCAGAACCCATCCTTGTTTCCATGCCTTGTTGCACAGAGAAGAGCACACATCTCCAGGTGCCTCCTGTTCCAGCCTGGGCTCACAGAACCATGGAATATCCTGAGCTGGATCCCGCAGGGATGATCAGCCCAGCCCCTGTCCCTGCACAGACCCCCCAACAATCCCACCCTGAGCATCCCTGAGAGCGGTGTCCAAACGCTCCTGGAGCTCTGGCAGCCTTGGGGCCGGGACCATTCCCTGGGGAGCCTGGGCAGTGCCCAGCACCCTCGGGGGGAAGAACCTTTCCCTGAGCTCCATGCCAAGCCCTGACACAGCTCCAGCCCTTCCTGGGCTCCTGGCCCTGGCCCAGAGCAGAGCTCAGCCCCTGCCCCTCTGCCTCCCCTCAGGAGGAGCTGCAGCCCCCGAGGAGTCTCCCCTCAGTCTCCTCTGCTCCAGCTGAACGAGCCAAGTGCCCTCAGCTGCTCCTCAGACCTTCCCCATGTCTGTATCCCTGCAGGGCTGAGCAGGCTGGAAAGGTTTGGCAGCAGGGAGGAACAGGCTCAGGAAGGACACACGACTCTCCCCACACTCCCCAGCAAAGCCCTGCTCATCCCTGTGGTGCCACAGTTCTGTCCTGGGCACTGGGGACACTGGTGACACCCTGTGCCACCATGGTCATGAGGTGATGGAGACAGAAATGCCACTTGCATTCGGAGTTCCTGTGCCTTGTAAAGCAGCCTCGTTCATACACTGAGTAAAGGATAACTAATAAATCATCTAATTGTGAAACTGTCTATTACCAGGCAGTAACTGAACCCATCCTAGGGACCATCAGCACTAAGCCAACACACACATCATCAAGCATCAGCTCAGCTCAGGATCAGACCTTGGAGAAAGCCAAAAAGGGAAGAGAAGAAGAATCCCAGAATGGTTTGGGTTGGAAAGGACCTTGAAGCTCATCCTGTTCTGCTTCCTGCCACCTTCCACCAGACCAGGTTGCTCCAAGCCCCATCCAGCCTGGCCTGGAACACTTCCAGGGAGCCACAGCTTCTCTGGGCAACCTGTGCCACAGCCTCATCACTCACACAGGGAACAATTCCTTCCTGATATTCCATCTAAACCTCCTCTCTTTCAGTCTAAAGCCATTCCCTTTCACATGAGTTGATGCTCCACTCCAACAGCACCTAAAACATGGGAAATCCTATGTGCAAAAGCATCACCAGATGCTCAGGTCTGTTCCAGAAGACACTCTTCCATCATAAATAACCCTCACAAATCAGGGGAACTCAGTAACTTCCACCAGCATTGCATTGAGGCCATCACTGTACTGCTGTGCTGCACTGCTGGATGTCTCTATATGATAATAATAAAATTTCAGTGCTCAGTGCCCTGGTTTCTCCAATCACTGTCTTAGGGAGAAAATTGTCCTTGTCAAATGTCCCACTCTGTCCCTGCTCAGCTGCACAAGGGCAAGGGCAGTGCAGGGTTTTACCTGTCACTGTGAGGCTGCTTTATCTAAAGCCTCCAGGACTCCCAGACACCAGAGGTCAGAAGAATGAGAATAACTGATATAATTCCCTGGACAGGGTGAATGTTTAATCAGCTGTGTGTTAAGCCAGAAATTCTCCAGAACAGTTCCAGGGTTGTCATGGTGGCAATGGGATCTTAGGCTGATACTAAGGAACAGTCTGACAATGACTAACCAGGTGGTGGTTAAGGAAATTGCTAATTCTGCTGAGGTTGTTTGCCTGTAATCATTCCACCCCCGCCTCTTCCCTTCTCTCCTCTTCCCCTGATGTTTCTTGTCAGCCTTAACTAGTGACACCTCCAGAAGAGGCATCCTTAATTATGGGCTCCATTCAGCAGGACCCTTTGCCTCGTGTTAACCTCAAAGAACCACCAGCCATATAATCCCAGCTAAATTCCTGAATTACCGGTGCCTCCCTGCACAGACTCAGCATTGACTTCACCCTCGTGCACTTCCAAAGCTCAGCCACGGAGACAGAACCATCTCTCTTCACACCAAGACTCACTCCTGATGTGTGGAGTCCACAAGGGTTCCCCCACCCCCAGCACAGCTGCAAACGGGATGTTTGTGAGTTTTAGAGCATCGATTTGGTTCCTGATGGGAAAGGGAAAATGTGCACTCCAAAGCTGCTTGGGAGAGAAGTAAATCCAGCCAGGATTCTCTTCTCTAGAAGGGATGGGGGAAATACAGTTTTACGTGCAAACACAGAATCACAGAGTGGTTTGGATTAGAAGGGAAATTAAAGCTCCTCCCATTTCACCCCCTGCCATGGGCTGGGACAACTTCCACTGTCCCAGGCTGCTCCAAACCCCATCCAACCTGGCCTTGGACACTTTCAGAAATGAGGCAGGAATATCTTCTCTGGAAAACCTGTGGCTCACCCTCCTGACAGCAAAGAATTTCTTTGGTTATCAAACCTAAATTTCCTCTCTTTCAGTTTCAACCCATTCCCCCTTGTCCTGCCACTCCAGTCCCTGACCCAGAGGTGCTGCTGCACGCTGCCATCCCCTGAAGCTCTGCTTTGTTCCTGCTCGTGTTCCACCTTTTCTTTGCCAGGATGAGACTTTGTAAGGATCAGAGATGCCCTAAAGGAGTCAGAGCATGGAGTCACCCTGCCAGGGCAGACAGGGACATGTCTCAAGCTGCTCCTCCACAGATCCTGCTCAGGTACCTGCTGCTGTTTGTCCTCACACACATCCACACATTCTGCACATGAAGCCAAAGAAAAACCCCCTCACACAGGAAACAAAAATGATTTGTGGAACCTGGATGGTGGGAATATGTACCAGTGTGTCACCAGTGAGCTAAATGCAGCTTAAGGGAGGAATATCTCTACAGTCAATATAATTATTATTTCTGTCAGCTTCTTGCTGGAGACACTGAGGATTTCTTTCAAATTTGGGACAAGAAAACAAAGCATCTGATTTTTGTTTGCATATTCTTTATATAAAAGTCATTAGTGGTGCAGCATTCTGTGACCTGTTCCTTCGACTGCAATGTTCAGTCATTAACCTCTTGCAAAGCTTCCTCCCACGACACATTTGTACAATGCTGAGATTTCTCTGGCATTTATTAAGCTCAGAAAAACAAATTCCTAATAGAAACCTAATTCAGGAAAAAAGCAAACTTAAGAATTGCCTTTAAATGACTTTTCAAATACCTTCATTTGGCATTTCTACAGCTCTTCACTCCTGTGGAACAGCAGGAAATACCCACGGGAATGACATGAAATTGTGTCAGGGGGTTGGGATGGATCTCAGGGCAAGGTTCTTCTGTGATTTTATGACCGGATCAAGGAACCAAAACAATTTCTAAAGTTCTGTTTGGGAAACTTCTTGCTTCTGTTGCAATTTAAAACACACCTTGTAACTTTATTGCTGGGTAGACACTGCCTAACCCTGCAGTGACATAAGTGAGCAGGAATACTGTGCGAAGATTTTCTCATTCACTGACATGAAATCACATGTCTAGACATAACTACATATTGTTTTAACAACTCAGCTGAATTAACAACATTTAAACTTTTCTAGAAATTGCCATCTTCCATAAAACATCACCCAAAGCTGAAAGTGTTTTTTTTTTCTCCTTCCCCCCTACTTGGAAATAATTTGTGCATTAACGTGTTCTGAAATAATTTCTGAAATGCAAACATTGCCATCTCTTATAAAACATCACCAAAAGCTGAAAGTGGGTTTGGTTTTTCTGCTTTCCCCCGTTATAGATGACAATATAATATTGGCTTTTGCATTTATAGATCTTTTTTGTCCCTTGTTTTATCCCTTATTAAACTTCTAAAATTCTAATTCGTGAACTTTGTTTTTCACACCCCCGAATGAAAATCATACACAAATAATTTGTGTATTAATATGACCCTGAAATAATTTCCTCTGTGCTTTGTGTGCTAAGAAAAGGGACTCTAGGAAATGCTCTGTACAAATGGATTCCTCTTTGCTCAGGGAGTTAAGGTTTGTGTTGAAGGAAGGGTTTGCCATCTATTTATGAATTTAATAATGGATAATTAGTCCATAAATTAGTCCATAAACTGCTTGGATTCCTCTTTGCTCAGTAGGCTAAGGGGTCCATGGCTTGTGCTGAAGGAAGGTTTTGTCATCTATTTATGTATTTATGGAGAATTACTCCATAAGCTGCTTGGACAGACACATCCCGACGTGGGAAAGCCGGCACGTTCCCAGACAATAAGCTGGATTTGTGAGTGTTTGAACAAAGGAATAAAGACTTGCCAGTCCAAATAACACAAAAGAACGCGTCTCAAAGCGCAGATTACAGAGAGAGCCCTTCCCTGCGTGTCAAATATCGGCAATCCCGGATCCCGATGGATCCCGAGTCCGGGCGAGCCCTGGCACGCTGGGCTCCCGCTGGCCGGGATCCAGCCCTGCACTGCGCTGGCATTTGTTCCGAGGGAGGCAGGGAAGGGAGGCAGAGCTCGGCTTAAATATAACTCGGGAGCCTGGAGCACAAACTCCGGCGGAGGAGCCGAGCGGGCGGGACCCGCCTGTTGAATCTGCAGCGAGCCCGGGCTCCGCTTTTAGCTCGGCAAGGGCTAAAACAGAGCGGGGAAAATGGGCTGCAATACGTGAAAGCCGCTCTGTTTACGGGCCTGTAGCAGGCAAACATGTTGTGATTAAACGTGGCAGCTGTCGGTGCTCAGAGGTGTTACAAGCAGGGGACTATTTAAAGACAATGACTGGCGCCTTCTATTCCGCCGCGATGGAGCCGCGTTTGTGGCAGCCCCGAAGTTATTTCGTGGCAGAAAGTGACTTTTAGTGGCAGGAAATATTGTCAGCTGGAGGATTTCCCCCAAAAGCCAGGACAAACGACGTCATCAGAGGCACTGGCTGCTCAATGATGACGGAATCCCAGAATAGGTTGGGTTGGACGGGAGCTGAAATCCCGCCTTGGTCCACCCTGTCCCAAGGGCAGGGACACCTTCCACTAGCCCAGGGTGCTCCAGCCTGGCCTTGGACACTTCCAGGGATGGGTGTGATCGTGTTTACGCACACAAAAGGACACACAAAGTGTATTTCTGATGTACCTCACATACCTAACACACGATTTAACAGCAACTCTCTCTAGACCACACTCAGCCTTAAGTCTTGGGATAGTGACCCCATCCTTTCCTCCCAGCCCGGCTGCAGGGGCTCAGTCGGGTGCCAAGCCCCTTGATGGAGGGGCCTTCATTTATAGGCCAAATCTACAAATTCATATGGCAATCCTACAAATTTATATGGCAAAGCAACAAAACACTTTCTGAGAGGGCAGATCTGATGCCGAAGGAGAAGAACCTGCTGCTGGCCAGGGCCCCAGAGTGCTGCCTGCAGGTCCCACCCCCTCTCCACTGGCTCAGACCCACCCCCCCAGGAGCAGAGCTGGCACACGGGGCCCAGGACAGGGACACCAGGACAGGGACACGTTCCTGTGACAGGAATTGATGAGATGCAAATGGTCAGCAGGGACATGCAAAGCAGGGACTGTCTGTGGGAGTCACGGTGGCCGGTGGCCGTGAGGGACCTGGCTCTGCTTTTCCTCGGTGGCAGGGGATGCTCCTGTCCCTATCTCCAACTGGGATCATTCCTGTTCTGCAGGAAGCAAGCAGGGACAAAGAAATTCCAGCTGTCAACCCCTTCTGTCTTTGCTCTCAGCCTTCAGGCCAAGATCCTGTTGTTACCTGAGAACCCAGATTCTGATGAAAAAGATGAGCAATTCCAAACCTCGTGGTTATGGGAACAGCTCTGACAACACCAACTCCAAACAACAAACCCCCAGAGCCTCCCACAGCTGTGTAACCCCAAGGCAAATGCAACACACCTCACAGAATTCCAATATATCTCCCCTCCCTCGGGAAGCGACAACAAGAGGTAAAGACCCAGCTGGATGTGTTGCTTTTTTTAAAACATGAAGTAAGATTTTCACATATCCAACACCCCACAGGCTGGTCCTACAAGGTCCTGCCACCCAGAAATCAAACTGTTCATCCCAAACTCTCTCAGCCAGCACAGTCAGAGGTTGACTGAACCTGTCTTGAACGAGGTAACCATGAAAAAGCCTCCCAAAATGCTTCTCCTTCTACTAAATGTGCCACTTGAAAATAAAACCTGAGACTGAACTGAGACTGAGGCAAACTCAGACTGAAAAGTGAAACAGTAGAGGCGGAGAGGGAAGCTCAGGAGTTTTGCCCAGTATTTAGAGACTTTTTTTTTCTTTTTTCTAAGCCAGACGTTACTTTCTATTCTCAAATGATTTGTAACCAAGACAGAGTAGAAAAGTTTGGGCAGAAGCAGATGAAAAAAGCCTCGACTAAATGATTCCAAAGCTGAGCTCTCAGTTTAACCTACCAGTTAAACCCTCAGTTTAAGGACATTCCAAATGCAAAAAGATAAAGCAGATTTAACAATATTTAATAAAATTATTATTTATTCTGCTCTTTAATTAGTAAGCCTCACCTCTTTCAATAGCAAAGCCAAAATAAAGGCTTCAGACCGCTATCTAAGTAAAAAGAATTGAAATATTTCATCAGGCAGTGGGAACTCACGCTTGAAACAGGCACGTCCACAAAATCCCACTCTAACAGGAGATGAATCTTGTTTCACAACACACTTTATTCAAAACAAACAGGAGAAACCACGTCAAGAACAGACGGCAGATGCTTGCAAATAGGTCTCACTGCGATTTCCCCTCGTTTCTAAGACCGACACGAAAGCGAGCGCCGGGATCTCCCAGCTCTGGCAAACTCCAGGGATGAGCTGGAGTCGAAACCACCTCCCTCCACCCCCAAAGAGGAGGAGGAGGAGGAGCGCTCGGGGGGTCGGGGACAGCACGGGGAGGGGGACGGGGACAGCATGGGAAGAGAGGGGGACGGGGACAGAATAGGGAGAGAGAGGGACGGG
>VWZS01007399.1:209635-271751 GCA_013397075.1 Rhabdornis inornatus | reverse complement strand
GCGCTTGGCGCGCGGTTTGGCGCCTCTGCGCGGGGCGGGGCGCGCGCGTGACGCGCGCGGGAGCGCGGGGAAGGGGGAGGTGAGGGGGCGGGGCCGGACGCGCGCCTCGATGATTTCACCTCAATAAATCACCCAAAAAAAAAAAAATTTGATTTCCCGCTGTTAAACATATTACAAAGTGGCGGCTGGCTTTTTCTCCCATTGCCGCTGTCGTTGTTTGTTTGTTTTTTTTTAACCCACTCCGCATGACGTCAAACCGTCGTCATGGCGACGGGGCGTGACGTCACCGACAACAAGGCGCGGGGAGCTGGATGGGACAGTGGGGTTTGGGTGAATTGGGGGAATATCGGTGAATGGCTGCGGGCCCGGCACACGCTGCTCCCCCAGCGCCCGGAGCTCGGGGGGAGCGGTGGGGGCGGGGGGAGAAGCAGCAGCAGCGCCCCGGGACATAAAATCGACATTTACAGACAAATGGAGCGAGCCCAGGGCTGGGGCTACGATAGAAGGACGTGGAGCTGCTGGAGAAATCCAGAGAAAGCCACGGGGATGTTCCCTCTGCCCTGGGAGAGCTGGGGGTGCTCACCTGGAGAAAAGAAGGATCCAGGGAGAGCTCAGAGCCCCCTCCAGGAACTAAAGGGGCTCCAGGAGAGCTGGAGAGGGACTGGGGACAAGGGATGGAGGGACAGGACAAGGGAGTATGGCTTCCTACTAAAGAAGTGAAGTTTAGATGGGATATTGGGCAGGAATTTTTCCCTGGGAGGGTGGGCACGCCCTGGCACAGCTGTGGCTGCCCCTGGATCCCTGGCAGTGTCCCAGCCCAGGCTGGACAGGGCTTCACTCCCCGCATCCTGTCCTGTTTCGTTTTGTCAATGAAACCCAGTGCGAGCCCTGGGTCACTCTGATATTTTCTGAATGCAGGTGCTGTCAAGGAAAGCAGCATTTTTTATAAAGCTTTACAAAATATCTTTTTGGGGTTTTTATGGGGTTTTCCCCTACAGATAAACTCAGCAGAATCACCACCGCTTGCTCTGAAAAATCCCCGTCAGGAATTTCATGATTTCCAGGATCATCTTCCTGACATGCAATAAAAAAAAAGCTTTTATGATGTATTTTTTTCTGCAACGTTTTCTGAAAAATATGTCCCAGCCTCAGCCAAGGAAGTGTGTGGAATTTGTACCCATGGAGACTCCAATAACACAGCCTGCTCCAAACACCACAGGATTATTACTTTTCTTACCTAATGCTTTGGGAAAGGAGTTACTGGAAAAGGAAGTGACTGAGAGAGGCAATATAAATTGGAGACACTGGTTAACGTGTGGTCCATCTGCAAATTTGGGCTTGCTTTTCCTGCTTTAGGGAGATTATCATGAAAATTACGCTAGAAAAATTCATGGAGTTTTGTGTCTGACCACCTCGGACACACCGAGTGAGCTTTTGAGAAGCTCCCGAGAAAAAGAATTTTTATCCTTAATGGGTTGTAGATGCTTAAGCCACGGATAGTTAAAAAGGACAATTTAAAGTGAGTGAAATATACAGTAAAAGAGAAAATAGAGGTGGAATAGTTTTTATAAAATCACCTAGTACACATAAACATCCACCTTTACTCCTGGAATCTGAAACCAGATTAATAGATTTGCCTCAAAAACTCCTGATGTGTTTGAAGGTTGTTGTCATTCCTTCCCTCAGTCTCCTGTTTTACAAATGAAGCAATCCTCTGGTTTTCCCACTGGAAAAGCCCAGACCATTCCAAAAAAACACTCAATAAACAGCTATTTTTCAATCCTGTGGTCACTTATTCCTGCCTGAGCACCGTGCATTGGATTTGGCCATACTGAATTGCAGCATGCTGATTTTGAATTATCACTCAAATTTACTGGGACCTGAATGAAATTCCTCAGTTCTCTCCCCTTTAATATCACCTGCACTGTGTTATTGCAGCTCTGTTACCACTTTATTTTTTAGGGCACAATTCCCCACTGAACAGTGCCCATTCCTCTGGAAAAGAAATGTAAAACATACTTGGATGTGCTCGTGTTCCTCCCAAAGTGCAAATTACTGCCTGAAACCCAAAGCACAGGTGACAACAACATCCTGAAATTCAAATTGAAATCCAAGCACCAGCCCAGCACTGCCCAGGCCACCATCAACCCTGTTCCCAAGTGCCACAGCCACGGATTTTTGAACACTTGATAATGCTTGGAATTTTTGGTAATTTTTCCCAACACCTTTGGGAAACCCTGGAGTCAGACAGTTCTCAAAAATCACCACAGTGCTGTCATTTTTAATTAGGGACTTGCCTGCCACCTCTTGTGCCAAGCTGATCACTTAATTAATTAACTTTTCTTTGTTTCTTCCAGCCTGTTCATGAGCCAGATCTCGCTCCTCTCACACAGGGTCTGGGGAAAGGACATTCATTTCAAAATGTTGGTGGTAAAGAGAGAAAAGTTTGATTTTTCTCTTCCTTCTCTTTTCTCCCAGAGGAGCAGCTCGCTGCAGCTGTCTCTGCTACCCACAGGAGGGCACATTCCTCAAAGCAAACTGGAATTCAGCTCAAACCCAATCCCACCCAAAGGATCTCATTGATTGACTTGATTTCACTAAAGGGAGGTTTTGACAGAAAAATACTGTTCTGATGAAAGCAAATTCCTTGTAAAGGTAGCGGGATCCTTTGAAATATTGTGTTTATCCACGAAAAATCATCTTGTTTTGGGTGCTGGAAATGAAATGTGAAATGAAACTATTCCTTTAAATTGTTTCCTGCATGAAAAAAAATTCCCAGAGGGTTAAAACTGAAATAAACAAAAAAAATTGCCTTTGTGATTTTTGCTTAAAGAAAAAGTTTGCTTGTTTAAATTGGGAGAATTCCCATTCCAAAACAGGTACCAAACAGCACTTTCCTACCTGGGAGATTTCTGTGTCAGCCTCCCCCCATCCTTGGAGGTGTTTTCCGACCCTAATGATTCTGGGATTCTCTCCACGCTGTGTTTTACTGTGAGTGAGCTCAGTGCAGAACAGCTGGAGCCTGAACTGGTGCCTCTCTGTGTCCCCTGTCCCACAGGACCAACAGCACCATCCCATGCAGGTTATCATCCCATCTGTGGTCGTGGATTTTCCCTTTAATATACCAGCAATAAAATTAAACTTCGGGATTGTTTCATTCACGATTATTTTAATTTGTGGTGCACATAAATAGGTCCTGGTTTTGCAGGCAGGGGGTCACTCAAGGGGTGCACTTAGGAATTAAATCTCCATTTAATCTCCATTCCAGCTATTTCCAAGGAAATTTCAGGGGGACTGGTGCAAATGCAGCTTTTCCTTCCTGGAGCGGCCACAGCTCTTGGGCACAGCTGTGGGTGAGCTCCTGCTCCAACCACGGCCCCAGGGCTGTGTTTTCTGCATCACAAGCTCCTGACCTTGCTGCTGCTCAGACAACAACATTCTCCAGTGCTTTTGGCTGGGCTTGAGAGGAGAAATCTGTTGAGTGTGGCTGTGCCGAGGCCACGCTGGAATTTCCCAATGGCACCGAACCCTGTCCTGCTCTGCCCACGCATCTCTCCTGCAGGACAGTGAATTCCAGGCTGTTATGGGATGCTCTGTCCTGTCCTGGCAGTGAAAAAGCATTTTTCTCCTCAGCCTTGCCCAGCCTGGAAGCAAACAGGTGAGTGCTGGAGGTGGGAGAAAGAAGAGTGGATGTTCAGCCCTTGCCATGTTCTTTTTCCTGTCTCCCTTGGGTTGTATCCCAACAATCCCTGGCAAAGGCTTCCCTGCACAACATGAGATTTGGAAAGGTCACTCTTCTCAACCTCACATCTTCCCCCTGACAAGTTTTTAGCACAGCTAAAACCCCAAATTCTTTCTTTTCACCCCACCCTGGAAATTTCCTTTTACAAGATTTAAAAGGACCAAGCATTTATCTGAAGTTTTATCTGTTTGGTTTGTCTGTAGCTGCCTGGAAATTCCACAAAAAACACTGGATAAAGTCATGGAAAAAACCCAGTGCCTGTGGGTTTTTGTGTGCCACTCCCTGCAGGGAGCTGCAGCCTCCTGAGCCACAGAAGGAGGATGTGTCCACAACTTGGAGGTAATCAAGTGCAGTCATATTGATATGACTGAGTCCACTCAGCTTTTGTCAACACAGCTTCTGCACAGAGGCAACATCTGTGAAATGAAACCCTCAGTGACTGAACAGCCCCTGGGCAGGGTTTAAATGGAATTTCTGCACAAAGCACAGGTTTTCTGAGTTTGAATGAGGCTCCTCTCATTTCCCAGATAACCACAGGTGCTGAAACTGGAGCCTTGAGGGAGTGGTGGACAGGATCAAAGTGAAGGCCTGGGGTGAGAAGGGGACACAAAATCAACAAAACTCATGGTTCAGCACCTGCATGGCAGCAAAGAAAAGCCACTGAGGCACCTGGAGAGAACCTTCTCTGCTGCTCCTCATCACACTGGTGCTCCAGACCTTTCCCTGGACACACTCCAGCCCCACAATGTCCTTCTAATCATGAAGGGCACAAAACAACAGGATTTGAGGTGTGATCCCAGCAGTGCCAGCACAGAGGGACAGTTGCTGCTCCTGCTGGCCACTGGCACAAGCCGGATCTTCTTGGCCCCCTGGGCACTGCTGGAAGCTTGGAATCTGAATATGGAGCAAAAAGGTTTGGTTTGTTGCTATGGGGGAGCTCAACATCCTTGTGGCTGTGTCTTAAAGCTCTGTAACTGTTTTACCCCGGTGAGTTTATGTTTAAAAACTACAGAAAATTATTAAGTGTCCCTGTGGATTATTAACATTTCAGGCTGAATTGCAGGTGCAGAGGTCTTGCAGCTCAGTCTGCCATCAGCAGAAAGTTGTCAGCTTGTGCTGTCCCCTGCAGTGGCACCTGGCTGGAGTCACCAAGGGGCAGAGCTCATTTCTGTGTGCCTGTCTCTGGTCACACACTCATCCCTTTCCTGTTACAACACAGCTTCAGTGGGGAGGGCACAGCCTTGCTCTGCCTGGCAAACATTGTGACACCACTGCCACAAAGTCCCTTGGCTTGGGCATGGGGGAGCATCCCATTACCCTCCTGCAGCGAGAGAAAAGACAGAATCCCATTTTCACTGAAGTTCTGGAGGCACAATTGGATTTTTTTCTGAGCTGCTGGAAACAACCCTTCTCCATGCAACTTCTGTATCCATCTCATTTTAGAGCAAATGTCTTTCCAGTAAATTCTTTTCCAAAACTGGGATTACCTGCAGGCATAGATAGTGTTGCAGTTTGGGTTTAAATTTAATGTTCAGAGGATATAGGCATGGCCTCTGAAGTGAGGTGACATCTGACATCATACTAAATAATTATACAGCCAAGAAATCCTAATTCTCCGCTGCTTTTCAGGCTTTATAAATATGTATTCCACACACTACACTTTGCATATTGCATAAACAGCCTTTGCCCGCTATGTTTTTTGTTCCAAAAATCCATGAGTGTGCAGTTTTTAATGAGTTTTTTAAGAAAAATAAAAAGGAGTTTATGCCCATGACAGGCCAGGGTAAACAGTTTTTGCCCTGTTTTATTTATGAGAATTGCAGAAGAGTCATTTAATCACAGATAGAGGCAGATAAAGGTCAGTTATGAGCTGCTGTGTCCTGATGATGAGTCCTTGGCTTTGCTGATTTATGACAGTTGAGAGTTGGATATTAATCTAAAGCATAATTTAGTGGGGATTTTAGTGTGTGTGTGTGTCTTTTTGTTGTGTTTTGGGTGCTTTTGGGCTGTGGTTTTTTGGGGTTTTTCCAGTATTTCCCACACCTATTTGCTCTAGACCCTTCCACATGACCAGAAAAGATGTTGCAAGTCCTTGACAGGAAAGTCACTATGAGAAATTTAAGTCTGGAAATGACTCAGGTATAAAAAGACTCTTCTGTCTCCCTTCCTGCCTGTGACCACATGGTTTCCAGCCTGTTTCCTCATCACATCCATCTTCTCTTTGTGACCAGTTTCAAGTGGAAATTGCTGAAATATTTTATTGGCCCCACGCCCCGTTATCTTCCAAGTCAAGGTCCTGTGGTGCAACAGCTTGGGTTGAGTCACTTGTCACCAGCAACCCTGGAGCTGGGAATTAGGGAGTGTTATCAGAGGAGTCCTAGCCCAGAATAGCTCCCTGATCCAGTGCCAGGGCTGGTGATAAAAGTGAAAATTATGTAAACTGTGTTGGGTGATTCAGATTCAGAGCTCATTCCGTACAGGGAACGATTCAGCTGAAGAGGAAACCAATTTCCACTCTGTGTCCACAGCTGCATGAAGAGATGATGCTTTGCTTGAGGTAGGAAAGGAAAGAACCTGAAAATGGAAATTTCACTGGGGTGATGCCCTGTAGGGCACAGGAAAGCTGTGGCTGAGTTGAAGAAGAAGCAGCAGCCAGCCTGTGTCTCACTACCAAACCTGTGCACCAGAGCTCCTGCCCTCAGTGATGTGGTTTGACATGCACAAATCTGGAATCCCACAGCCCCGGTCTGCATTTATCCTGGGCCTTTGCTCTTATCCTGATGCTCTTCTCTTGTGAGGGACAGCTCTGTCCCTGCTGGCATCTCCCCCTGCCTTAGCCAAATACCTGGAAATGTCAAGGTGAGGCAGAAATGTGAAGGCATCGTGGAATTATTTAAGTTGGAAAAGACCCTTAAAATCACCAAGGCAAATAATCTGACACTGCCAGCCCCCCAGTAAACCATGTCCCTAAGTGCCAAATCTCCACATCTTTTAAACCCCTCCAGGAGTGTGTCTACACTTCAGAAAAAGTGACTTTTATCACAGAGGTAAAAATCTGTAACATCCCAGCACAGGCAGCCCAGACACTGCTGTTACTCACCCAAGATCATGAGCTGAAGGTTTTGTGTGTGTTCTCACCACAGATTTATCTACAGGAACAAAATGGATTCTGTGGAGGTCTCAGTCCTCCCCTCGAGGTCGAGCCTGTGTTATCAGCAGAGCTTGAGGCTGCTGAACCTGCAGCCACCTCCTCTCTCCTGATCTTGTGTCACAAGAAAGGGCCCACTCCAGCCAAGGCAGGGTCACCTGGAGCAGGTGACACAGGAAAGTGTCCAGGTGGGTTTGGGATCTCCAGAGAGGGAGACTCCACACCCTCCCTGGGCAGCTGTTCCAGTGCTCGGCTGCCCTCAAGGTAAAGTTCTTCCTCGTGCTGAGGTGTTTTATCTTGTGTTTGAGTTGGTGCCCCATTACTCCTCGTCCTGTCACTGGGCACCACTGAGCAGTGGTACCATCCTCTGGACACCCCTTGGAGATATTTGTATATTTATATAGGATTGATGGGATCCTCTCAACCCTCTCTTCTCTGGACTAACCAGGCCCAGCTCCCACAGTCTCTCCTCATCACAGAGATGCTCCAGACTCCTCATCATCTTTGTGGCCTCCACTGGATTCTCTCCAGTAGCTCCTTGTCTTTCTTGAACCGTGGAGCCAGAGCTGGACACTGGGCATTGCTCCAGATGTGCCTCACTAGCACCAAGGTGCAGGATCACTCCTGCCCTGCTGGCCACACTCTTCCCAATGCCCCCAGGGTCCCATTGTCCCTCCTGCAGCTGTAATTCCCTCCCAGATATTTCTCTGAAGAGCTGCTCTCCACTGGGGCACCCCAACCTGTCCTGCTCCTGGTTCCTTCACTTTCCTGGAGCTGCTGGGGCTGCCCTGCTCCTGGTGCCTCAGGAAATGAGAGCCCTGTGGCTCCACAGGAGTTAATCCTGGCAAACACAGAGCCAGCAGAGGAGCTGTTTGACCAGAGGCTCAGCCATTCTGGTGCATTTGCTATTTCAAGCTCAGCAACTCCTGGTTTGTTTAGAAAGGGCTGTGCTGTGTTATCACCAATCAACAATAACTCCAAGGTATCAGCCCCTCTCCTGCCTGTGGCAGGGGTGCCTGAGGACCACCTGTGCTCATGTCTGCTCCTCAGCACCAGCCTGGTCCCCTTTGGCCCCAGAACCAGCAGGAGTTCAGCAAACAGCACAGGATTTACCTTGGGAGTGATGCAACCTCCGTTTGATGGACAAGGACACGGGCAGCACATAAAAAACAGCTTGCCCGAGGTAATTTGTTGGCTCAGGGAATAGCCAAAAATAGACCTGGTGACTCCTGCCACTTGAGTTAACCTTTGGGCTTTGCCCCTGGAGCTCTCCTTGGTTCACAGGGAATTATGTGCCCCTCATCAACACAGCAGGTCCTGGCTGAGGACCAGGACAGGCTGGAGTATGAGGGTCAGGAATCTGAATTTTACAGATCTCACCAACTTCCAGGCTGCTGTTTTGTCTTGCTCTTCAAAATAAATTCACCATCTGAATGAGAATGGGGCCACCTTGGAGGGGCTGCAGAGAGGAGGAGGTGACACAGCTGGAGAGGTGGGGATTGCAGCTGAGGAGCTGCAAGGGAAGGCTCAGAGTGCAGGAGATGGGAAACAGCCAGCACAGCAAGAACTGGAGGTGCCTGGGCCAGAGGACAGCACAGGGCTCCTGAGGCTGCCTTGTCCCTCCTGTCCTGCTCTGCTGGTGCTGTTTTACAGCTGCAATATCCCCAGCACCGCTCTGTCCTCTGGCCCTGCTGCTGCTCCAGCTGCAGCCTGACCTTCTGGCAGGAGCTTCCCTAACTACATATTCCTTAGGTTTACTCATCAGCTGAGTGGTGTGAACCAAATCCTCCCTTCCCTGTGTGAGTAGGGAATGTCTCTGGGCAGTGGAAGGAGGTAGAGAAGAATTCACAGGGAAAAAAACAATGGCTTGGAATTCTTGATCTGCACGAGGAAAATAACATCAGTAATTAATTTCACAGATACAGCTGTTTTCCTAACAGGATAAACAAAATCTTGGCTTTTCTGCAGCTTTATCAGCCAGGAACAACTGAGAACAGTTATATGGATCTACCTGATCATAACCCTTGAAAATAAATTAATAAATAAATCAATATGCACTGGTGAACTCCAGCTTAAACAAGCAGTACCCAGGGAGGGCAGGAGATGGTGGAGCTGCCACCAGATCACAGGTTGTGGTAATGGGGGGCCTGGGCATCATGGCCAGAACTGCCCAGTGCTTGTGCTGGTGATGCTCTTAGCAGGTCCAGCCCGTGCCCTTGGTTTGTGCTGGTTGGGAAATAACAGCATGGGGCTGGTTTGTTCAGGGCTGTGCTCTGCCAGCCCCACACTGCTCCTCCCTGCAGTGCAGGGGGCCTCTCATCCTCCATATCCCTAAATCTAAAAGCCCACTTGGATTCTTCCCCAGGGATTTCTGCTCCAGGTTGGAGCACATTTTACATCTTGCCCTATCCAGAATGGCCCAAGAACTTCTTCATGAACCATCATCTCCTGTGTCATTTGGTCAAAGGGTTGTGGTTGCTCAGGGCTCTACTTGAAAATCTTTATCACAGAATCATTAAGGCTAGAAAAGACCTCTAAGACCATCAAATACAACTTTCAACCCACGGTCACCACTAAACCATGTCCCCGGCAGCACATCCACATGTTTTTTTAACTTTTCCAGGGATTGTTACTTCACCATTGCCCTGCACAGCCTGTTCCAATAATTTACAACTTTTTCCATGAAGAATTTTTCCCTGATGTCCAGCGTAAACCTCCCCTGGTGCAACTTGAGGCCATTTCCTCATCCTATTGAATCTTGCCCTTAACTTTACTTTATCTTAGGGAAAAAACAGAAAAAAAACAAAAAACAAAAAACAAACCAGCTTTCAGAAGGATTTGGACTATTTTCCTCCCTTCTCCAAAAACTTCTGCTGGGTCAGCCCACACCACCACAGCACTCCAGGTGCTCCAGAGCTTCACGCTGTTCCAGCACAGCCTGGGGCAGTGTTTGGGCTGTGTTCCCAGCCTGGGAACAGCCCATTCCCGGTGTTTGGCACAGCCCAATCCCGGTGTTTGGACAGCTCATTCTCGGGGTTTGGCACAGCCCATTCCTGGTGCTTGGCACATCTCAATCCCGGTGTCTGGCACAGCTCATTCCCGGTGTCTGGCATAGTCCAGTCCCGGTGTTTGGCACAGCCCATTCCCGGCGTTTGGCACAGCCCATTCCCGTTGTCTGGCATAGTCCAGTCCCGGTGTTTGGCACAGCCCATTCCCGGCGTTTGGCACAGCCCATTCCCGGCGTTTGGCACAGCCCATTCCCGTTGTCTGGCATAGTCCAGTCCCGGTGTTTGGCACAGCCCATTCCCGGCGTTTGGCACAGCCCATTCCCGGCGTTTGGCACAGCCCATTCCCGTTGTCTGGCATAGTCCAGTCCCGGTGTTTGGCACAGCCCATTCCCGGCGTTTGGCACAGCCCATTCCCGGCGTTTGGCACAGCCCATTCCCGTTGTCTGGCATAGTCCAGTCCCGGTGTTTGGCACAGCCCATTCCCGGCGTTTGGCACAGCCCATTCCCGGCGTTTGGCACAGCCCATTCCCGTTGTCTGGCATAGTCCAGTCCCGGTGTTTGGCACAGCCCATTCCCGGCGTTTGGCACAGCCCATTCCCGGCGTTTGGCACAGCCCATTCCCGTTGTCTGGCATAGTCCAGTCCCGGTGTTTGGCACAGCCCATTCCCGGCGTTTGGCACAGCCCATTCCCGGCGTTTGGCACAGCCCATTCCCGTTGTCTGGCATAGTCCAGTCCCGGTGTTTGGCACAGCCCATTCCCGGCGTTTGGCACAGCCCATTCCCGGCGTTTGGCACAGCCCATTCCCGTTGTCTGGCATAGTCCAGTCCCGGTGTTTGGCACAGCCCATTCCCGGCGTTTGGCACAGCCCATTCCCGTTGTCTGGCATAGTCCAGTCCCGGTGTTTGGCACAGCCCATTCCCGGTGTTTGGCACAGCCCATTCCCGTTGTCTGGCACAGCCCATTCCCGGTGTCTGGCATAGTCCAGTCCCGGTGTTTGGCACAGCCCAATCCCGGTGTCCCAGACATCGCACCGGGCATTGACCGCGGATAACCCGCGCCGGGAGGGGGCGTGGCCTGGATGTTATTGACAACCACATCCTCCAATCGCGCTTCTCTCCATCGCAGGGGGCGTGGCTTCGTCTCAGCCCACCTCCGTCTTGCCCAATGGGAAGTCCCGAAAGGGCGGGGTGGGCGGGGCAAAGGGAGAGGCGCCGCGCTGTAAAACGCGCCGCCCGGCGGCGCGCGGGAGCTGCTGAGGGGCTGTGCGCGCCCGCCGGGCCCGGAGGTAACGCGCGGTCCTAAAGCCCGGCCCCAGAGCCCGAACCCGGCTGGGGCGGAGGGAGGGCGGGAGGGGGGTCCCAGCTCCACACAGCCCCTCTGGGTGTCCCCAGCCTCACCTGGTGTGGGTGGAGTGCTCGCCCGCTGTGGGGGTCACCATCCTGGCTGATGCTTCTCGTGATGTCCCGGTTGTGGCAGGGTGTCTGGATAGCGCGGGGGAAATTCTTGCTGGTTTTGGTGAAATGAACACAGGGTGGCTTAGGGGGAGTTTCCACCAGCTGCCGGTCAGGGCAGGAGGTGGTCTGAGGAGAAGGGGTGTTCCTTCCCCTGTGCTGTCCATCGTGAGGAAACGTGAGGTGTCCACAGCCCAAGGGATGCTCCATGAGGTCACCTGGGAGGTGGGAATGCTCCATGAGGTGACCTGAGGGGTCGGGAGTGCTCTGTGAGGTGACTCACCTGGGAGGGATGCTCCATGAGGTCACCTGGGAGGTGGGAATGCTCCATGAGGTGATCTGAGGGATCGGGGGTGCTCCACGAGGTGTCCTGAGAGTTTGGGGGTGCTCCTGAGTGACCCGAGGGATCGGGGATGCTCTGAGTGACCCAAGTGCTCGGCTCCCAGCCCCGCTGTGCTCGCAGGGGACACGAAGCCACGTGTGGGAGCCAGGTGAAAATGCAGCGCTGTGCTTTCCTGCCCGGAGTGAGGGCATTTCCCTACTCTGTGCAGATGTGTGCTGAAGCAGAAGTTGAGCAAAGAGCAGCTGGGCGCAGCCTCCTGGTGAGTCCCACTGCTGGGGGATTCACCTGAAACATCCCGCTGCCCTGGAGAAGCAGTGCGCCTGAAAAGGAGAGTTCTGTGGTTGTTTGCTAACCAGAAAGCCAGCGGGTGGCTTTCNTGTCTGGCATAGTCCAGTCCCGGTGTTTGGCACAGCCCAATCCCGGTGTCCCAGACATCGCACCGGGCATTGACCGCGGATAACCCGCGCCGGGAGGGGGCGTGGCCTGGATGTTATTGACAACCACATCCTCCAATCGCGCTTCTCTCCATCGCAGGGGGCGTGGCTTCGTCTCAGCCCACCTCCGTCTTGCCCAATGGGAAGTCCCGAAAGGGCGGGGTGGGCGGGGCAAAGGGAGAGGCGCCGCGCTGTAAAACGCGCCGCCCGGCGGCGCGCGGGAGCTGCTGAGGGGCTGTGCGCGCCCGCCGGGCCCGGAGGTAACGCGCGGTCCTAAAGCCCGGCCCCAGAGCCCGAACCCGGCTGGGGCGGAGGGAGGGCGGGAGGGGGGTCCCAGCTCCACACAGCCCCTCTGGGTGTCCCCAGCCTCACCTGGTGTGGGTGGAGTGCTCGCCCGCTGTGGGGGTCACCATCCTGGCTGATGCTTCTCGTGATGTCCCGGTTGTGGCAGGGTGTCTGGATAGCGCGGGGGAAATTCTTGCTGGTTTTGGTGAAATGAACACAGGGTGGCTTAGGGGGAGTTTCCACCAGCTGCCGGTCAGGGCAGGAGGTGGTCTGAGGAGAAGGGGTGTTCCTTCCCCTGTGCTGTCCATCGTGAGGAAACGTGAGGTGTCCTGAGAGTTTGGGATGCTCCATGAGGTCACCTGGGAGGTGGGAATGCTCCATGAGGTGACCCGAGGGATCGGGGATGCTCTGAGTGACCCAAGTGCTCGGCTCCCAGCCCCGCTGTGCTCGCAGGGGACACGAAGCCACGTGTGGGAGCCAGGTGAAAATGCAGCGCTGTGCTTTCCTGCCCGGAGTGAGGGCATTTCCCTGCTCTGTTCAGATGTGTGCTGAAGCAGAAGTTGAGCAAAGAGCAGCTGGGCGCAGCCTCCTGGTGAGTCCCACTGCTGGGGGATTCACCTGAAACATCCCGCTGCCCTGGAGAAGCAGTGCGCCTGAAAAGGAGAGTTCTGTGGTTGTTTGCTAACCAGAAAGCCAGCGGGTGGCTTTCTGCGGCGAAAAGCTCAGCTCTGAAGGTGCTGCGATGCTCTGGAGCCTGAGTCGTGACAGTCACTCATCATCCTAACAGGCTGAAGTTATTTTCCTCCTGTTTTCTCCACTGCAGCATCCGGAGGCCATGGGGTAACTGCCCAGCACCCGTGGTCAGTGGTGCTGTCCAGAACAAAACCTTTAGTGCTCAGGAAGCTTTTATCACTGCCTCTCCTAAAAACGGAGTTTATCTAAGAGGAAGAAGAGTGTGTTGCTAAGCTTTTGTTTCCTCACTGAGTGAATCTTTAAAGAGAACAAAAAGCCCAAGTTTAGGTTTTGGTGATGATGTGGCCATTGCCTGGAGCCGCTCTGGACAGGAGCAGAGCGGATGTGGTGCCTTCACCAGTTAAAAGAAACCAGCTACAGGAAGCTGAGTGCGGCCGTGCTGGAAAATGTCAAGTGGCTGATAACTGTGCTCGGTAATTTGAATTTGAACTGGTGCTGTTGAAGCACTGTGTGTGTTTTAGGTAAAGGTGTGTCCCAAGCCTGTGAGGAATGGAAACTCCACTCCTACGCCCTTCACTGTCACGAGTTTGCACGTCCTCAGACCTTTATTCTGGTTTGTCAGTGAAGCCCCATAGTGGTTCCAAAGGAACACCCCATTTACAGCTCTTCTGGGTCACGGTGCTGCCTCAAAGCAGAAGTTGTTTTTATTTAAATGATTTAGGAGTCAGACAGGCTTAATTAGAAGGGAAGTTTCTTCCCACAGGTTTTATGTTTGGGAGTGTGTCCTCCATGTTCCGAACACTGTGGTACATCATGGTGTGCTGATTCCTGAGGGAACAGCATGGAGTGGGAGCATTTGGTATCCAAGAGTTACACCTGGCTCTGGTGAACCATTAAATGGTTTGGGTTGGAAAGGAACTTTAATTATAGATCATCGCCTCCTAACCCTGGAACATGTGTGTTTTCCAGTGGCTGTGTTTGTAACTAAGCATCAAGGGGGGAAGGCCTGAGCTGCAGTGCTGAGCTGAGCTAGGGAGGGTCTGTATATATTGGGAAATATTTGCTTCTAACCTGAACTTGCTGGATAAAATGCATGTCTGGTTTGGGAAGCTGCACAATCAGATTGCACTTCAGTTCATGGTGGGAGTGTACCCTGGGTTGTGCACAGTGAGAGCAGAACTCAGAGATGGTCTCAGCTGGGAAGAGCTTTTCCCTCCTGGGTGACTGAAGGTGATGCAGAAAGCCTCCCATGGAAACGGGACTTAGAGGGATGGAGCACTTCTGCTGTGGAGGAAGGATAAGAGAACTGGGATTGTTCAGCCTGGAGAAGAGAAGCTTTGGGGTGACCTCATGGTGGCCCTTCCAGCGCCTGAAGGGAGCCTGCAAGAAAATGAGACACAGAGAGAGAGAGAGACTGAAAGGCCTGGAGTGCTGGGGGAATGGCTTCCCACTGCTGGAGGGCAGGATTAGAGCAGGTATTAGTAGGAATTGTTCCCTGGGAGGGTGGGCAGGCCCTGGCACAGGGTGCCCAGAGCAGCTGTGGCTGCCCCTGGATCCCTGGCAGTGTCCAAGGCCAGGCTGGATGGGGCTTGGAGCAGCCTGGGACAGTGGAAGGTGTCCCTGCCATGGCAGAGGTGACACTGGATGGGATTTAAGGTCCCTTCCAACCCAAACCATTCTGGGATGCCATGATTTCCTGGCAGCAGGAGTGGCAAAACCTCACCCTTTCTCTTGAAACTTTGTCGTTACTGCATTAATGCACGGCCGGCAAGATAAACGCTGCAGTTAATGCAGAGGCCAAAGCTTCCCTCAGGGACACTGGGTGACCTGAACCCCTCCTTGTGGGGTGCTGGGAAGGAAATTGTGAGCAGCATTGTGAAAGGGGGTCAGGAGTGATGGCAGCAGCTGCCATCCATCCCTCCTGGGCTCTGCTCGGGTTTTCCTGGAGCAAGAGGGGCCGTGGGGACAGCTCGGTGGCACTGCGGGTGGCTTTGGGCTCCTCCGGGCTGGCTGCCCCGAGCGTGGGGCTGCAGATCCAACACCATCTTCTCACACGGCCAATAAACCACTCTGATGTTCCAGCCCAGAACGGTGTGCTGCAGCATCTGCCAGCTACCCGGGCGCTTCCGAGCTGGGTTTTTTGCAGCCATCCATCCCCCTCTCGCTGCTCATGAATTAAACTATTTCTGGCTGTAGCCGAGCGTGGCGTGAGCAGCGACGTGTCCTTGTGCAGATGAGTAAGCGGAAAGGGGACGTCCCTGAGCTGTGCCTGCCGTGGCTTTCCCCTCCCGGCAGAGGTTGGAGGCTGCAGTGTGCTGGCTCGGATTTATGACATAAAAAGATTCTTTCATTCCTGTCCCTCATCGAGACGAACATTCCCCTCGCATCACGCGATTTAAATGTATCTGTGTAATGCAGGTATAAAATAGCAGCCTAAAATCCACTTCTTAGAGAGATCAAGGATGATGGGGTTCATCTCCAATCAGCTTGAAATCCCTTGAAACAATTAAAGCTCAGCCTGGCGACTTATAAGCATCAAAGGCTTTTGATGAGTGTAAACATTAAATAAAATCAGCGTTTAGAAAACACTTCTTTTAGGCGATGAAATCCTCCAAGACAAAATGCTGAAAGCAGCGTGCCGGAAGCAGGAGCCACAAAAAAAGGGGCAAAAACCAAAAACCCAGCTGTAAACCGCTAATTTTGATGCGAGCAGGCTAAATGTGAGGTGTCCCAGGGCTGTGTCCCCCCAGAGGCACCCGGGATCCCCGGTGTGCGAGGCTGGGGGCAGGCGTGGGGCCGGAGCCTCCTTAAGAGAGGCGGCGGTGTGGGGTGACGAGCCGCTTCCAATTGCAAGGCAGCAGCACATGACATAAGATGCTCCAGATCTGCCTCCTGGGCGCTAGTTTAAAAATAAAGGATATTGCACGTCGGGCTCGGCGCCGGTGCGGAGCGGCTGCGGAGGGGAGGCTGCGGGACGGGCGATGCGTGGTGAGGCTGGAGGGGTCGGGGGGGCTGCGAGTCGGGCATTGGGGACAGCATTTGGGCTGCAATTGAAATAATTTGGCTCGTGATGCTCTTGGGGAGCTGTGGGTGTCACGCTGGTTTTGCTGTGGGGTTTGAGCGTGCTCGCTGTCAGAATTTCCTTTGTATTTAGTGCAAATGCAGCAGGCTCGAGTTGTGCCTCTTTGGGGTTGCCTCGCTCTCGTCAGTGGAGCTTTGCAGTGACGTTTGGCTGTTTTTTAATTTTCCAACCCTATTTTTGCAGGGACAGTGCTGTGTGAGTCAGACGCCAGGATGGCACTTGCAGAACCAGTCCCCGTGGTTTATTGCAATTCAGCTCTTCAAGGCAACTGTGAGGTGTCACGGGAAGATGTGCTGCTCAACTCTTCATCCAGGTTTGTCTAATCTAGGATTTTATTTACCCTGTTGTGACCTGTATATATAGTTTGTCTTCTACCATGCTTACTTTGATTAATTAAAATGATTTTGGAAGAGCCCTGCCTCTGCAGGGAACAGCTCATATGCAGTTCCTACACTGATCTCCAACTCCTGCTGGTAAGAGGCTCCTTAGATTTACAGACTAAAGAGGAGATTAGGCTCTATATCTCACCACAGCATAATAGGATCTAGCTGACTAAAACCTCCTTACCTAAATTTTTTGGGGCTGTATTGAATTACATGTCATAAGGGGAAGAAAAAGATGGCTTGGTTGACTGCAAGGAAAATAGCTGGGGCTTTTCTGCTCGTATTACTGGGTCATTTGCATGCTTTGATCATAAAAGCTGGTGGAGAAATGGTGCAGAACTATTGCAACTGAGGATTAATTTGAGCTGAAAAATGTTCTCAATAATGAGGAGGGAGCATGGAGGTGGGAATATCTCATAATCCCCTTGGGAGAAATAAAGAAATTATTTACTCAGCCCTGGTTGCTGGCTTGCACAATAGTTCAGAGAAGCAGTTCTGCTTTAGGACAGGACATGGGATTAGCCATGTCAGATCTTCCCTGGGCCTTAAACCTCCTCATATGCCCAAAACAGTCATAGTTGACTGTTCCCTAGAAATTCAGAATAAATGTGGATTAGAGGGAAGAGATTTCCCACTTACCCTGAAATTCACAAGTGCCTGTGCTGGATTGTCTTGTCTCTGGCCTGGTAGAAAGGAAATAAAAGGTGGGACTTGGTGGGAGCCCTGCCTGGCTTAGGCTGAGGAGTTTGTGTGGGCCCAGAGGAGCTGTCACCTGCGTGCAGTGTCACTGTGATGGGCAGAGCCAGGGCTCCTTTCTGCCCCAGAGCTGCAGTGTTGGAGTTATTGTGATGTCAGGGCCCTTCTGGAAGAGCCTGGGGTTGGTGCTGCAGGTGTTGCTGTGGGGAAGAGAAAACACCAGCCTGGAGAAACAACACCTGTGTGATGGGCTGAGGCAAAGGGCTGGTAGGGCAGGGCAGGATGGAGAGTTTGGGTCTCTGCAGTGTAACCTTAAATCAGCCAAAACTCACACCTCAGTGCTCTGCCCATGGTCCTGGCAGGGCATTGCCCAGGGCAGGGAAATAAGCCTGCTTGGAGGGTGGGATCCCCAAATCTCACTGGGTCTGGCTTCCAGCTCCTGCTCTCAAGTGGGACATGAGACTTGATTATCCATTACCCTCCTCACTGGGGCTGTGAGACAGCCCAGCTTGGAAAGGCATGGAGTGAGAACAATTTTGCAAGCAGGCAAGTGGTGCTTCACCAGCTCCTGCAGGGCTGAAAGTGAAAGGACAGCTCAGCTGGGAGGAGCGTGGCTGAAGCACAGGGGGATGAGCCTGTTCCTGTTTCTTCCCAAGTGTCTGGTGGGAGCACTGGCTTTAATAGCAATACCTAAGAGCAAGATTTCCTGTTAAATCAATTTCCTGCTCTTTGCAGGAAATCTCCGTGGGTTTCCCCATGGGGTGACTCCAGAGTGTCCCCAGGGCCTCCCTTGTTGTTGGACTCACATATTGCAGACAGGAGATAAGTTCCAGATCCAAGTGTCCCTTCCTGTCCCCCTTCTCCTCCTCCTCCCAGCTGCAGACTCTTTGTTTCAGGCACCTGGAGCAGACTTTAGGAATTAAATGATGTCTGTTTTTAGGATGATGTTTATGCATTCTTCTGCAGCTTGTCTGCAATGAAAGCTGCAATTAGTACAACACTCATGTGCTCAAAACCAGCACAGGCAGAGCTAGCACTCTCAGAGGTACCTGTTCCATTGCTGGGGCCATGCAGGGTAGTGAATTAATAAAGTCACCTGCAGAACATCAGGAATCACTTTGAAATCCAGGGACTGAGTGACATTAAGGGATGGAGCAAATCTGCCTGTGGCAGGCAGCCCTCAGAACTCTCATCCAGGGATAATTCCTTTTGCTTTGCAGACTTGCTGAGCCACCCAACAGTGAGCCAGGGGAAGATTCCGTGATGGAGAGATCTCAGGTGAACTCAGTCAGTCCCAAAGGTGAGTGGATGGAAGTTTGGGGACTGTGGGGTGCCTGAAATTATTATTGCAACAAGAGAGAGATTTGTCAAACCATGACAGCTCAGGCTGCAGGATGGGTTGTGCAGAAGTGTCTGGAACTCAGACTTCAAAGCATAGCTGTGCTTCAAGGATTAAATAGGCAGTGTCAATGCCTGGTGCTCATCTACCAGGTACCAGTGTCTTGCCTTCAGTCCTCCTTAAAAGAAAAAAAATTAAAAACAGCAGAGTATAAGATGCAGGAAACTTCCACCTTACCAGTACAAGAGCCTTAGGGCAGCAGAGCAGGTTAGAGGGGATGTAAGTGGGAAATGTTTAACAAAATTTGAAAGTGCTCTAGAGGCTTCTAGTCTAAAATACTGGCACAAAGAAAGGGTCAGAAAAGGGGGTGTAACAGCATTTGCTTTCACATGCTTGAGACTTACGTTTCTATTGCTGTTATTGCAGCAGGAAATTTCTAAATCCAAGATGCTGAATACTTTTGTTTCAAAGCAGCCTCCTCCCCTGCTGGCTCCAGTGTGTGGACGACACGTCGTGATGGAGAGGTCAGGCTGAGGATGGAAGAACAGGGCGTTGGCAGCGAGGCCCCAAAGACTGTGCACCAGCTCTTGCAGGAATGTGTGAACAAATACAGTGACTTTTATGCCCTTGCATCCAAAAAAGATGGCCAGTGGACAAAGCTGACGTATAAGATGTACTATGATGAGTGCTGGAAAGCAGCAAAAAGCTTTCTGAAGGTAAGAGTTTGTTGAATTCTCTTTGTGCATATTGACAAATCCGAAAAACAGCATGGTTTGGATTGGAACGGACCTTAAAGCCCATTCAGTGCCACCCCTACCATGGCAGGGACACCTTCCACTGTCCCAGGGTGCTCCAAGTCCTGGCCAACCTGGCCTTGGACACTTTCAGGGATCCAGGGGCAGCCACAGCTGCTCTGGGCACCCTGTGCCAGGGCCTGCCCACCCTCACAGCCAAGAATTTCTTCCCAATATTTGATGTAAATCTCTCTTTTAATTTAAAGAAGAGAGATTTCTCCCTTTTCCTACCACTGTGTAAAAAGTCAAGTTTAATGTTCACTCATTTAAGTGCTGGAATGGCTGCAGTCACTTGCAGAACCTGCAAATTCCCTGAGTGCAGATGAATCTTACAGTGGCAGGGAAGTACCTGAACATGCTATGGACACCTTGGTACTTAATGTTTTTGACAGTTGCTTCCACACTTAACCAAGAAAAGAGGCATGTAAGGAAATACTTAAAGTGAGGTGTTTGGGGTGCATGGCACTGCCCCTCCAGAGGCATGGAAAAGTTCGTCTTTCTAAGAAAAAAACTTAGAGGGAATCTTACAAACCAGACTTAAATGTCCCATGTGGCCCAACTTTTTGCTTGTGCTGCTGGGATTAGGACACTTGGAGACAGAAATCAACATTCTCTGTTTTTACTGTTGGGATCAAGTCTTATCTCTTCAAGTTAAGGCCAGCCTGGTTTTAGTCCTTTAGTGGAATCTTCCACTCTGGGACAAAACCAGAGTCTGGCTGAGGGAGTTAAGTCTGGGACTCCAAGAGCTGGAATTCCGTAGCCAAGTGTGACTGCCCGGGAGCTTGTTGCTCTGGCCATTACTGATCTCTGACGTTCCCAGCTTGTACCACATGTTCCAGGAGGTGTTGCCTGACTCCACCTCTCACCTTCTCATGCCCAGCCCAGGGGGAACTGGTAACCCTAGACTGCAGGTTTATATTCCTGTCCAGTGAGCCAGTCATTCCAAGGGCAGACCTCAGCAAATCCTAATTTTCCTGCCCACTTACAGTGGGACAGTGATGTGAAAATTTCTGTGGTTCCATCTTGGCTCCTGGGGAGTTTTTCAGTGGGAATTACCCTGTGTAAGAACATGAGCTCTTCCCTCAGTGCTGTGCTCAGAGCAGAGATCTGAGCCCTGAGCTTTGTCCAGGGGAGAAGCCAGGCTGCTGTAATGCCATCTCTTGTTTACAGCTGGGGCTGGAGCGTTTCCATGGAGTGGGCATCCTGGGATTTAATTCTGCAGAGTGGTTCATTGCTGACATTGGAGCTATCCTTGCAGGGTAAGACTCTTGTTTCTTGCCATGCATTTTGCTTTGGCAGGCAGAGAGTGACTGCAGTATTCACATGGGAAGCAGATTCTGATTAAAAACCCAGCAAAACAAACCAAAAAAACCCCAAACCCAATTGCTTATATTTGGGTTTAATGAAGGTAGATAGAAGCTGAACTATTTCATAATGAGATAAAAATTATTTTTTTTCAGCCAGCTACTTTTCTCAAAATAAGATGACCAGTAGGTTAATCCAAAAGCATTCTTATGTACACAGTGATTAAAATATGGTGGGAAATGCCAGAGAATCCTGTGGCTGGATTGTGATATCTGCCTTCCACATGAGATCTTTTGGTCCCTTGCACCACTCTTGACATTTCCCACGCCCCAGAACAGAATCTTTCCTCTTGGAATTGTTGTGATTTCCTCTTTGTTGTCATTTTATGGGATATTCTTCTTAAGGTTTTTTTCCTCTGAAGTGGTCTGAATTTTGCCAGCAATTCTGCTTGTCCTCTAACTGTGTTTTGCTTTTCTGTTTTGTTTTTTTTCCCTTTTCCAGGGGATTTGCTGTTGGGATCTACACTACAAACTCTCCTGAGGCCTGTCATTATGTAGCAGAGAACTGCAGTGCCAACGTTATAGTGGTGGAAAACCAAAAACAGCTGCAGAAAATCTTAGAAGTAATTATGGTTTTTTAAATGGCTGGGGGTTACAGCAACCTGTTGACAGATATGGGAGGGTAAAATGCAGTGGGAAGGCATTACCTGAGGGGAGTGCTGGGTCTGAGAGCAGAGTTGAACTCCTTGGTGTGCTTCCTGCTCCAGCCAGGTGAGCTGGCACTGGCACTATGTCTCACAAGAGGTTAAGTGGTGCTTTCACTTCCTGAAAGCCTTGGGCTTAAAATAGAAGAAGCCAAAATGAACAACTGAGCATCCTCTGGGTTGTCTGGCAACATCCCAGCTCAAATTACGACTGTTTCTAGTGAGGCAAACCCATTCTTTCAGGAGCACAGATGGGATTCTCTTGGCTTTATGCAAAGTGGCAAATATGAGGAGCATTCTAAGTGGGGTTACAGAGGTCTGAAAGGCACAAGTGGCATTTGTTCCTTCTCACGAATCTCCCTTCTTAACACAGATTGAAGACAGACTACCTCATCTGAAGGGCATTGTCCAGTATGGGGAGGAGATCAAAGAGAAGAGACCAAATCTGTACTCGGTAAGTCCTGGGCTTTTTCATGGCTTCTAAGTCCTGGTTGAGTTCAGCTGTCAGGCTGTCACCTGCTGTGGGGCCTTAAACATCTGGTGGGTGACGTCCCTGTCCCTGGCAGGGCCTTGGAATGAGATGGTCTCTAAGGTGTCTTCCAACCCAAACCAGCCTGGGGTTCTGTGGCTGTGGTGCAACTTGGATAATCCCTGTTGTAAAGGGGTTGTGAGCCTACTGACCTTTGCCAGACACCTCAGGGTCCACAGTGAGTCCATGGAGTTGCTACAGAGTTGTAAAGCTGCTGGGGTGGGTCTGTCTCCTTTGCTTCTCCCTGTGGCAGCCAGAAAACACTGTGGGGTGACAGTGTGGATTTCCAGCCTCCTCCAGAGGTGTGGACAGGGAGAACAGCTCTCTTCTCTTGGTGCATAGCAAAGAGTTTCATTTTTCCTGTGGGTGATGCCTTACAAAGGGACTGAGCTCTTGTGTTCTCTGCAGTGGAGGGAGTTCATGGAGCTGGGCAGGGACGTGCCGGACTCGCGGCTCCGCGAGGTCATCGCGTCCCAGAAACCCAACCAGTGCTGCACCCTCATCTACACCTCGGGCACCACGGGGCAGCCCAAGGGCGCCATGCTCAGCCACGACAACGTGAGTGCCCAGTGCCACCCTGGGGTGCTGAGGGAGGACATCCTGAGCTGGAAGGGACCCTCAGGGATGATCAGCCCAGCCCCTGTCCCTGCACAGACCCCCCAACAATCCCACCCTGAGCATCCCTGAGAGCGGTGTCCAAACGCTCCTGGAGCTCTGGCAGCCTTGGGGCTGGGACCATTCCCTGAGGAGCCTGGGCAGTGCCCAGCACCCTCGGGGGGAAGAACCTTTCCCTGAGCTCCATGCCAAGCCCTGACACAGCTCCAGCCCTTCCTGGGCTCCTGCCCCTGGCCCAGAGCAGAGCTCAGCCCCTGCCCCTCTGGCTCTCCTCGGGAGGAGCTGCAGCCCCCGAGGAGTCTCCCCTCAGTCTCCTCTGCTCCAGCTGAACGAGCCAAGTCCTGCTGTTGAGATCCCAGGATGCTGTAGCTGTGCTGTGCCTGTGTGTTCTGTGCTGTCCCTGCTCTGAAGCCCCTGTGGGTTGGTTGCTGTTGCAGCTGACGTGGACAGCAGCAGTGGCCGGACGTTTCATTGCGCTGAGTGATGCCCACGCCAGGCAGGAGCATGTGGTCAGTTACCTGCCCCTCAGCCACATCGCTGCACAAATGTGTGATATTTGGGCAGCCATGACCTTCGGAGTGCAAGTTTACTTTGCCCAACCAGATGCATTGAAGGTAAAACAATAAGATAATAAACTTACACTCATCCACCTGCTTGAGCCGGCGTGGGTGCTTGAAACAAGGCTCTGTTATCTTGTGGTTCTGTAAGTTTTCTTAACTGGGTTTCCTAACTTTGCCCACTGACCAACTGCCCCTGTTGGTTTGACTGGAGCCTGACCTTCACCTTTTGACTCAGTCACAAACTGGGAGAAGCTGACCCAGCACTTCTCAACTGGGAGCTGCTGAGTTCTTACCTGACACCTGGTGCCACATCAAGAACTGGTTGAGCAACAGCCTTGTGTTTGCTCTGCCCACATTGCACCGTGGCCCCTACTAAACCTGAGTCCTCAGTAAGGATTCTTGTGTCAGCACTGGCACTGAAAGCATCTACCTTTGCTCCCTTCCCAGTTCCTACTGCAATGCCTCAGGGATTCCCTTCTCTTGGTGGCGCTGCAAAAAACAAAAAAATTCCTCAAAATTGATGCAGACTCCCAAGTTTTTGCTAGTGATCAGTACTGATCTGATGTCTGCCGTGAATCACTTCTAAAAACTGCATTAAATCTTGCTTCTCTCAGGGCAGCTTGGTGGAGACCCTGCGGGAAGTGAGGCCAACTGCTTTCCTGGGAGTTCCTCGTGTCTGGGAAAAAATGGAAGAGAAAATGAAATCTGTGGGCATGAAAGCCTCAGCACTCCGAAGGAAAGTGGCATCATGGGCCAAGGAAGTGGGGCTGCAGACCAACCTCAAGAGGATGAATGGGTAATTATGAGCTATACTTCAGGGATGCTGATGAGTTTTAGAGAACTTTACTGTCAGATCAGGGATTTTATTCCATCCAGGGGTTATATTCTATCCAAGATTATATCCCATGTGACAGGCCAGTAGCACTTGGACCCGAGGGGGAGCAGCAAGGACTGGAGGGGGGAAATAATCCATTTTTTTATGGGATTAACTAAAGCAGGATGAAGATAAAAGGGTTTTCCATTTTCCTGGTGCAGGTGCTCCGAGGTGCCGGTGAATTTCCGCCTGGCCAGGCAGTTGGTGTACAGCAAGGTGCGCAAGGCCCTGGGGCTGGACCGCTGCACCAAGTGCTACACAGGGGCTGCTCCCATCACCAGAGACACCCTGGAATTCTTTCTGAGCCTGAACATTCCTGTGCTGGAGCTCTATGGGATGAGTGAGAGCTCTGGGCCTCACACCGTCTCCCTACCTCATGCCTTCAAGCTCGGCAGGTGAGCACCTTCCTGGGAGCAGAGGGAGTGGGGGGTCCTGCCTCTGGCACATCCATCTCTCCTGGTGCAGCTCCTCCCCAGAGCCTTGACACTAAAAGGTCTGTGGGAAGCCATGTCACAGGTGAAGAGATCTGCCAAGGGCAGCAGCAGTAGGGATATGTGAATTTACCTTGGCTGGGTTCTGTGGGAGCTGAAGAAGAAGTGAGGGGCTGGTGGGATGAAGGAAGAATTGGTAACTCCAACCTACCCTTCACTTCAGTGGCAAATGACTGAAGGGTGCAGGGTGTCTTTGAGTGGCTCATTCAGTCTGCACAGTGAAAGTTTGCTCCCAAGGACATCAATCTGCTCATTCAAAGCTCAGGTGTTGGGAACAATGAGTGCAAAGCAGCAGGTGTGTGAGCACTGTTCTCTGCAATCACAGCTCTTTCTGCAGCTGCCCTTACACAAGCAGATGCCTTTGAAGCTCTTTGCTGGGGCTTTGTTCAAACCCTTCAGCTTGAGAGGTGCTGCTGTAATCTCTGCTTGAATCCAGTTTAAAATAAATGAATCCTTGGTCTGTGCTCTGTTTCAGCTGTGGGAAGGAGCTGACAGGCTGCTACACCCTGATCCATAAACCAGACAAGGATGGCATTGGGGAGATCTGCTTCTCAGGAAGGCACATCTTCATGGGCTACCTGAACATGGAGGACAAAACCAAAGAGGCCATCGATGAGGATGGCTGGCTACACTCAGGGGACCTGGGCAAGCATGACAAGGATGGATTCCTCTTCATCACAGGCAGAATTAAAGGTAACACATGCCCTGACTTTATCTTGATGTTGTGCAGCACTGTGGAATCAGAGAGTTGTTAATGTTGGGAAAGACCTCATGGAGCCCAGCTAACCCATGTCCCTAGTTTCCACATCTTTTAAATCCCTCCAGGGATGGTGACTCCACCACTGCCCTGGGCAGCCTGTTCCAATGCTGAGCAGTGAAGAAATTTTTCCCAATATCCAACTTAAACCTCTTCTGGTACAGGGAAGCTCTGCTGGTTGTGTGGTTGTGACTTGCACAGAAAAAATATTTAAATCCTTCTCTTCCTGTAGTCTCCACATGAATGTGGCTGCAGGGTGTCCTGCCCTGTGGAGGGAGGAGAGGGGCAGCCTCTGGAGCCAGGGTGTGTTTGCAGTGGGGGAGAAGCCCTCTGATTGCAGCACCAGTGCAGTTAATGCTTTGTGGGCTTGTTTTACCAGCAGCTCCCTGAGTTTCAGGACCTTTGCTGGGTGACCTCCAAGGAAAACAGCAGCTTAACATTGTTGTGCAAGTGCCTTGTCACAGTGTGGCTCTTGGGACAGCAGTTTGAGCAACCCTAGACAAAGCCAAGGCCACTCAAGCCTTCAGCCCTCAAGAAGAGAGAGGTGCTCATGTGAGGGCTGCTCTCAGGAGCAGGAGGTTGAGAAGGGGGGTTCCCCTCTGCTCTGCAGCACATGGGAACCTCCTTTAATTTCAATTTCTGACAGTTTGGGTGCCAACTTAGGTGCCTTAGAGGCCCAGGGGTCTGTGCCAGGGTGCCAAGGGGCTCCCCCTGCATTGCCAGACTGCAGACATCCCTGGAGCACCAAGGCAGCTTTGGCTGGGCTGTGTGTGGCAGCTCCTGCTCCTCTCTCCAGGCCTGCTGGAATAATGGGATCAGCCCTGAGGCTGGAAAAGCCCTTTAAGATCATTGAGTACGGTACCCCCAAGGCCACCACTAAACCACAGCCCCAAGTGCCACATCCCCACCTTTCTGAACACTTTTGGGGATGGTCACCCTGTGACTTTCCCAGTCCTGGTGTGCTGCCTTCTCCAGCTCTGCTGGCACAGACTCACTGTTTGATCCAGCAGACACAAAGGAGCAGTTGAGTTATTTCAGATTGTGGGAAGGGGAGAAGCTCCAAGCATTAATCAGGATTTGATTGTTTTCCAGAGCTCATCATCACTGCAGGAGGTGAGAACATTCCTCCTGTTCCCATTGAGGATGCTGTCAAGAATGCTATTCCTATCATCAGCAATGCCATGTTGGTTGGAGACAAAGCCAAATTCCTTTCTATGCTCCTGACACTAAAGGTAATGGAAAACAGGATAGGGATCCACCACCTGTGCTGCTGAGTCTGATTAATTCCAGGGAGGAGGAGTTGTTAGACATTTTTAGTGTCTTATGGAGACAGGAGCCCATAGCACAATTGGCTGTAGCTGAGCTGCAAAGAGCAGCTGAAAGCACAGAGTTGTCACTTGCTCAGATCATCAGGCCCTGCTGTTGTTCAGGGAAGCTTTTTCTGTGCCACAGAGGGCAGGATGAAACGGAAGGAAAAAACCCAAAAGTGAGGCTGGGAAAGGAAACCCTTCAGCTCTCCTCACATGTTTCTGTCTCTCCCACAGCAGTCTGAGAGCTTAAAAGCTCTCAGGGATTTCTTTGTCAGACTCTAGCTTTAAACTCCAGCAGGACACATCTGTGGTGGCCTGTGCTGGTTGTCAGAGTGGGAATTGCTCCTTGGTGAGACTGAGGCCAACAGCCTTGGCCTGGGGCAGGAGATCTGTGCCAGGCCCTGGAGGTGGCCCTGCTGCACTTGTTGTGGTTCAGTGCTGTGTGTAGCTTTCAAGATTGCTGCTGCACAGTGTAGGGAAGTAAACTGTGCTCCAGAAAAGGTCTGGAAAAAAGTGATTAACTTTGGATAGCACGGGAGGAATTTGGCAGATGAGCTCTGTACCCTGCTGGCTCCTGAGCAGGCAGAGATCTGAGGGGATTTATCTGTGTTTTGTCCCAAAATTCCATTGGCTGCCAGGGGTTGGATGAGAGCTTGGATGGGGTGGGGTTGGAGTAGGGAGGGGTTCCAGGACAGCCTGCAGGGCTGGAGGCTCCTTGGTGTGAGGGCCTCAGGTGCTCAGCAGTGCTCAGGGACCTGTTATGGCCTGCAGTGCGTTGTGGATGCAGAAACGGGAGAGCCTGGAGATGACCTCACTCCAGAAGCTCTGGAATTCTGTCAGAAGCTGGGCAGCAAGGCCACCAAGGTCTCAGAAATCATCAGCAGCAAAGACAAGGCTGTCTATGCTGCCATCCAGAAAGGCATCTCTGCTGTCAATGAGGGAGCCGTGTCCAATGCCCAGAAAGTCCAGAAGTGGGTCCTGCTGGAGAAGGACTTCTCCGTCTTTGGTGGAGAGCTTGGTGAGTGGTGGGGGAGGTGTCTGGGGTTTGCCTCTGCCCTTCCCTGGCTATTGAACATGAACACAATCACAACCCCCAATGCACAGAGCTGCCCCCAGCCTTTCCTCACTGTGGCTTTTCCATGTGGCAGTTTGGGTTGGGATGAACTGGGGTGAATTCCAACTTCTGCCCAGCAGCACCGACTGGAGCAGCACTTACCCTTGTGCTCTGATGACTCCTGCAGAGTTATGGAACATCCTGAGCTGGAAGGGACCCACAGGGATCATTGAGTCCAGCCCCTGTCCCTGCACAGACCCCCCAACAATCCCACCCTGAGCATCCCTGAGAGCGGTGTCCAAACGCTCCTGGAGCTCTGGCAGCCTTGGGGCCGGGACCATTCCCTGGGGAGCCTGGGCAGTGCCCAGCACCCTCTGGGTGCTGCTGTTCTGTTTCAGCTCTCAGGGGAAGGGAGGGAGATTCTATTAAACCCAAAGAGAAATTTAGAACCACTCACTGTTCCTGTGTTCTGCCTCTCCCCTCCAACCCTGCTTCCCCCCAGGCCTGGTGGGTGCTCCCAGTGGTTCCCTCCCCATTAACCCTGTGCTGGTTCCCCACAGGCCCCACCATGAAGCTGAGGAGGCCGGTGGTGGCTCAGAAGTACCAGGACCAAATCGCTCAGTTTTACACAGACATCGAAACCCCCTCGGGGGAGCCCTCGAGCCGGACATAGAGCCCTGGGCTGGAACCATTCCCGAGGACACTCCCAGCTGCCCAGGAAGGATTCCCTGGATCCTGTTGAAATAAAGGCTCAGCCTTCAGGCAGCCCCTCGGCGTCGCTTTGCTGTCCTGTCCTGCCTGCAGTGTGGTGAGCCTGGTCCTGCCCGTGTTCTCCTGTGTCTTGTGTCCCCTGCTGAGATATCCCAAATATCTCAACTTTGTGTTTTTTATTTCCGTTTTTATAAGGGCGATACAATGTTTACCTTAAATCCACGTGACATGTTACGTTCTAACCAAAGTTTTCTTTTCTGGAAATGAATGTAAAACAGGAGCTGCAAATCAGGAGCTGCCCTTTCCCTGCTAAGGGAGAAAGGCAGATTTCATTTTCCAGCAGTGTCCTCACTCCCTGCTGCACGTTTCCCTGCATGCTGATGGCATCCATATAATTTTAAATCTTTCCCACAAAGGATTCCTGTCTGAGATAACAAATGCTGGGTGACTACACACAGCAGTGGAAGTGGAACTTCACATGAACTGAGTTTGTCTGTGCAATATTTTGAGTTTGTTTTACCTTTTTGAGTTATAATGAAGCCATAGATTGTACCGTTGAAGCTGTACCCATGGTTGGTATTCTGGGAAGTGATTTACTCCAGGGATTATTTATAAGGCTGTGTACAATGTGTGAAATCTGTCGGTGTCTTACAATCCAGGAATGTTGTAGTGTCTGAAATAGGGAGCTCCAGAGTGGAGGGTGGGAAGTTCTGTACCTGTGCTTGGGGACAGGAGATGGTGCTGGGAGCTCAGGCTGGTTCTGAGAGTCTGTGATCAACCAGCCCATGAAGGTCCTTCACGGTGAATTCCCTGGCTGGTGGACACAGACTCCCCATCTGCAAAGCTGGAGGGAAGCACCTGTAGCCAGGAGCTGCTGGTGCTCTCTGCTAAAGGGCTCTGCAGGGCTCATTCCAGGCTGTCCAATCCCAGCAGGAGAAGGAGTGCCTGTGAAATGGCTCATTTCAAACCAGAACTCCTTACCTGAACACGGGCAGGCAGCCCAGCTCTGATTCCCAGCACCATTCCCCGTGGAAAGGAGGAGACTGGGAGGAGGTGGGGGCAGCTCAGTGCTGGTAACACAGCAGGGCTGGGCTCAGGGTGGCTCAAACCCAAAACTGTCTCTGCCTTGGGTCGGTGGCAGGGTGGGAATGCACTGCTGGAACTGCAGCTCAGCCTGTGCCAGGGTGTGCTGGGCTGCCTGGAGCTGCTGTGTCCCAGTGTGTGCAGAGCAATGTGTAATAAACTCCTCCTGTTGTGTCTCTGAACTCTCCCTCGTTCCTGGGATGGAGCAGGGCCCGGGGCTGGGGTGGGTTTGCCTCGGGCAGGGAGAGCTGGAGCTGAGCTGAGCCGTGCCTGGGGCAGTCCCAGGGCTGGAGCTGCTCCCTGGGCAGCCAGGGGCAGGGGATGGGCACTGCCACCCTGAACCTGTGCTGGGCACTGCCAGGGCTCTGTCCTTGTGACAAGGTCTGGCATGGCCTGGGAGCAGTGGGGACCCCCTCAAATCCCATGGGAGCTGCCCCAGGCAAAGCAGGGACCCCTGACCTGAACAGACAAAGCCCTGATGGATTCAGGGACACTGGAGCCACCCCATGCTTAAAGCAATTCCCTTTTCCTTGCCTTTCCCCTCTCAGGCCCAGTGATGTTACCTGTGCCATGAGGGGAAGTTTTGGGAAAGCCACAGTGCCATCCCTGTAGAAACAACACAACAACCAAAAAACACTTCGATGTTTTACTTTTCCATCTTACTTTATTTCACTTTTTCTAGAAAATTCCTCCATAGTTCCACAAATTTAACAAAAAGTTTAAAATTCAGGACAAACAATCCTGTAACGTATTACAAACATGAGTTTTTTTGTGTTTTTTTTTTTTAATCTTGCAGTTAAGTCTTGGCTCAGCTGCATTTCTTCCAGCTGAGTGAAGAACTTTCTCCCACCACAACTTTTAAAATCCTCAGGTGCTGAGGTATTTAATACCTCGGCTCTAGGCAGAAATACAATTAAAAATTCTCTAGAAGTTGAAGTACTTACATTTTTCTTTAGGAGTGCAAACTCATCTTGTCAGTTTTTGATGGCTATTCCACGCCCCAGGAAAGCAACACCGATTTGGGTCCTTTGAGCACGAATTAACCTGTCCCAGGTGCACCAGGGGTGTCACAGCATCACCAGAGCTCCTGGGCGAGCAGGGAGGAGCCTCGGGCGAGCAGAGCCGGCCCCAGCCCATCCCCCATGGAAAACTGCGGAGCCGGAGCCGCTCCGGGCTCTGCTCGGGGAGAGGCCCCTCCGGGAGGGACGTTTAAACCTCTCACCATCAAACACGGTCCAAGATCTGACAAAAAAACTGCTTTTGGATTGTTGCATCAATTGCTCGGCTCGTTCTGATGCTCCCACCGCACCCCACGATCCCACGGGTGGCAGAGTCATTGCACTTCCATGGACTCAGCCTGACCTCAGCCAGCCTCGCTCCCTCCGTGGCCCAAACGCCTCAGCCGGGCTCTGCTGCCAGCCAAGCCTTCCTTTCCTCTCTTCTTTTAAACTTTTCTAATAGTACGTCAGTAATCAAAGCCTCAAGGCTTAACACATCCAGACCAGGACCCAGGAAAACGCTCCTGAGCCTCCCTGCCCTCTGATCCAAGGCCAAGGATGGAGCAGAGTCCTGATCCCACCTCCAACACGATTCCAACTCAGCTGCTCTTGGGCTGCCCAGCACTGTCTGTGCCAGCAGCACCACCACGAAGGACACGGAGAAGTAACAGAGTCCTGTCCATTCTCCTTGGAAAAACCATTATGGCTACAAGTCAATTTGGGATTCTTTTTTTTTTTTCTTCCTTTTTTTAACAACGCAAGCTACTACACATCCTTGAGGACCTGAAGCAATGCCCACAGCAGCACTGCCCCCTCCTTCCTAGAGTACAATAATCCATCCATGCTCTCAAGAGTGACACAAGAACAAACACTTTATCCACAAAAACCTGTACACAGCATGTTCAGAACAGCGTTCAGCCAGCCTAGAGGGAATCTACACAGGGAACTCCAAGGGGACACAAGATGAGGCCCAAATGTGACCATTCTTTGTTTGCAGAGTCACCCCTCCTGTGCTCCCCAATGCTACCACATACCCCAAAAAACATCAACTCTGTAGAACAACTAAGTACTTGCAAAAACCTTTTAGTAACAAATCAGCATGTGCACACAATGGAGAGGAACTATTGCTGGGGAACAATCCTACCTTGGGTTTTCAGGGGGATTATAAACAGTCTAAAAAAATCCATGTGTAAAATACTTCTTATAAAAACCAAACAAAATCCCTATCAATGCTCAGCAGACTCCACCAACAAAGTCACTTCCAGGACAGGACGATGCCACGGCCACGGTGCCTCCAGCCAGGCTCAGGAACAGCCTCCAGGCGTGGCCTGGGACTGGCTGGGAGCTGTGACCACGGGTGGTGACAGGAGCAGGAACATGACGGGGGTGGCAGCTCCAGCCCCTCGAGGGGCAGCGCTGGAGGCTGTGACAGTCCGGAAGTGCTGGGACTGGAGCTGGGGGACGAGAGACCTGGGCAGAGAGGGCAGCAAAGGCCTCGGCAGAGCTGGGCCTGAGCCCGGCCACGCCCTCTGCTCTGGGGATGGGACAGTGCCACCAACCCCAGCCCAGGGTGGGCACCGAGCTGCTCCCCCCGGCACAGCCCCACAGAGACACGAAGAGATTGTAGTACCCACCCACAGTTGTGACCACCAGCCTCCAGCGTGGGTCTCCTGCTGCCACCTCCTCTCCTCCTCTGCCCCTGCCCTCCACCTTCTCTGGCCTTTCTATGCAGCCTTGGCATCGTCCAGCAAGAAAGAAAAGAGCTGAGATCACTGGTGTGACAGGGTTTGCACCTGGCATGAGCTTGAACTTCCATATATATATATATATATATATACACACATATATATATATATATACACACACACATGACACATGAAAGGTGGTACAAGGACAAAATTAATGGGAATCGGGTCAACATGACCCAACTCAAACAAGCTTATCATCATATTGCCACTTCAGTTGATTAGTTGCAACATTTCCATGATAAAGAAAGGGGGAACCCAAAACAAGGGACAGCAAACCTGGAGCGGTGCAACCCTCCCAGAGCAGAGGGGCTCCCCAGCACCGCTGCTCCCACAGCGCCTGTGCCCCACGGACATTTGGCAAAAGCTTCCCACAGCCCTTGGAACAAGGAGCAATTCCTGGGAAAATACTGAATTTAGGGACCAGGAGTGTAACACAGCTTTGAGGAAGGCGCTGGGATTTTCCCATGCCCACCTGGAGAACACTTGGAGGTCAATACTAGTTTAACTAGAAATCTGGGGAAGGAAGGGCTGCATTAGTGTTTCTGTTTCCTGCCTGTTCCTGCACAAGCAGCGGGGCAGGAGAGGGAGGAGGGAACAAACCCAACCCCACTTCGTGTTTCACATCAGCATCTCCCAGGCATGTCCAAAGATTTCAGTTCTCCCTTGTTTTGGTTTTCCCAAAGTACAGCCACTACTATAGGGGCCACTGTAAGGAGATTCCTCTTTGAGAACACAGAACAAAACCAATCACATGTTTTGGCAAAGTTATCAAACACTGACAAATGGACAGACGACAGGTGAGCCCCTTCTGGAGCACGGGATGCCTGGAGGTTGCTGTCCAGCTTCCTTACACTACAAATTGTCCACAAGAGGCATTGAACAAACGAGTCAAATCTTATTAAGCGCCTTCCCCTGCCAGAGCCATAAAAAAACAACAGAAAAACACACCCTTAAGATCATAAGACCCAACTAGGCCCTTCTTATACATACAGTACATACATATATATAATATATATATATAAAATATACAGCTTACAGTTTTGGAGTCCTATTACAGTTAAAGCAGACTGAAAGGAGTGGGACTTTGTTTAGGAGCTCAGATCAACAAACAAGACATCTCCAAACCCCAGGAGGAGACAGCAGGTTCCAGAGGCCTCCTCACCGAGCACAGTGTCCCTGCAGGGAGGTGAGGGTCCTGTCCCCACCAGGAGCCAGGGCACTGAACTGGTGGATGATCCCAGCTGGAATGCAGCCCCTCTCCTCTGCAGCAGACCAGCAGGACCCCGGGGAGCCTCCTGTGTCCCCAGTGTCCCGGCCAGCTCTGTCAAAGCTGCTGTCACCCACAGGGAGCGGGGCAGAGCAGGAGGGCTCTGGCTCCGGAGCTCTCCACAGGCTGGTCCTGAGCTCTGGGGGAAGGGAACAGCATCCACGCTTCTTCAGAGCTCAGAGGTGCCTGGAAAATGTGCTCTTGAAACACAGTTGCTCGAAGGGAAACGCAAAGGTCACTGTGCAGCCTAAGTGCAGCACGCCTGCTCTGCTGGGGGACAGACTCAGCAAGGCGGGCGCTGGTTTGAAGCCTACAAGAAAAGTGCAGCTGGCTGAGCATTCCTAGAGCATGGCTGTTCTCTAAGGCAGTGCTTCTTCAGGTGAGGCAGGAGGATAAGAAGGCCTAGTTCCATGGGGTGGTTTCCTGGTACCAAAGGAGGGGATCTCTGGTTGAAGAGCAGAGCCAGCTTCCCAGGCCCAGCGTCATGTGGCCACGGCCTCCAGGTAGCTCTGCAGCTTGCGGACAGTCGTCTCATCCAGGGAGAAGAGGTCAAAGTCAAAGGTTGTGTTGGTGACGTTGAAATGCCCGGTTTCCTCAATGAGATTCACGATCTGGGGATGGGGGATGGATCTAAGTACAGCACAGAGAGCAGCAGGTACACAGAGCCCACCCAGGCTTCCCCACCCCCTGGAGAGGCTCACAACACCAACAGAATCCTCTCCCCAGGAAAGCAAACCAGCTCCTCCTGCTGGCCTGACAAGCTCAGTCTGGACAGCGACGTGCACACATTTCCTTTTAATCATAAAATCCCAGAATATCCTGAGCTGGATCCCTCAGGGATGATCAGCCCAGCCCCTGTCCCTGCACAGACCCCCCAACAATCCCACCCTGAGCATCCCTGAGAGCAGTGTCCAAACGCTCCTGGAGCTCTGGCAGCCTTGGGGCCGGGACCATTCCCTGGGGAGCCTGGGCAGTGCCCAGCACCCTCGGGGGGAAGAACCTTTCCCTGAGCTCCATGCCAAGCCCTGACACAGCTCCAGCCCTTCCTGGGCTCCTGGCCCTGGCCCAGAGCAGAGCTCAGCCCCTGCCCCTCTGCCTTCCCCCTGGAGGAAGCTGTCAGTCAGACCAAGCTGTCAGTCAGACCAGGAGATCCCAACTTTGGGATTGCTACCAGGATAGCAGAGAGAAGATGCCCACACCACACTCCTGTACCATTTCCAACAGAAACACTACATGCACAGCTGATTTTGCTTTTTCTCCGTGTTTTTGCTCTCAAAGCAAAGCAGCAGCTCTGCTGCAGGGCCTGGCTGAGCCCCTGGACCCCAGACCCCCAGGGACAGCAGGGACAGCAGGGACAGGGTCTGTACCTGCTGGAGCACGTTGCGCTCCCGTAGTGCCATGAGCCGCCTGTGGAGCTCCACCAGCTCATCCGTGTAGGCCTGGAACACAAACAGGGACACATGGAGGGTCTGAAGGCTGCCAAAGGAACTTCCCCAGTGAGGAGCAGAACTTGAGGCCCTTTCAGACATCCCCATTTTTTCCCCACTTTTTCACTGCCTCCTCCTCTTTCTCAAGTACTGAGGACCAAGGACTTTCCTTAAATGCAAGTGCTCTGAAGGCAAATTTTTTTTTATTTAATGACACCCACACCTGTAACCAGCTCCAAGAACTGGGCAGAACCTTTAAGGACCTCAGTGAGGTGAAATCCACCTTGGTGACCTTCAGTGTGAGCTCCTCATTAGTGGGTTCTCCTAATTAACTCCAAATTACCTGAAAGCATCACGTGCATCAGTGACCAAAACCCCAGCAATCTGCTGAGTAAAGATCTGCCTTTAAGTAAGGGAAAATTCTCGGACTGCACTGTATTCCCAGGTAGTTTTACCTAAATCACAACAGCAAATGAAGGATTGTTCACAGACTCAACATGTTCATTGTTCTTAGGAAGGAATCGTTTGGTTTTTTCTTAATTTTAGGTTTTTTTAGGCAGTCAACAACAGGTCTGTATCAGCAAAACTGATTCACAGAATCAGTGAATCACAGAATGCACACTGCTCTGCCCTCCTTGGAGGAATGAGAGAATGAGAGAATTTCATTGAACAAACAAAGGTTCCAACTAAACCTGCAAAGCATCAAATAATCTTTAATTTATAAGATCAAAGCCAGATGAAACAGCCTTTCAATGAAGTGCCCCAGCACTGCAGCAGTGACCAGGCCATTGGTTCAGACAAAGGGCAAACAAATACAACAATTTCAGCGTTTTGCTGATCAACACCAGGGGCTCCAGCTATTTCATGTACACAATTTCTGCAGTGTCACTCTCCAAAGTCTGTCCTTACAACAACTGGTTTTTGTTAAACTTAAGCTTTTACCCTGCTGAGGCAGAGCAATGAACAGGCTGGGCTGATTCAGGTGATTTTGTGCACAGTGAGGCCCAACTGTTCTGTGATGCTCAGCTCCTCAATCACAGAATCTTGGAATGGTTTGGGTGGGAAGCATCTTAAAGCTCATCCAGTGCCACCCCTGCCATGACAGGAACACCTTCTGCTGTCCCAGGCTGCTCCAAGCCCCATCCAACCTGGCCTTGGACCCTGCCAGGGATCCAGGGGCAGCCACAGCTGCTCTGGGCACCCTGTGCCAGGGCCTGCCCACCCTGCCAGGGGACAATTCCTTCCCAATATCCCATCCAGCCCTGCCCTCTGGCAGTGGGAGCCATTCCCTGTGTCCTGTCCCTCCAGGCCCTCATGAAAGATCCCTTTCCAAAGGACACACCTTGTCATATGTTCCCTTCTTCAGGATCTTCTCTGGCTTGTTACAAGACTCTGGGCTTTTCCTTCCAGATGCCTGAGGGGAAAAGAAACCAACAACAGGAGCAAAATCAGCTCAGAAAACACGAGGGGGTCACAGCAGAGAAAACACCCATCTGCTGAGGACAGGGGTAGGGAAAATTCGGTGCAAGTGAGAATTTCCAAGGCAGATTGCAGGGGAGGAGAGAAGCAGAGCTCTGGGAGGGGGGATTTCATACCTTGTTGTTTGCTGGGGGCAGCTTCTGCCCAGGAGGCGGCTCCCGGCTGGGCGGGCACGAGTCGGCGCTGTTGTCACTGTCACTGTCACTGAGGCTCAGTCTGAAAAAGCACCAGCAGAGAATGAGCAGCAGCAGCAAACCCATCAGCTGCCAGCTGGGCCACACAGAGCTCAGTGAAATTCTCTTCTTTATCACAGACTACTGCATTGGCTGCAAGAATGGGTCACTGAATCCCTTTTTTCCCAGCTGATGTCACCTTGCATTCCCAGGGCATGGAGCTTTAGTGACACATTACAGGCAGCAGTTCAACTCTGGCATACACAAGTCCCCTAGAACAACTAAGCACCACTTCACTTCACAAACAGCAACTGTTCAGAAATTCCTCCCAATGTTACAAAGCACAAGAGGCTCACTGACACCTCCCCAGGCAAAAAAAACCCCATTTAGTGTTGCTGCTGGTATAACCTCCAAGATTTCCTGTTTATTCTCATTCTCCTTTGGCCCTACAGATGTGGGAGGTATCCCACCTGTGGTGAACTAAACTGGTTATCCCATAAAGGTCTACAAAAATACCCTTCAAAGTCTCTCTATTCTTGTTTTGTTGATGATGACAAGTGCAATAATGGATATTTATTTGTTTGTTTTGGTAACCACCACCAGCATTTCCAATGTGCAGCTGCTCTCTGGACCAAGCATTTGGGTTCAAGTATTCACTGAGACTCCAGCTTTGGGCTGTAACAGCATTTCCTGAGGGAAGAAGGATGAAGTTCAACCCTTTCCAGGGCCTGGAGCAGGAAACAGCTGTCACTGAGTCCAGAGGAGTGGAGCAGCCAACACAGGGTGGGCAGAAAGTGACTCCTGAGCCCTGTCAGTCCCTGGCAGCCAGAGCAGCCCACTCTGCCTGTCCCCAACATGTCCCTGATCTCCGCAGATCAAAGGTGCCACACCCCAGCACTCTGCAGAGATCTGAGGGTCATAATTAGGTGACTGCAGGGGCTCAGTCACCAACACCTGCCAGCTCAGCACCTCCCAGTGCCTTCCCCTCTTTGTGCTCTGCAGCCAGCCCTGCTCTGTGTCCCCACCCTGGGCTAAGTCACCCCACACAGAGCCCTTGCCTTTGATTCCTCCCTCCAAATGGAGAGCACCCTAAAATCCCAAATGCAGAGAGCAAAGAGCCGCCCTACACGTCTGTTCTGGATTTGTTACCACCTGGAATCCCGGCTGACGGGGTTGGCTTTGACTGCTGCCTCCTCTCCCGAGGAGCTGTCGTCATCATCCGACTCCTCCGACTGCAGATCCTCCACCATGGAGCGCAGGGGGCCTGGGGCACGTGGGAGAAGGGAATTCAGCACCAGGACACAACCCCAGCATCCAAACTGAGACACATCCTGACTGGCAATGAGATGTGACTGGGGAAGGACACCCTGTCCCAGGCTCAAGGCTAAAGCAGAGCTGACAAACTTTACAAGTCCCTGCCCTCCCAAATCCTCCCCCTCCCTTCCCAAATGAGAACAAAAGGACACATTTTTCATGCGTGTGGGGCTGATTTAAATGTCACAGGAGACAGGAGCAGCACAGCATTTGGAACATTTACTGTTGCCAGTTTCCCTCTCTGGGTTATCAGTGGAGGGGTCTGAGAAAGGAGCTGTTACACACTGGCAAAGTGATGAATGGCACATTTATAATTTTTAATAAAACATAGATGAGATTGGAGGAGAACTGTTCTGGTGATTCTACACATCAGGCAGCAGCAACGCATTTATAAACTGAGGCAGAAATCAAAGCCAAAAGGGAAAGAACCAAATCCAGAGGGATTCCTTACTCATAAATTAGCTGCCAAGAGAAGAAAAATACTTGTCCATGATGTTATAACATTATTGCCTTTTCTTGCTGAAGCATCACAGCTCCAACACATGGCTGCATGCAAGAAACTGTATTATTATAGTGCTGGAAAAGCACATTTAATTCTCTTGAGCCTTTTAAGGTTACACAAGGAAGGTTTTAACAAACTATTTCTTGCAACACACCTTGACTGTGGTTCTGAGATGGCTCGAAATCAGAGTCAGAGCTGGAGTCAGAGCTGGAGCTGGAGTTGGAAGGGCTGGACTGGACAGACTTAACCCCCCATAAAAGGGAAACAAAAGAAAAAGAATCTTAATCTTTCTAATCCAGAAAACCAGAGCACAAAGCACTGTGAGGCAGGAGCACCTGAGCACTCCACAGCATCACTCATCACTGAATACAGTTCCTGAGGTAACAGAAAAAACCAAAATGTGAGGTGAATAAAAACATTTATGGAAGTCTGGCAGGATATAGATCAGCACTCCTGGGAGCAGCATGAAGGACTCCCATCAAACCCCTTCACACCACGAGGTTCAAACCCCCCAGATGATGATATGGAGCAACTGAAAAACATTTCAATGAAAACCCTTACTTTGAAGTGTGACAGATGACCAGCACAGAACCACAACTACCCAAACCCTCTTAAAAAGTGTATTTATTGTAGCCACCAAGGTTCCCTTGAACCTCAGACTGATCACTGACCATGGAATCACAATCATGGAGTGGTTTGGGTTGGAAAGGACCTTAAAGAGGATTTAATCCAAACCACTGTACCAGGCTGGTCCAAGCCCCATCCAACCTGGCCTTGGACACTGCCAGGGATCCAGGGGCAGCCACAGCTGCTCTGGGCACCCTGTGCCAGGGCCTGCCTGCCCTCCCAGGGAACAATTCCTTCCCAATATCCCATCCAGCCCTGCCCTCTGGCAGTGGAAGCCATTCCCTGTGACCTGTCCCTCCAGCCTTTATGAACAGCTTATCTTTCCTGCAGGCTCCTTCAGGCACTGGAATGCCACAATGAGGTCACCCCAACACTTCTCCAATGAACAATTCCATTTCTCTACCCCTTTCCTCACAGACATGGAGATGTCTATCCCATCTAGCTCACAGGACTCCAAAATTAACCCTGAATTGTTATTATTACATCCCAAACCCAACTGTTTCTATACCAGTTTGAGTGATCTACTGTACTGGCTCCACTTAACCGTGAAAAAATAACAGAGACCAACTCAACCCTTGTGACCCCAACTCCTGTGTCAGCACTTGGCAGAAATAGCCGAGTATCCTGTGCAGTAAGAGTGAGTGAAGAGTAAATGAACTACTGGCAACAGCAGCATCCAGGGATCAAATCTGGGTGAGACTGGGAAATTTTAATTGTAAACCGATACTGAGCAGCAATCCCCTGCAATAGCCTTGGGAACCGCCAGAGAGCAGAAGAGGCCACTGCAACTTCCTCTGCCCCAAACAGCTCCTAAAATCCCCTGAAAATGGGTTTTTTTGGTACTCAGGGGGGTTCTAGCTTAAAGATTCTCAAAGTACTGTAATATCTTGCCTTTCTAGAAGTAATTCCCTGGAAACCAGCATTTCAGTTTCACTGTTTCATTCCTAGGAATCAACTTACTACTACTGCTGCCAAATCCTGATGCTGGAAGAATCACACAAACCCACTGATACATAATTTGACACAGGAAGGGTTAATACTACAAAAACCTTGAGACAGGCACTAAGAGGCACACGGGCAGCTTCGGCAATTGATAAGTGAAAGTGGCAGCAGAATTTTTCCTCCAAGATCACCCTTCTTTATAATTGCTCACAGAATCCCTCCTGGCTGTGCCCATTGCTCATCTGGTCCCCAGCCCAGAGCACTGAGTGCCACGTCCAGGCCTTCCCAAGAAATCTCCAGGGATGGGGACTCCAAACCTCCCTGAGCAGCCCCTTTTCTTTTCGACCACCCTTTCCATGCAGGAATTATTCCTGGTGTCCAACCTGACTCTCCCCTGTCCCACCCTGAGGCCGCTCCCTCTCCTCCTGTCCCTGTTCCCTGGAGCACAGCCCGACCCCCCCGGCTGTCCCCTCCTGTCAGGGAGTTGTGCAGAGCCACAAGGGCCCCCCTGAGCCTCCTTTTCTCCAGGCTGAGCCCCTTTCCCAGCTCCCTCAGCTACTCCTGGAGCTCCCCAGCCCCTTCCCCAGCTCTGTTCCCTTCCCTGGACACGCTCCAGCCCCTCAATGTCCTTCTTGTCCTGAGGGGCCCAGAACTGGACAGAGCATTTGAGGTGTGGCCTCAGTAGTGCCAGCACAGGGGACAATCCCTGCCCTGGTCCTGCTGGCCACACCATCACCCAAGTATTGGCAAGAATTTCATTATTTCACTGTAAGAAGGGGGAAAATGTGTCAAAAATGGTCTTACAACCCTTGGGAAGGGTTCAGGAGCAAAGGAGAATAATTTAACAATTCCAATATCAAGTCTATTGGCACATAGCAGCAGCCCTGGCTGTTTAGGGAAATTCCAACATGGAAGTGCAGAGCAGAGAGAACAGGTTGTCTGGAGCAGTTGTGGCTGTCCCTGGATTCCTCGAAGTGTCCAAGGCCAGGCTGGACAGGGCTTGGAGCAGCCTGGGATAGTGAAGGTGTCCCTGCCATGGCAAGGGATGGAACTGAATGATATTTAAGGTCCCTTCCAACCCAACCACTGTGGGATTTTATGAATATTTTCAAGCTAACGGAGCACAGCTCTTACATTTGACCCACAGCTCCCATCCTACATCCCTTCTTCCTGGTAATCTGCAGGTCTTCCCTTAAAATGACTTAACAGGAGCTAAACAGCAGTTGTTGGAGATAACCCATCTCTCCTTTTGCCATTAACACCATCAGCTCTTTGAGCAGAGGAGGATGCAGATGGACACGCTCCGTGTGCTCAGTGACTGTCACCAGGATGTGACCAAAGCCACGCCGACAATGGCAAAGAGCAACACTGCTCTCATCCCTGCCTCTGCCTTTTGTCAGCACTGGGGCAGCCAAGCATGAGGCCAGTTCAGGGAACTGGGCTTGGTGGGGGAAGGAAAAAAAAAAAGAAATAAGGGCCAAGTAATTTCCAGCAGGAGCTGAAATAGCAGGATAAACTCCTTCATGCCTGTGCAGAGCCCCCCTCTGAGCTCCCAGGCCGGCAGCACAAATGGGAGCAGGGCTGCTCCTCTCCACACAGCCTGCAAAGATGTCAGCTGGGAGCCACCGTGGAGCTGCAGCCCCGGAGCTGTTGCACAATTCCCTGGCTGCAGCAGCAGAGCTGATTTAAGAGTTTCCGGGCCCTGGTCCACCTCCAGCTGCTCGCTCACTTCAGTGATGTGGCTCCCACACGGCTCCACACTCAGCTGCGCCAGGACAAACCCTGGGGCAGCAACCAGCAGTGCTGGGAGCAGGGAGATCCCCCAGGGTGCACAAGGACTTCCAGAGCTGTGCCCTGGGGCTCAGCTTCACAGGAACCTGGAGCAGCTGCCACCACTTCCTGTCTGTCACACTGCTGCCCCCAGACCTTGCTGTCCAGCACCCAGCAGGAGCTGGGGCCAGGACAGGCTGCAGCAGATGCTGAGCCCACTGCCACGGGCTGTGGTTCCAGGGACAGCCTGGCAGCACCATCAGTCACACTGGTGGAACCGAGAGGGGATGGGGACACCTCGGGGACACTCTGGGATCAGCACAGTCACAGGTTTGCAGGGAGGGCTGTGCATTGAAGTGTGGGGCTTGCTGAGCACTGCTGCACTTTGGGTAAAAGGGAAGAGGAACTGCCTCTTCTTAATGCCCAATGTGCACATTGAATCCATGTGGGAAGCAAACTCAGAAAATCCCAGAATGGTTTGGGTGGGAAGGGACCTTAAATCCCATCTTGTGCCACCCCCTGCCATGGCCAGGGACACCTCCCACTGTCCCAGGCTACTCCAAGCCCTGTCCAGCCTGGCCTTGGGCACTGCCAGGGATGTGACTTCTCTGCACAGTGCAATTAACACGTGCCAAATAAACTCTTCCACTGAGAATCCTGCAGAAAAAAAACCCTTCCCAACAAGCACATCAATATTTGTTGGATCACAGTGCTGATTAAATCATAATACAAACTGTCCCTAGAAAATTCAACTTAAAATAAACCTTTCATGAAGTGCTCAGGAGGAACCAGTTCCAGAATTCCCATGACATCATCCTGTGAACCCTATTACAAGATATATGGCTTCTCTATAACAAATATACAAGTGAAAAGTAGCAAGAGTTTGGATTTGTCTGTCCCTTCTTGCATTTTTTTTGCCTTCTTTTGGAAAACACTTTTTAGAAAACAGAGGATGAGGAATGTTCTCAGTTGTAAAAAGGAAAAAAATATTTAGACAGCTTTTAAAAATAGTAGTACAAGAACATAATTTGTTTTATGTTTCACAACACAATTTATTTAGATTTAGTGGCATGTGGTTGTATTTTGAGCTTCAGCCAATGGCACATTTCTTACAGGCCACGGCAGGAAGAGGGGTTTTGTTTACATTTTAATACTGGGTTTTTCTCGTTACCAAAACTGAGATGATGTCCTTCTTTTCTGAAATAAGATCACATTCTAAAACACTGCTATCATGAGCAGGCAAAAAGTGTCTCTGTATCTCTTGTAGCTCTGTAGATGTCACTGCATGGGATGAATAAGGGACCATAACTTTAAACTCTGACTTCTAGGTAACTGCCTGCAGATAAATCTCAATAAAAGTTTGTATCTGAAACAGCAGCTAAACCACACAGGAGGAAAATTTAATATTGACTGGAGTTTCAAAGAAGAATTTTATTTGAGATGCAACCCAGTCTAAGCATTTACCAATCTGCTGCTCTATCTTCTCTGAGAGATTATTTTTAACATATTTTTCAGGCAGGGATTTAACATCATCCTTCCAAACTCTGGTAAAGAATAAATCCCTACTCACCTCTGACTTGAAAGAAGTTTCATCCTCTGAGTTTGATTCCTCCATTTCCACGGGCTTTTTGATCTCCTTGGCCTCACTCTCAGATTTTACCTTTTCCACTTTGGCATTCATCTTCTCCTTGGTTTGTTTCTTCTCTGGATATGAGGAAGACGAGGTTCTGGGAGATGTCCCCAGGATATTCTTTACCCCTTTGGAGCTACTCTTTTTTTGTTTTTTGGCACTAGGCTTTGGTGACTCCACGTTGGAGGGCCTCTTGCTGGAAGACTTTAGCTCCGGCTGTGGCCCCCCCTTTGGAGAGGTGTTCTCCAGTTTGGTCTCCTTCACGGCCAGTTTTGGTTCCTTGAAAGCAGCTTTTGGAGGTGCCTTCTCCTCCTTAGGCAGTTTGTTCTCAGTTGGTTTTCTGGAGGAGTCCTTCAAAGGCTTGTTCTGTTCTCTCTCAAGGTCTTTGGAGGAGTTTTTGCTCTCTGAGTCTTTCCTGGGCCTCTCCCTGTGCTCCTTGGTTACTTTATGTGGCTTGGATGCTTTGCTACTTTCCTTGTTTGCATCCTAAAATTCAGCAACAGAAACATGCAAGCTGGGTATGAAACTGCAGCTCTGCACAGAATGATAAAACACATCCTCATAAATCACATGGCAGTGTTTGTTCCACGCAGAAATCCACCCCCACACGCCCAGGTAAACATCCACACTTCCCTCAAGCTGCTGCACACAAACCGGCAGTGTGCACTTCAACATTTAGGAAAGGCTGAAACATGTTATGCTCCTTTCCAGGGTCTGTCAAAAGTCTAGAAACACCTACAGATATTTTAATTCAGGTTTAACCTGAATGCAAACATAGATGCACCTCTCAGGGCACCCTGGAGGAAGGGAAGCAGGACAATGTTGTTTCTTTAGCAACAACAATTTAGAAATCTGGCAGTTTTCACCAGAGCTCATCTCAGAGCCCTTTATTTCTCTGCTGTGTTTTCCAGTGCTTAATTCCTGACCAAAATTAAATCAGCCACTAACAGGTAAGTCATCTTCACTCTGTTTCATAACATCAGAAGGCATAACTGAAGTGCCAGAGTGTTCAGAGCCCTGAAGAACATGGCTATCAGAATTGAATTACACTGGAAAATGAATTGTTGTTAATACCTGTGACTGCTCAGGCTGATAAAGTGCATGTAATCTGCTCCAAAACACATTGCTTGGGGATTGTTTCTCCCATATAGGATTAGACAAAAATAGCTTCAGTACATAAGGGAAAAAAACTTGAGGTTCTTTAGAAGTCTCAGGACCTGGCTATTGCTGGATGCAAACATCCAGTCTGGAAAGCACCCGTTGGACCAAGTGAAGCTTATTTGATGTTCTCTCCAGCCCTGCCCTGAGGACAGAGGAGGGGCTGACTTTCCACTCAGCCTTCCTGCCAAGAGGCGCAGGGACTCAGTGCTGAGCATGGCAGAGAGTGAGAGAGCCACAGAATCCATCCTCAGCATGGAGGACACAACCAGAACAATCAGAGAGGATTTCATCTGCCTTTAAGGAAGATACGATTCACCAAAAATTCCCAGTCTAGCACATTTAATTTTCTTTTCAAAACTTCCCTGGAGAGAAGTCTATCAGATCATAAAAAAGCCTCCTAAAGGCTGGCAAGTTCCAGACCATTAACTACTGAACTGCAGAGTACAAGGAGGTTCAGAATTAGCAGCAGCCAGGAACAGCTGCTGAACAAGCTCTCAGCAGCCTGGCCTGAAAAACTCCCTCACCTCGGGCTGACCCAAACGTGTGCTGCACTGACCTTTGACCCATGGGAGGGCTTGGTCTTCTTGGGATCAGAGAAGGCAGAGAGAGGTATCGTGGGCAGCATTGGATAATCAGGACTTGGCCTTGAAACAGTCTCTGCTCCTTCTGGCATCACCATTACCTGGGAATAAAGAGGAGGGAAATTATGTCTGCACAAAGTCTCACGGACTATTAACTATTAACACATGATTATGTTAAGCCACTTGCTCAATTAACACACTATTATTCATCTTTTCAATGTTTTTTTCCTTGCCTGCTGCCTGGCCATAAAAAGATATTGTCTATGGAATGCTCAGTTTCAAGGCAACTCCTCAAATACAGAATATTAAACCCACAAAAACTGAAAAGCAGCAATGCAATATTGAGTGTCTTTCCCAAAGGGAATGCCAATATTCTGAGCACAAGCAGGCAATAAAGCTCTGGACAAGAACTGTGTGCTCTGCTGCAAATGCTCTTCCCCTGAAAAAGGGTAGGGAGATAAATCTGGAAGGAATGAGCAAGACTTCCTTGGTCTAGAAGCTGAATTCACCCTTTCAGAGGAAAAAGGAAAAAAACATGGCTTGGGTCTCTCCCTTCACAAAATCTTAACACCAAGCACTGAGCTCCATGGAACAATTCCCTTCTTACCTTCCCTACATTGTCAGGATAATTCTGTGGAAAATTGTCACGAGAGAAAAGGCATCAAAAGTGATAAACAGCTGAAACACCTCAGTACACAAGGACTAAAACACCATGCTGTGAAAATCCTAGAGAGCAGATGCTGCTCCAGCCATCCTAGGGCTGAAATGAGCACCTTCCTCTCTCTGCCCAATACAGGAAAGCACTGGCACAGCAAGGAACAAGAATCATGGAGTGATTTGAATCGGAAGAGGCCTTAAAGCTCAACTTATTCCATGCCCTGCCATGGGCAGGGACTCCTCCCACTACCCCAGGTTGCTCCAAGCCCCGTCCAACCTGCCTTGACATTTTCTGTCTCATTAAAAACTTCTTGCACTTTGTAGCTTGGACTGATTTGCCCAGATCCTGCAGCTATTTGAGGATCATCCTTTAGTCTATCACTACTCACTACCTTCCCAGATGGAAGGGTTCAGCTACTGTAGCAACCCATACGTCACTGGGCCTTCTAGAGAATATCTATTTTCCCCCCACAACTGTTTTCACTCTATATTGTCCAATTTTTCATTAACTTTTTTATTCTCTAAGTCACAAGTAGCTGATGTCAGGTTTAGAGGTCATTTGTTGACCAGGAAAAACTAACTATTAAGCTTAAAAATTAAAAAAAATAAAGAATGGTTTGAAAGCCTCTCTCTTTCCTTGAGCTTTTCTGTACTGACCCAGATCCTAGCAGCAGGAAGATGACAGGGACCTGCTGCTGCCTCACTGACAGCCTGCAACATCCACAGCAGATCTCACTTTCCAGAGGGGTTTTCTGCTTTGATATTAATGCTCACATTTAAATTGACAAATAAAGCGTCACCAATCACACACCAACAACAGATTTGTTCTGCTGCAAGTCCTGCAGCCTTATAACCATGAGTCAAAACTGCCTGGGTCATCTTTTAAATGAATGCAGAAAACTGCTTGAAGCCTGCTGGGTTTAAAGAAACCTCAGAGCAAAACAAGCTCACTCCTTTTAGGATCCCAAAGCGGGCACTTACCCCTCCAGCTCTGATGAGTTTGCGCCTGAATTCCTTGGTGGGGTTGTTGAAAGTCAGTTTCTCACAACGAAGGTGGTTCACAGGTGGGTTCCCCTCCAGATTTAGGAACAGGTCATATGTGAAACAAACCTTTTTGGGCTCCTCCTAAAAACAAGAAAGGCTTTGGGAAACCGGAAGAAGCTTGGCAAGCACACTAAGTCTGGGGATCCAAACAGTCACTCCTGAAAATCCCAAATAAACCACCAAGTGTTGTACTCATGGAGTTTTTCACCATGAGATCAGAGCACTGGAAATTAAACTATTTGTGCTTGAGGTTAACATTGTTCATCAGGAACTCAGGCATGAGGCTTCTCATTGCAAAAGCAACGCATGGACACAAATCTTGACTGAAAATCGTCTGTTTAAAGCTGTTCAAGTCTCCCCAGAAAAGCATATTCACAAGCTTTATGCACTACTGTTTTCACCAAAATTCAGATCCTATCTCCTTTGGGAAGTAACTCTAAGTATCAATATTAAGAAAAGCATAATCCTTTTTGAGAGCAGGAACAACTTCTGAACTCCCAGGATCTCTGTGGGCACCGAGAAAAGATTCAACGCAATGGGAAAAGGATGGCTTGGTTTGTAAAATCCTCTTCAATATGCATATTGCAGGGGCTGAATGGGAAGATATCCCAGGCTTTTGAACTTTCCAAGGGCACTTTCACCCAAGCAATCCAGAGTTTGTATGCGTGGTGGGGGGATCATCTGCGCCTCACTGCCTCTGTTCCACCTGCTGCGCTCACAGTGCAGAATGGAAGAAATCCCCCTCCTTCCCCCACCAAAACTGCAAATACTCTTCTTGTATATCACAAATATCGACAGGACATTGCCTGGTGTTTCCTGCAGTTTGCATTTCCAAGCTGGAAAGTCAATGTGGCAAGAGAGACTCTGCTGGGAAGCGCAGCGAGGCCGGCAGTGCCCTGCGCATTTCCATGAATGCATCCCATGTGCCCCATTCCCTGCACAGCACTGAGCAGCTGCACAGCAGCCTTTTCCAGAATTCCCATCCAGCAGCTCCATTTCCTGGTGCAGTGGCATTGTTGGATGGGAACAGGCACTGCAGGCTCCCAGCCCCAGCCATTACATTTGCTGAGAATAGGTTGAAACAGCTTCAGATCACCCTGGCTCCTGCTGTTTGCTCCAGAGGCCATTCCTTGGACAAACTACACCTCTAACAGTACAAAGGGTGGTAGCTACACCTGGTTTACATCAAAATCAGTACCCTGAGCTCATCTAGGAGTCCAGGTCTTGGATCCTCAAACAGGGGCAGGCATCAATACACACAGGGAAGAGTCTCAGATTAACAGCCTGCCAATGCCAGGTCTTCAGACCCTCTTTTGGAAAAGTCGTGAAGAATCCATATGCTCCTGAAAGGAGTTTACTAAAACAGATAGATAGGAGGAAAAAGAAAGATCCTTGCAAAATACACTGCCCTGTCATTTGCCTGTTTTCCATGCCCGTTCTCATTAACGGAATCATTAGCGAGCTCTGCGTGTGCGCTCGCTGCAGTTCAAACAGCAGCTGCACAGGGTCCCTCAAAGCCTAATAAACTGAAATGAACGATGAATAGAAACCCAAATGTGGCCTAATAATGGCTTCTAAAATGCTTTCCCTGGTTTACAACAGAGTAAATAATCTTGGCTCTATCAGCAAGCGCAGGCTTTGGTCAGGAGATGTTTTGCCATCCCATTACCAGCTCTGCTTTGTCATTTGCCCATTTGCTTTCCAAGCAGGAGAGAGGCAGCAGGTCCCTTTCACTCTCACCTTGGGTATCCCATTTTCTGGTGCTTTCTTCACAAGCACCAAAATATTTATCATTTGTCTGCTGAACTTTTGTAGAATTAAGGCAGTTTTAAAATGTGATATTCCTCCCGCTCAAAGATCACAACTTCCCTGGGAATGAGCCCCAGCAGAGCGCCCTGATCATTAAAATCTCCTTTGTATCCCCCAGGCCATAAGGAGCCCCCCACCCCCCAGTGAATAGTTGAGATTACAGCACTCCTAAAAGAACCACCACAAAAGTCTCAAAGCAAAAAGCTGCAAATAAACATTCTTTCCTTTACTGCCCTCACTGCCCAGCTAATGATTACAGCTCAGGCCACTCCAAAGCTTAATCCATCCGGTCCTTCCTAAAAGGTTCTTCCCCCCAAACAACCATCAAGGAGAAGAAGGGGGGGAGAAACCCATGGAAAATCTCTCTCAATTGACCCAGACCTACCCATCCTCTAACTTTAAATGGAAAGCCAGGCTGAGTCCACAGTGCCACACTTCAAAGCCTTTCTCAATAACATGTTGGGATCCACACATCCTGCTGCTGGGAGCTGCAAGCCACAGTAAGTTCTTTCTCACCCTACAAACTTTGGTCCAGACAATCCTATGCATCCTTCACGTTCTGCTGCTTCAGTAGCAACTACACACACAAACCAAGCTCTGCTCTTAGATAATTCCACCTTCTGATATTCCTTTATGTCAATCAGAAAAACTCACAAGGGAGCACTTTGCTGCTCCTAAAACCGCAGGCTTTTCTAAAGAGCCCTACATCCAAGAAAAGCTTTAAAAAGGGTGGATTACATCCATTTCTAACTGGTAGATATGAATTGTCCAGATTCAAATTCAGTGGTGCATTTGGCCATGAAATGGTTAAGCTGGTGCAGGGATGTCTCAGCAAGGCCCCTCAGAATCTCACTTTGCATCTGCCCCTTAAATCCCAGGATGCCAGAGAAGTAAACTGCAAGTGAGCACCACAAAGCCAGGGCTTTTATTTGCAGCTGCTGTAAACTTCCCTTCATCCAGTGAATCCCCCTATTCCACCTCCAATCTCCTGAGCTGGGTACATTAGGTTTTATTTTTACTGCTTCCTGTCTGCACCGCCTGCCACTGCGCTGTTACGAGCTCTGAAGCTGCTTTATTTTTCCTTTGAGTTCTGAAGTAATGGGTTAAAATTCTTTTGGCACTTTTCGTAAGAGGAGGAATTTTTTGAAGTCTTTTGTTAAAATTTCCTTGTCTTGTTTTTAAGGCAGGGTGTGCCCTTTGCCACTTAGCAGAAATCAAAAGAATTTCACTGGTAGCCTGCGCATAAAGCTCATAAATCACTTTCAGAAAGCCATAAAACAAAATTATCTACAAAAATCTAGCACACCAAGGAAGCAGGCTCATGGTTATTCAATAACTATAACATCTAACACCACTTCCCTTCTGCCATAGATCCAGCCTGACAGAGGCATTTATCCGGAACGTCTGGAGAAATGAAACCCCTTCCCAGGCTGGTACAACCCGTCTGACTGGTCCTGGGGCAGCTTCCAGACAGGGCATTGGAAAGGGAATAGCCCAATATTGAGATTTTGAAATAATCAGCCTTATGTTCCACTCAGGAATCCATGAACCACCCTTATCTTTCGGAAGATTGTCTCCCAAAAGAAAGAATTCTTCGGGAGATTTTGGAGATCAAGCATTTATGACTTTCCTCCATCAGATGCTTACTACATAGTTCGAAAATTAGGTTCTCCTAATGTATTTTTATTATTTTATATATATATACAATGAGTACAATAAATATATGAGTATAAATAATATAGATTAAATACATCTCTCTATCTATAAGCACTTAATAATCTACCAACTCCTACAAATACATGATATGAAGCTGGCATGGCTGACAAAGCTTCTGTCTTTGTAAACACAGCCTTGCCACACACTGCATATATATATATATATATAAATATATATATGTATGTATTTTCAGCATCTGAAGGTGCCTATGGATGTGCCACACTGAATGGCTACTCAAACACACACAGGGGTTTTGGCCCTGCTCAGATAAAAGAATAGGTAAATTGATAATTCATCCTAATTTCTGACAGAAAAAGGTAAAAGCAAAGATTCCCCAGTCAGCAGCAGGACAAAAGGAATTGCTGCAGGTCTGGGAAGGAACTGGTACAGGACAGACCTAAAACGTTTCCCTCAAAGGGCAGACAAAAGGACAAGTTTCACTCCTCCTTCCCCAACTTTCAGCAACACTAAGCAAACGCCAACAGGTTAAAGCTGCTCCTTCTCTCCTCAAACCCGAGCACATCCTGCCCCAAATGGCAATTTTAGTAAAATCAAATGTCTCATGCAAACACAGGCTCTTCAACCGTCCTTAGGAGGATTTCCCTGGCCAGTCCCCTCCTGATGGCAGAGTCCTGACACCAGTTGTAGCTGATCCTGTTTCACCTCCCCTGACATATGGGCAGCCCCCACCTACAACGTCTCCACTGAGTTCTGACTTCGATACACAAATAATTTTCCCCTTTTCCAATATTTCTCTATTTGTTTTCTATATCACCTCTACAAAGGTTGCAGAAGGGGTAAAATATGCATATTTTTCTTTTGAACCTCACTGGAAAAATCAAACTAATTTCTCTGCTTTCTCTGCTTATCTCCTTCTCACTAATAGGAAAAGCCCAAGTTCCATGTATCCATTATGTAAATCCTGGAAGGCTTTTATCTCTAGCACTAAAATTAGGAGGTAGCATCTTTAAAGAGACTTTAATACAACATCTTATCCATGTTGCATTAATATCATCTGCCTTATATCAGAATAACATGAAAATCTACTAGACCTTTAGCTTTGCTGGGAGGATTGATCTAATTTGATTAGGATGCAAAAAATGTCACAGGGAATGAATACCAAAGCCAGACCTGTATTACAGTCTCCAGATTACAACGTGTACCACTAGAAAAGATTTATTTGGAGACAACAATGAAAAAAAGCTTCCAGACTGTTGAAATTGAGGGGGAGAGGGAAGGAGAAGAGCAGGAAAAAAACAGCAACGCATTTGTTGTACCCGGTTTGTATCGATTTGAGCACCAGAAGCCACTCACAGCAGCCCTCGTTACAGGAACACAAAGGATTTCAAAACAAAAATAGCACACTAACATTTCCAGTCCAAATGATCTGCTGTCATTAGCCAACTCGACTTTCAAAAGCTTTATCAATCAACCTGCTGAGCCCCTGCCATTTGTTTTTCAGGATCAGTTACAGCAGCAAAGCCTCTGCCAGTGTTAAAGGAGACCACGAATCCTGTGGCTGCTCAGAGCCCCCAACTGCCCAGGCTCACTGCAATATTCACAGTTTATATTCTGCAAGTCAAATACCAGCCCTGAGAAAGCAACCACTCATGGATGAGCTGGATTGCAGCACAGGAAGGACAAACACAGGCCAGCAATGTTCACGGAGGATAAAAACAGGCTCTTACACCTTTTTTACACTCTGCTGACACTTCTCCATCTGACAAAAAGGCACCAAGAGCTCCGAGCCTGCTGCTCCAAATACACAACAATGATAACAAAAAGGGAGTCCTCCAACACAAAGTGTCAATGGGAAATTTTATGCCAAGCTGCTTAAAAAAAATCCCTGATTAGATAGGTTCATTAAAACTGTTCTTAGTAAAGCTACTCCTTCCCAGAGCACAGGTTGGTATTTCTTTAGCCAAAGCAAAGAGCACAGGGCTCTGACAGCCAGGATTTGTCATCCCAGTAACAAATCAGAACAGGGAGAGGAAATGGCTAAGAAAGGAGGCTTAAACTGTGGGGAAAAAAAAAACATTTCAGCCAACCATGGCAAAGATCAATCTCCACAGACTGCCTCACTCCCTCTTTAAATCCTTTCTCTTCTCACCTTCACAAAGATAAATATGCGTCGATAAACAAATCCCAAAGCCTCTGCAAGTCTGGTTTCAGCTGAGGCCACACACACATCAACAAAAATGTGTCACAATGTGAGAAACATATGGCCACAAAAGCCACCCAGTTCCCTTGCCCAGTCACCTCCAAAGAGCCTTTTCACTCCAATCCCAGAACCAATCCATACCATCGACTTGAAGAGAATTACTCAAGGATGAGTCCCAAATGCTGTAATCAATTCACAATATCTGCTGCACACACACCAGCTGATCCCCACCAGTGTCAACAGGTTTACACAGACCAGAGTGAGAACACAGTCTTGAAATAATGACGACTTTGATTTATTTGGTGTTTTAACACAATCTTCTTTAATTCAGGAGAACACATGCTGTATATACTAAACCTTTGCCATTCCTCCTCCTCCATCTTTTTAATTTTTACTATATCTCAGTCTTTGCATTTCTGTCTTCGTAAAAGTATTTACCTCTTACATTTCCTTCAACTTCACTAACTGAAAATGATCAGAGCTCTTAAAATTCCCAGATAGCATCATCACTGGGCAGTGGTGGACCGAGGAGCCCAACTCTTCACACAGAAACCCAGAATATCCTAAGCTGGAAAGGATCCCCAGGGATGATCAGTGCAGCCCCTCCCTGCACAGACCCCCCAACAATCCCACCCTGAGCATCCCTGAGAGCGGTGTCCAAACGCTCCTGGAGCTCTGGCAGCCTTGGGGCCAGGACCATTCCCTGGGGAGCCTGGGCAGTGCCCAGCACCCTCGGGGGGAAGAACCTTTCCCTGAGCTCCACGCCAAGCCCTGACACAGCTCCAGTGATGCCTGGAGCTCTGCCTGTCCCTGCTCACCCCCTCAGCAGCAGCCTCTGAGCTCCCTACAATCCTGAGTTCATGGCTGAATCTGAAAACACATCTTTGTTCCAGTGATGTGCTGGAAGATGGAACCTTTTCCACCTTTTCCCTCAACCACCCCTTGGCCCAATTAAATAATGAGAGGCGCTGCCTGAAACGCCTTAATTAGCAATTTGTTAATCAGCTTAAAAACGGAAAAGAACTTCTCCAGAAAACATGCAGCTAAAAAACAGGGCAAAAATGACTATTTTGAAGATCTGTAGATTTGAAAACAAGTCTGCAACTCAACCTGTTCTCCTATTTATTTGTCATGTTTCTGAAGACCAAAATGTCAGAAACAAAGAGCCTTCTCCTAAATTAACAGCTCCTTCCATTGTTTCCAGGGAGAACAGAGCCCACCTATTTCCCTTATTTATAAAAGCCACCTCTCTTCTCAGTGCTGGGGAACAACTCTGCAGTCACGTGTGTGGAGAAACAATGAGGAGTGATGACCCCAGTGGGTGTGAAAGCAAGTTCTAGTCAGAAAAGCTGCCAGCTCCATATTCCATGAGGAACATGGGAGTATGAGGGACAGAGGGAAAAGAAAACACAGCAATGCAGATGGCAGTCACAGCAAACGTGAGCATCTACAAAAAACCACAGAAACGAGGGAGAGATGAGGGTTTGTGAAAGAAGCCACTGGAGAGATGCAGGGAAAAGGCAAGAGTGGGGAATGGCTGGGTGAAGAAAGGAAGGGAAAATAAAATGAAAGGGTAGCACTAAAACACAGTTCACCCCTCCCAGGCATCAGAGATTTCACTTGTAAGGAATCAGTCTGGAGAACTTCACATTTTTTGGTCAGGAGAGTAAAGGATTTTGAACCTGACTTAAGCCAACATTTAGTATAGATGGAGAATTTTCTGATTCTCATCTAAAACCTCAGAAAAGCCAGAAGTAGAACTGCTTTCAAACTTTTGAGGTGTTTTTGTTGCACTCAGGTCATAGTTTTCAGCATTTGCCAAAAAAGCTGCTTTTATCAACAATGTTCACCCCCCAGCCCCTGCCTGCCATTTTTCTTCCCAGCTTTTTGGCTAACCCTACCCACCCAAAAAACAACTTGTGGGCAAAACATTCCCAGGTTTAGGAGGCCACTCTGTCTTCTGTGGCTCAGTTCCATTATCTGGCTTATTCCTCCAAGCCATGAAGTGGGGTCAGAGCAATGTGGTAAGCCAAGAACCCAACCCAAAATGCTGATTATTCACAAAGTGACATTGCCAGGAGAGCATCCTGAGCTGGAGTGGGGACAGAAGGAACAGCAGACAGATGTTTGTGGGAGGACCAGGGAAAGGAGGGTGGGAAGTTAAATAGAATGAGGCTGTTCCATGTGGGTTGCTGTCAACACACCTGGGGTAAGGGCTGCTGCTGAGAGAGCTGAGGGGGTGGGAGAGCACAGATTACAGGGATGTGGCTCAACATTTCTGGTTTACTTTACCTCAGTTCCCTCTTAGGGATCATAAGCAAAACATTAGTTTTTATTTTATTATTTAAGCAGTAATCAAACCCAGAAACATCCATTATTCATGTTTAACAAAACAATTTAACTGAAACTGAGGTAATATGAACACAAGTGCCCAATTCCCTGTTTTCATAACCTACAGCATGTGACCTCTGTGGTAGACTTAAGGCAAGCAATAAATCCAAATTTTAACTTTAATATACTTGCTGGCAATGCATCTTAAGACTTAAAATATTTAGTGTTTTCTTTCTGGAAGAGCACTGAGTTAGAACAAGGATATCTTTTAACACAGCTCTAAATACTTGTGCTACACATGCAAATGTTTGTCTTGGGCCTCTGCAGATTTCATACCTATACAGTAAAATTTAATAAGCTTGCGAATTCAAAAGCAGATTTTTTAATATATTGACAATCAACACAGTGATTACAAATACTTACAGTATCAGAGTTTTATGTTTATTTACTTCCACATGTAATAAAATATTTTAAATTGCTTTAATATCCTCCATGCTAAAGAAGCTACAAGTGGTACAATCTCTGCTCAGAATCTCCAGGACCATCCACTGTCCTGGTATCACCTTTCTATGCAATTCCATTTCTGCCAAAAGCTTTCTTTTGAAGTCTGGCAGGAGCTTCCAACTCCCAGTTAAATTCTATTTATTAGACTAATAAAAAACACACACATAAAACAGTCACATAATTTAGAGTCTTTCTGTCAGGCAGTTTCAGGCTCTGGCACAGCTCAAAACAATTAGAAGACCAGAAATCAGATTCTACCTTGTTTTTGAAGTGCACTTCAATGGGCATAATGAAGCCAGCATAGCCAGACTCCTCCACCTTGTAGGGGGGCTCCTTGCACACTGAAAGAGAACAAATAAATGTGAACTTGGAATTCAGCACAACTTTATCTGAGCCAAAAAGGAGCTGCAAGAGGAGAACTGGGTCTCTGACGACTCAGGACACAGTTAAAACACCGACCTTTGTGGAAAAACCCACACAGAATAAGATGGTGGCCATAGGCTTAGTTAAGAACATGAAATCTGCTCTTAGCTCCTCCCATGGAACGGAAACATAAAACACTGCAGGCCCGAGCCTCAGTGAGATCCTTCCCCTCCTGCGCACCCAGATACAATTACATTTCTGGGCAGTCCCACAACAATGCAACTGCCAGCTCCAAGTGCCTGGCAAGGAAAGGCCAAGACCCAAAAGGCGGAACAGCACAGAAAGGTAAACATTACTTTGATGCCCATATTTCCACTAGCACACACAAGCAGGTGATTATTTTTCCTTGAAACACTCCCCTGCACTCCTCAGTGCTCACAGCTGGGTAACAGCCACTGCTTCCCCCACAGGTAAACAAACCTGAAGGGCAGGTGAGCACTGCTATTTATTCCACACACAAGGAAATGTGAGGAGGAAGGTGAACCAGTTTGCTGCTAAGGTCAGAGCTGCTTACTGCAGAAATAGCAATTAGAAAAGTTAATTGCTTCTCAGAAACTAATCTGCATGTCCCTGCCTCAGTTCCCCCTGTCCCGCTATCTGGTGTGGGTTCATGCTCCTGAATCCTTCCCATTATCCATTCCAGGACATCCCATTTGAAGGATTCCAGGATCATTTCTTTGGCCATGATGTAGCAGCACACGGCAGCTGCCAGGAGAAACATGAGCCCCACACAGATATTCTCCCTCTCAGGAACCGGATGCACTTGCATATAATTTATGCACCACAATATATGTAAATAAAGTCAATTAGGTAATTAGAGGAATTCAGTGCAAATCTTTTGAGTTTCTCTTAAGAATTCCAAGTAATTAATATGATTAGGAAACAGTACATCAAACCTAAAAGCACACAAATTATTCTCCTTTAATGTAGCTGTATTATCCCCACCCAGCTCTAAGCACTTCTACCATCATTAAGGTGCTGGAAAGCAGCATTCCAAATGCAACCGAGAAAAAAGGGCATCACTAAAAATAACAAAAACCTCTAGACTTGCTTTAACTTGAATTTCATATAAGAACCCTGTCATTTAGAGGAAAAAATCCCAAACCAAAGAGCAGTGCCAATATGGCAGCAGGAATCTTAAGCCTATCTGCCAAGCAGCCTTTGTTCCTCTGCCACTCTATTCTGACAAATTCCAAGGGCTCCAAGAGCAATCTGCCAGCAGCATGATCCCACCTTCAGTACCAGGATCTGCTCCAAGAGGGCACCATCTGAAGAAACCCTTCAAACCAACTCAGGAATAGGAGAGGCACTTGCCACAGGATTTAGGTACAACCCAGACACGCCTTGGTCAAAGGCATGCTGGCATTTGGAGCAAGCATGGAAAACCCAGGGACTGGGAAAAAGTCTCCCTGAAAAGGCAGATGATACAGGAACTGACTGAGCAAAGGCCATGGTTTTATACTGCCAGAGGGCAGGGCTCGATGGGATATTGGGAAGGAATTCCTCCCTGGGAGGGTGGGCAGGCCCTGGCACAGGGTGCCCAGAGCAACTGTGGCTGCCACTGGATCCCTGGGAGTGTCCAAGCCCAGGCTGGACAGAGCTTGGAGCACCCTGGGATCATGGGAGGTGTCCCTGCCCATGGCAGGGGGTGGAATGGGATGGGCTTTAAGGGCCCTTCCAATCCAAACCATTCCAGGATTCTATGCACTATCCCAACACAATTATTTGTAATAAATTAACTACACCAGAAGACAAGAACTGTAACCCACAAATTGCATTTTTATTCTATAAATCAGCTTTCAGCTCAGTCCTGCATCTGCTTCTCATACATCAGTTTTAGCAGATCAGTTTGAAGAAGATATTATCAACACACAGATCAGAGTCACACCCTTGTGAATGCTGAGCACCTCTCAGTTCCTTTCCACCACGGACTCCCACAAATTCCCAATGTCACAGGTTGTCCTAAGGCATCCTGAGTGCCCTGCTCCCACAGCAGTATTTCCAATAATGCACATTACAACAATTCCCACGGGCAGCTTGTATTTCTTAAAGCACTGAAGCTTCAGTTACACAATCCTTCACAGATGTAACTGCACTGCCCCTGAGAAGGGCAATTCCTGTTCCTCCACTTCAACCTCATGAGCTCCTGCTGCTCCATGCCAAGAATAAGGTTCATTTTGTTACAGAGTCAGAAAACAAAGTCAGAAAATAACACTTCAACCCAACCACAGTGACTGCACTGGGCTTGCAGCGGGAATGTACAGCAAAGACACCATCACCCCATGCCACCATTGATTTCCACTGAGTTAAGGCTACCTGAACTGGCACCTGAGACTAGAAATTGCAAGAATCTGCAAAACTCTCCATACCCAGTACACATCTGAGCCCAGTATTAAAGCATCTCTCACGTGCTTCTAGCTTTTACTGGCAAATTCTAACAAATAAAACCCATCTTTCCCACTGTGTAACATGAATTATCTTCTGCTGTCACTTGTGTCTTGAGAACCTGCACATACTAATGTTTAAATAAGAGGAGAAAGCAGCTCACCTCCTGCCCTTTCAGCAGAAGAAAGGTCCCATTCTCCCTGACCTTCCTCAAACACAGTGGGGAAAGGTTAAAGCCAGAGTGCAGCAATGGACATTTTGCTCCTCTTTAAGGAGACATTTCACAGAAAAGTGACAGTTCAACACAACCACGACTTGCAAAATGCTCTTTCATAGAGATAAACCACGTCCAACCCCCTCTGACCTCGCTTGGGTTTTGGGAAGCTCTCGTGCAGGCGGAAGACGACGCGCTCCACGAAGTGCTGGATGTCGCACTGCTCCGGGCCGCGCACGAACACCATCCAGTCATGGGTGAACCCTTCCGTGGTCGGCTTCTTGCGCAGCTGGGCCCGGTGCCCCAGCTCCAGCTTCACCTGCACCGTGCACTGTGTGGGGACAGAGGCAGGAGCGTGAGCACAGACAACACAAAACCGTGCTGGCAGGCACTGGGAACACAGCAGCCCCCGTGTGGGGATCAGCCTCGGACTGCAAACCGCTGCTCTCAACAGCAAAGCTGGCACAAAAATAGCTCCAGCACCATTTCATACCTATTTTCTTCCTAATATTAACACTGCAGAGAAAGCAGCTCTACAAGAGGGATCGGTTTCTCTGCCTCACTTATCAGTTATATTGTCAGCAAAGTCCTAATTGAGGAATCTGTATTTCTAGAAAGTGTCAGAGACAGAACTTGATGTTCACAGCTTACAGAATTCACAGCACTGACAGAAAACTCATCTTGAAACAGGAAAAATCAGACCATGAATTGGTGGTTTATGATATTCTCTAGAATATATCACTCACCAGAAGAAAATTATGTTTCCCGTATGGTTCTAAATACATTTTATTATCTCACTTTCAAAGACCAAGTTAACATATCTGCCTATACAATGTCCAACACTAAACTGACCTAATTCTGATTTGTACCCCTGAATCCTACTCCGGTCACTGAGTAACACAGAAGGTGTATTCCATGTCTGCCTCAAAGCACAAAAATCCCATTACGTGTCTTAAAAAACAAATGAAATTAATGGTGAAAATCCACATAGTATTGCAGACTTCACAGCCAGGAGAAAGGAAATGAATTAAACAGATGTAACAGAGAAAAGGCAAATGGGATTCAGCACAAGAAAAATCTAAGAAAAATCTTAGAGCTACATTTGTAGACAGAGAATAACACTCAAGGTACCCAACTTTTTTGCACATTTGTTACACAAACCAGAGCAGCAGCAGTGATTCCAAACTAAACCTACCAAAACCCAGCTTCAGCACCAGGAGGCTCATAGAAAAAAGGACTGCTTTCAGTCCCTACCCCATTCTTTACTTCAGGCTTGAAAATAAGTGTCTTGCTCTTCCTAGCAAGTCCCAATCACCATTGGGAGAGGTAGCATTATTTGTCATTACCGATATTACATGTTGACCTGGAGCCAAACCAAGGGCATGTTAGACAATGAGCAGGGAAAGAGAAAGCTCTGGACAAATGTTTAGGGAAAGTATCATCCTTATTTTCCCCCTGACAAACTGCAGCAAGGAGTGGGATCACAATTAATGCTCAAAATATTTTGCATCTCCAACCTGAAATTTTTTTCCAGAGCATGGTGAATACTTGCTGAAAAAGCACAAGTGACTCTATCTCAGCCTACTTGTCTTCGTAAAAAGCTCTCACAGGAGGTCTGCAGAGCAGCATGCATCAAAGCCTGACCTCCCAAATTGCAGTCCAGTTTCAATTTCAACCATAAGCCTTAACACACTCTTTCAGGCAGTTTAAATCTTTACAGCAAAATACCTTCAGCCACCCAACACATCAATCCTAAGGCTCGGGGACAAACTCATCTCATTAATTCCTTCACCATTATTGCTACAGCATTTCTTTGGGATACCTTCCTCTGCAAGTTCTCTTGGCAGGCCATTTTTTCCCGTTCTTAAGGCTTATCTAGAGCAGCCCCACCTCGCTCCTGCGCTAAGAACCAAGGCCCAGGGCCGGCTGTTCTTTCATGTCGCATTAAGGGCTGAGAAGAAAGGCAAGGTGTGCTTCTCTCCGAGCACAGCAATCCCTCCAACGCTGCAAGAGCATTATGTGGAGCCAGCCTGCCGAAATCCCGAGCTCGCACTGGAGTGTGCCTGCAGGCCTGCTTTATCTGGGATGCTTCCCACAGTGCTCACATCCCCTGAGCCAGGCTGTGCCGCAGCCTCACGTTATCGATTCCATAATTACCCTTTAAATCCTGCTACTGTTGCCAGTTACTACCCCTCTCCTGAGAAGTGCAAATGACTGTCAGGCTACAAAATCTGCCTTTCCGAGTTGAAACGGCTGAGAAATTGGAGCTGAGAACCAGATGGGGCTGTGTGGAAGAGACCGAAATTGAACATAAAAGAGACTGTTTAACTGAGAGTGAAAGTTGTACTTGCTGCTCTCCTCACACCCTGCTCCAATTAACAATCGCTGTGAATTAAGCCAGAAGTTGAAACACATTTGAAAATAAGATCTCCCAACATAACCGACATCCAAAGTTGCTCCGCTGAAAATGGAGGGTTTTTTTCCTTTTTTTCCAAGCGTGTCTCTCAACAAAGGAAAATCAGGATCCTATTCAAACAATTTGTAATAATACAAAGGAGCCTACTTTCAACTTCTCAATAAACATTCTGAAGGCTGCTCTGGTTTTTGTTTGATGTGCTAATTGCCTGAAAGCCATCAGCAGCTCCCATTCCCGCTCCTCCGGGTGATTATCCGGGATAGCGGGGCTGGTTCCCGAAGCTCAGCCCGGAGGTACCTGTTACCCGCTCCCCGCACACAAAAGGCTCCCCATGCCCATCACCTCAGGTAAACTTCCCCCATGCATCCCGGAACCCCCCAGGCCGCCAGGGACTCTCACGGTGGCATTAACCCTTGGCGGCGCGGCTCAGGGGGGGGTCGCCCCGCCGGCACCTCCCTCCCCGGCAATAATCCCAGGCAGGAATTTGCGGGAAATGCTGCTCACAACCCCCGCCGCGGGCGAGGCTGCAGCGGCCGCCCACGGAGGGGAGAGGACTGAACCCCCTCCCCAGAAGGGTATGAGGACGTGTCCCCCCTCAATGGGATTAGGGAGGGGGTGTGACCCCCAAATGCGGGGTGGGAAGCAGGAGTCCCCATCAAATGAGGGGTGTGATGTGTCCCCCCAAATGGGACTGGGGAGATGGTGTACCCCCCCAAATAGCGCGTGTGGAGGAGATGTGCCCCCCCCAAATAGGACTGGAGAGGAGATGTGCCCACGCTAAAGGTGCGGGAAGGAGGAGGTGTGCCCCCCAAATGGGATTAAGGAGACGTGTCCGCCAAAAGGGGAGTGGGGAGAAGGCGTGCACCCTCCCCAAACGGGGGGTGGGAAGGAGGTGTGACCCCTCAAATTGGATTGAGGGGATCTGCCACTCCCAAAAGGGTGTGAGAAAGAAATGTGCCCCCTAAATGGGGGTTGCAGGGAGGAGGTGTGCCCCCACAAAGGGGTGTGAGGAGGACGTGTGCCGCCCAAACGGGATTGGAGAGGAGACGTGCCCCCGCAACAGGGTGTGGGAAGGAGGAGGTGTGCCCCCCAAATAGTACTAACGAGGAGGTGTGCCCCCAAAAAACAGCTGGGGAAGAGGTGTGCTCCCCAAAAAGGAATGAAGAGGAGGCGTCCCGCTTCAAGGGTGTGGGGAGGACATGTACCACCCCCCAAAAAGAAGGGCTGGGAGGAGGTGTGCACCCCCCCGAAGAGGCCGTGAGGAGGAGATATGCCCCCCCGAAGGGGGGCGATGCCCCCAGCTCCCCCTTCCCGAGGACAGGGGCGCCCCCCCTATTCAGGGCCCCTTCCCCGGGGGTCTCCCCATACGTGCCCCCCTCTCAGAGTGGGGGGCGGCACCGCCCCACCCCTCCAGCAGCGTGGCGCGGCCGCTCCCCTCACCTGATT
>VWZS01007399.1:173350-209616 GCA_013397075.1 Rhabdornis inornatus | reverse complement strand
CCACCGCCTCGGCCGCCGCCTGCTCGGTCGCGGCCCCTCACGGCCCCGCCGCCCGCCTCATTGTGTGTCACTCACAGGCAGCGCCAGCCCCGCGCCCGCCCCGCGGAACCGGAAACCGCCTCAACGCCACAGCGGCCCCCGCGCGCCNGTCTGTGGGCGGGTCCGGCGCTGTGGGTCAGGCGGGGGGCGGGAGCGGGGCCCGGCCGCCCCCCCAGACCCATGTGGGGCGATGCTGCGGCCGCTCATCTCTGTCTGCGGTCACGCTGCTGTCCCCGCTTCTGTCCCCCGCGATGTTCCCCTTAGTGCAAAACCAACACCGGGACTGGGCGTGTGGGCCTCGTCGTGCGCTCCCGGCCGCGCCATCCCGCCCCTACTCCTCCCATGCCGCCCTCGGTCCACGTTTCCCCGACGGTGTGTTAATTCCCGAGACAAATGAGGTGGGAACAAGGGGAAACGAGGGGACCCGCAAGTCCCGATGCGGGATGGCCGGGCAGGGCTCGCCTTGTTCTCCGCCTCACTCCTTCCTGCGCCTTTTTTCTCTCCGTCTCTCCCTCACGTTCCCCCGTCTCATTTTTCCCCTCCTTGTCTTTCATTTTCCCTCAGTGCTCCCCTTTTCCTCCTGCCTATCTCTTATTTCCCCTCAGTTTCTCTCATTTGCTCTTGTTCTGCCCCGTTTCCCCTTACTCCTTTATTCTCCCTTGTTCTCCCTCATTTTTCCTTTGCTCTCTCTTGTTTCAATTGCCCATATTCTCATTTTCTTTCCATTTCTTTCCTTTTCTCCGCAGTCTCCCTCATTTCTCCCATCGGTCTCCCACATTTTCTCAGTTTCCATTTCCCCCCTGGTGTCCCTCCTTTTTTTTTCTGTTTTTCTCCTTTCCCTCTTTCACTCTTTTTCCCCTGGTCTCCCTCATTTTCTTTCAGTTTCTCTCATTCCCCCCTCATTTTCTCTCCTTTTCCCTTCAGTCTCCCTCATTTCCCCCTCAGTTTATATTTTCCCTGCAGTACCCCTCGTCTCATGCATTTTCCCCCCAAGTCTCCCTCATTTTCTTCTGTTTATCTCCTTTTCCCTTTGGTCTTGTTTTTTCCCTTCAGACTCCCTCATTTTATGTTTTTCTCCTTTTCCCCTCAGTCTCGCAGATTTTCCGTCTCAGTCTTCCTTATTTCTTCCCTCAGTCTCACACATTTCCTCTCAGTTTTCGTTTTCCTCTCAGTCCCTTTCATTTTGCCCCTCAGTTTCTTCTTTTCCCCTCACTCTCCCTCATTTCCCCCTCAGTTTCACTCCTTTCCCCTCTTGATCTGCCTCATTTTCCCCTCATTTCTCCCCTCAGTCTCACACATTTCCTCTCAGTTTTCGTTTTCCTCTCAGTCCCTTTCATTTTGCCCCTCAGTTTCTTCTTTTCCCCTCACTCTCCCTCATTTCCCCCTCAGTTTCACTCCTTTCCCCTCTTGATCTGCCTCATTTTCCCCTCATTTCTCCCCTCAGTCTCACACATTTCCTCTCAGTTTTCGTTTTCCTCTCAGTCCCTTTCATTTTGCCCCTCAGTTTCTTCTTTTCCCCTCACTCTCCCTCATTTCCCCCTCAGTTTCACTCCTTTCCCCTCTTGATCTGCCTCATTTTCCCCTCATTTCTCCCCTCAGTCTCACACATTTCCTCTCAGTTTCCATTTTCCTCTCGGTCACTCATTCCCCTCATTTGTTCCCCTCACTCCCCTTCTTTTTGCCCCTCACTTTTCTCTTTTCCCCTCAGTTTCTCTCCTTTTTGCCCTTGATCTCCCTCATTTTCCCCTCATTCTTCCCCTCAGTCTCCCACATTTCCTCTCAGTTCCCATTTCCCCTTCACTTCCCTCATTTCTCCCCTTTGTCCCTCATCCCTCTGTAGTTCCCTTCCCCTTCCCGCCTTCCTTCCCCCTCTCCCCCCTCTTTCTCCCTCCCAGGCAGAGTTTTACCCCCCTTTTTTTTTTAGAGTTTTAAATGACAAGTTATAGCTCTCAATTTTGCCAGCCCTACAGGAACACTGGACTGATCTTTACAAATGCAATTGGTGACTGTTTCCGAGCAAACTCGCTCAGAATTTTTCTCCGTGCAACTTTCTTGTTTGATATAATTTGTTGATCTCTGCGAGGCAGCAGAAAAACCCCGTGTTAGCCAATAACTCTGTGTGTCGCTGACTGATCGCCACAGGCGAGGATTAATCGGTTCCCAAATCGTTCTAAAGAGCCACTTTACCTCATCAACCTGATAGAGGATATTAGCGAAGCAAAATGCTTAATCGCTTCAGTTAACAACAACAACAACAAAAAAGAGCCTGATTTGGGTTCCTTTAAGTGCTCCTGTTTTAATTTTCCATGTTTCTGTCTGATGCAGTCCCAAGAGACATCTCCTTGGACAGTCCCTTTTCTTCTCCATTAAGAAAGGGCCTCTTTCTCTGGGAGTTCTCATTGATATCTTTAATTGTGAACATTATTCCCATGCACGTGACTCTCGGGTCTAAATCTTTTTATTTTCTACCTCCCCATCTTGGCTATTCACTCCCAGCTTCATCACAGTCCTTGGAGGTAACGTGCTCCCAGGGCACGAATTTCCTGGGAATGTCTTCATCTTTCCCAAATCTGCTCTTGCTCTGCAGAATTTCCACCTTGTGCAATAGATGTTGTTCAGACACACCAGACGCTGAGCTTTTTCTTGGTAAATTGCCTGTTACTTCCTCTGAAACATTGTTAGAATTTGCTTTTTGTTTTAATTTTCCTCAATGGCAATTCTTCCATGTCCTTATTTTTGCCCAGTCTGGTGTTAATGGTTGTTTTTGTGCTCTCCCAGTGCAGGACACAGCTGCCATCCCACTTCTGGCTTGGACACAGGTCACTCCTCCAGCTTTCGGGGGGGAGATCAGAGCAAGAATTTGGACACTTCCAAGATGGGAAGCTCAGAACCAAGTGCCTCAGCTTCCACATGCACTCTGGCAGCCCAATAATTGAGCATTAGACCACGTTTTTACTGAACAATTTGGGGTGTCCCATTTGGGGTAAGCACCACCTGGTGCTCCAAGCACTCTCTGCTGGAACAAGCAGTTTGGAGCTGGAGTTTGCTGGTCCCTGTGGATCCCTTCCAACTCAGGACATTCAATGAAGTGGCGTGAATGGATTAATTTAAAATGTGCTGGGATTTCTTTACATTCAACTGCGAAAACACTCAAGGAGAGAAATTCCTAGAACCAGCCTTTGCTCTGCTAGCAGTTTCCAGCCTGAACCATTTCCAGCACAACCACTGATCAAACCCATCCCGATTTTCTTTTCAAGCTCCCCTCAAAAAGAAATAATAAATTACAGCCAAGGGTAGAAAATTTGCCAGGCTCTTTGGGAGCATGTTGGGAATTTTGGGTGCTGGGGACGCTGGTGCCAGCAGCCATCCAGGCTTCTCCAAACTCCTAATTTTGCAGGGAGAGCTCAAGCTAACGAGCTGTCAGCCGAGTGCCTTCGCACCCGAGGCAGCCGTGGGCTGAGCTCCTGGTTCTTTATACCTATTCCAGCAACTTCTGGGCTTTGCAATAAGCGTCTGCAAATCCAATTAGCGTCTTTCTTTGTGGCACTGGATGCTGGCAGAGATCCGCTGTGCTGCTGCCATCTACAGTAGAGCCCGTGCCAATGGATAAGAAACAGCCCTTATTTGCATATTCAAATATGCAAATGAAACACGACAGCTCTCCTTCATTTTTGTTTGGGGTTTTTTCTTTTATTTTTCTTTCCAGAGTCTTGCCTCAAAGATCCTTGTCTCGGACTGAAAGGTGTGTGTTTAATCTGGCTTGGCCCATGGTAGGGGACCATGCCAAGGGCTGGTTCTGTCCCGTGAGAGTTGGAGATGATGGAAAATAAAGTGGAAAAAAGACATTGCACTGCACTTGTCCCTGCCTTGGCCAAGGATGGGAAAGATTTCGGGGGTGTTTTCCCAGGTTCCAGCCCTGGGAAAGGACAGCACGTTCTTTCTCTCTCCTGCCTGTGCACACCACGGATGCTTGAGAGGCTGAACGTGGCTGTTCCTGGGGAGTGTGAGCAAAGGAAGCAACAGCCAGGGCGTTGAGATCAGATGAGTCCCGGTGCTCCAGTGACAGAGCAGCCCATGCTCAGGTGTCCCCCCAGTCACCAGAGTGACAAAGCCATGGCAGAGCCCACCCCAGCTCTTGGGATGATCTGAGGAGCAGAGAACTGCAGACAAAACTGCCCCTTGAGGCACCTCTTCCCTCCCCTGGCTCCCTTTCTCTGCAGGAACACAGCACTGACCCCCTCAAACACACACAGCAGCCCCTCCAGACCATCCTCATGCAGCCCAAGATGCCTGAATTGCTCATTTTCCAGCAAAAGTTCTTTCCTGTAGGTTTAGCATCCCTCACTGTGAGGTGGGCTGTACATCAACTGTATAGTGACTGCAAGTCCCTTTCATGGTTTTGTGTGTCTGTGCTTGTGGCTTGCCCTTCCTGTCTCTGGAGAAACAAGGTTGTTTCACTGTTTTTCATCATTCATTATTATTTTCTCATTACTAATTTAGTTGCAGCCTTCCCTGTTTCCACTCTTGCACTGAAGACCATGACTTCTGTGGTCAGTCTGGGCTCTGAGTGGCTTGGACACCAGCCAGGGAACAAGCAAGGCTGATTTCAGCACGGAAAGAATCAGGCAGTGCAGAGAAATTACCATCTTGTAATAGCTCTAAAGGATTTAAAGATTAAGGCAAAACCCCACATTTGAGCAGGGTTTCTGTGAGAAAATTCACTCTTCCAATTTCTGCCCATATGCAACATGCTTGAGTGGAAAGATCCTCAGGTTCTGGGTGTCAGTGACTTCACTGCCTTCTCTTACAGCTGTAAAATGATTCCAGTGGTCTTCACTCACTTCTGCAAAGCACATCCCAAGAGCCAAGTGCCCTGTGGTGTTCCCAAGATGAGCCAATCTGCAGCTGAAACCCACAACTGGTGATATTTAGGTAAGAGGGGGCAGAGATCTTTCTCCTGGTGTGGACCAAGGCTTTGCCAACCACAGCATCACATCTTTGTGTGCAGCCTCTGAAAACGTCCTGAACCTGAAGCTGAGGGAGGATTTGGTTTCTCTGGGGGGACCTGGGTGCTGCTGTGGTCTGTGTCACAGGGTCACCTGAGGGTGACAGGGAGAAGCTGTGAGTGAGGGGTGAGTGAGGGCTGCAGCCACGCCGGCTCCTGGTTTGTTAATCAACACTGGGATCCCTGCAGGGAATCCTGGGCTTGTTTCAATCAGCTGTGAACCCCAGCAGTGTTTATTCTTCTAAAAAATGATTTTCTTTTGCCTGTTGTCTGCCTTCCCCTTCTGCAGTTCACACTTCACACTGCAGTGTTCACAGAACATATTTAACACTGATGTAGTGTAGCAAAAGCCCAGATTGTTAATAACCAAAAACTCTGATTGCCAAAAAGATACTCCTAGCAACTACTAGCTGCATCTGGGAAAAATTACAGACAGCTTGGAAATTCTTTAGTTCCTTATTAATGAAGGACTTTGTAAAAAACCCAACCCACACTGTAATACAGTTTAGCTTAACTAAATTCTTTTGTGCCCGAGGAAAATCTAAATTATAGCATGCTGTAGCTACTGAAAAATGCAGAAGTATTTAAATGTACAATAACCCTCCGAACCAGAAGGAAGAGGGAAAATTTTCTTAGTAAGTGAGAACACAATGAGAATTTATTTTATTCTTTCTGGGTATTTAGTGCTGGTGAAAAGAGCCAGATGAATAGTCCCAAACACGTCATGTCCCTTGCAGATGCAGCATGGGCAGCACAAGCGTCCTCGAACTGCCCCGCCAACGTGACCCAGTTCTGAATGAGCAGCACCAGCTCACTGAGGGAGAAAGGAGCCTGTCACTATTCAGGCCCTGACCCCTCTGCTCCAGGCTGTTAATGAAGGGGCCTCATTAACACCAAAGGTGAGCTTGGCATTATAATGGGCTGCTGAAGTGACATCCATCAATCCTCCGTGCTGGCTATTGAGGTGAGGGCACCTTCCCCTTGTGCTCTGCACACTGAGGTCAGCTTTGGCCAAGTGATGTAACAGCCTGGAGCTGCCAAAGCTGGCCAGACCTGCCACAGGGAGAGTTTCACCAGCTGGATTTGTCCCAGGATGAATACAAACTGCTGGCACAAGGACAGCTGGAGAAGACGGGCCCAGGCACCTCATGTGGCCACTGGAGCAAACACAATTGTGGGACAATAGGAGGGAGGGAGATTCACTGCTGAAACTGGTGTTTGCTCTGCACAGGGCTGCTTTTGGCTGCTGCCAAAGTCTTTGAAAGGTGCCCATCTGCATGCTGAGAGAGAGGCCACCTTGTGACTGGGGACTGTCATTCTCAGCAGGGTAACCTTTAGGCCACTGAAAAATACCAGATGAGGGAAAGAATAGCTTGAGAAATAGAACATGACAGAAGGTGATCTATAGGAAAGTCTGACCAGCACCAAAGAGCCTGTTCTGAGTTGTGTTCTGGGTTGAAGGGCCCAAAAAGTGAGTAGGGATTGCTATCCCACATTGCCTGGAGCAGCTGTGGCTGCCCCATCCCTGGAAGTGTCCAAATCCAGGTTGAGCAGGACCTGGATAGTGGAAGGTGTCCCTGCCCATGGCAGGGGTGGCACTGGATGAGCTTTAAAGGCCCTTCCAACCCAAACCATTCCATGATTCTATGATTCTACAAATACACTGGGCCTTCCCAGTGTCTGGAGTTTCTTAGGGTTCTAAGGTGGTAGTCCAGTGGCTGCACACTCATGCTTGCCCTGGTTCTGAGCATCCTGAGCTCTTCTCATGTTGTGTGGAGTCTTTTCCTCTTGGGACTGGTGTTTCTGCTGTTTCCAACCCCAGTAATTCAGCCTGCTGGTTTTGAGAGCCACTGGTGTTTTCCAAGGGCAGTAGATCCCCAGCCCGATGGTGTGTGATGCTCTTTGCACTCAGAGCACATTGTGAGACAAAACCAGAGCTCCTGGAGCTGTTTTTCAGAGCCTGTAGCATTCAAAGTCTCGGCCTGGAGAAAAGGAAGCTCAGGAGAGATCTTCTGGTTCTCCACAACTCCCTGAAAGGAGGGGGCAGCCATGTAGGGGTTGGGCTCTGCTCCCAAGGAACAGGGACAGGACAAAAAACAGCCTCAAGTTGGTCCAGGGGAGGTTTAGGTTGGGTATTGGGAAAACTTCCTCACACAAAGGGTTGTAAAGTATTGGAATGGGCTGCCTAGGGCGGTGGTGGAATCACCGTTGCTGGAAGTGTTAAGAAAACTTGTGGATGTGGCCCCTGAGGACATGGTTTAAGTGCTGGTGCTACTGGGTTGTGGCTGGACTCAATGATCTGAACCATTGTGATTGATTTTGTGGTTGTATGAAATTATTAAGAATTTCTGACTTTTTTTTTTGTGGATTCTGGGTCAGCTAATCCCATGACATATTCCACTAAACTGTTTTTCTGGAATGGTGTAAAAAGAGCTTTCACCTGTCTGCACAATAACTGCAGGAGGGTTGCCACATATGCAAATATATGCAAATGCTCCCTGCTCTACCTGGCTCAGGTATGATAGCAGCTCAGATAGTGCCCCACGCTGCCGTGGGGGCTATGCCAACATGCTGTGTGTGACTCAGGGCATTTGGCTGGCCCTGCCATGCTGAAATTCAGCCCACTGAAACTTCAGCTTTATCAGTGCCATCGTTACCTGTGAGACAGGAGTGCCCCTGATTGCAGCAAAGCCATTTTTTAGCAGCGTGGCACATCTCGAACACCCTGGAGCTGGATTTTGTTGCATAAAAACACAGCCAGTGCAGTTTCAAGGGAGTCAGGCTGGAATATAAAGTGACAAACACATGTGACAAGCACTGTTTTGACCCACACAGGGAGGATTCAGAGCTGTCACTGTGGAGGCAGAGCTGTAACAAATTCTTTCCCTTTGTTACTCAGCCATCAAATAAGCCAGGTAATATCCTCCCATGAGTGAATCCATTGCACTCATAAAGTTATAAACCATCAATATTTGAGCTGGATGAAGGATACAGTCAATTTGGGTCCATTTTACACAGTTTTGGAAGTGCACTCTGCAGACATTACAGGTGCAGGCTGCTTGCTTTGGGTGCCTGGGCATTTTTATAGGCCAGGAGATCTATGTTAAATACGTGTGAAATGTGTCACCAAACATCTGACATATGTGGGAAACATATTCCTGCACCGTCTGGGCAGTGTGTGAGGTCACTGGGGAACAGCTTGAAAACAGCAATCATTTGCATATGGATATAGAGTTATTTATTTGGTGACACTGTCCCAGGGGAAGAGGGGCACGGCCCAGGTCTCTGTAGGTCACAGGCAATGTCAGGGGTGTTGAACTTGCGAGGAGTAAAATTGTGAGGGCAAATACAAATGGCTGAAGTGTTTGTGCCTGGGAATTTTTATTTGATGCTCGTAAAAAAGTTTTGTGGAGGATAAGAGGAATAAAGAGGAAAATAATATTATTTTTGACCCTTTGCTCTATGGTATTTTAATCACTAAGAGACATAGAATCACAGAATGTCCCAAATTGGAAGAGACCCACAATGATCATGAGTCTAACTCCTGTCTCTGCACAGCCACACCAACAATCCCACCCTGTGCATCCCTGAGAGTGTTTGGCTTGGAAGAGACCTTAAAGATCATCCAATTCCAAATCTTAATTGGGATTAATCTGTATCTGTGTCTGCCTGTAGAGATGGTAAATTTTATTTAATGTTCCATGGGTAAATCATGTATCCTGATAGGATGATTCATGATGAATGACACATACAACTTGTTGCCATTTTTACTCTGTTTCACAAATTTGGGTTTGATTTCACTTGTCAGTGCTCTGGTGGATGTTAATACTTGGCAATATTAAGATAGCAAACAGCAAAATCTCACATATATTAATTCCTGTGTTTTCACATGACAGATCTTCATTGATTAATTTTTAAATTGGTCCCAGAAAGCAGTTAGTGAAATGTTGCAATTTGCACTTTATTGGCATTACATGGCACTATTCCTTGCTCCAGCTCAGCAAAATATATTCTTAAGTGTAAGTAAGTGCCATTGATATCAATGGAATTATTCATATTCTTAAAATTAAACATATGCTTAAACATTTCAGGGAGCTGAGACAGCTGGTCTCTTGTTGAAGGCCTATCTAAATAAATGCATCATCTACAGCAGATTGTGAAATTTATAACCCCATGCACAATTTAATGTTGAACATTTCAGCATTTCAGGTCAATCTTCACCTTTTGTTAAATATTTGTGCCAAAGAAGTGTGACATTTCAGTGCAGTCCAGTTTTATGTTTGAACACATCTGTGCAGAACCTCTGCAGAACTGAGCTCATGAATAGGCACAGAAGCGACTGAATGTTCACAGAAAGTGAGCAACAACAACAAAAAGTGGAGACCAGCCCTAATTGAAACCACGTTTCAAGCTGTAATGGGAAGGCACAGAAAAATTAATCCTTCCATTTAAGGTATTTTGATAGCAGCCATTAGTGGAGAGTTGAAGTTATTCAAACCACTTTGCCAGACAGAAGGGAGCTGCTTGTTTTTCTTCTGCCAGCAGCAGTGAGAATGCCTTCCCAAGTGGAACCAAACCACAGGGGTTTATAGAAACAGCTGAAGAGATTATTTGATCTTTTGATTAAAACCTCATTTTTTGGTCAGCTGGTTTATTTGCCCAGGTAATGGCTGTGCTTCTCCTTCCCCACATCTCTGTGATCCCTGGTCAAACCTAGCCCTGGCTGTGGGTGCAGCTCAGACAGAACACAGGCAGGGACACCCTGCAAAAACAGTGTCAGACCATTCCCTGGATTATAGTGACAATATTCCCTCTCAGCTAGTCAGGACCTGACAGCTTCCACCTGTCCAGAACAGCCATCAATATCTATGAAATCCTGGCATTTATGGTTAATTTTGTCTTCTAAGAAAAATGGACAGCAAGCATGTAGGGAAAACAGTGAGGGAAAAGAAAGAAAAAAAAAAAAAAGGAATATCTTTGCTAGCAGTTGTGAAGTGGGTGGGACAGGACTGCCAGACCCCAAGTTGGAAATCCTGTGTCAAACCTCAAAAGTTATACTGAGGGTTGAAAGGCCAAGACTTTTAAAAGTAATAATTCTTGGAGCTTATCTCTTTCCTTCCTGGGTTTCTCAGCCCTTTGTGTTCATGGTTTCAAACTTTTGACTGCAGACATGGGAGATTAAAACTACATATGAAATCAAAGCTGAATCAATGTTGGTTTCACATGACTCCAGCAGAAGGTTCTTTAAATCAATCCTGAATATTGCCAGGCTGGCACTAAAATCCCAGGACTGTGTGACCTCCATTCCCTGTTTCAAAACCACCCTGTTCTTTCTCTCTGAGACACTTAACAAATAAAGATCTTTTCCAAAAGGCATAAGTGACACTCCAGTGAAGCAATTTCTTTTCCTGGCATTGTTAAGAGCAGGGACTGAGTTATTATTAATTACTTCTGCATTATTTATGCAGGTCTGTGAATGTGCAATATCTTTTACAGATAAATCACTCTGCCTTGAAAAGCTTCCAGTCTGCCTGCCAAATCCTGGGAATCTGAAACAGCGGGAAGCAACTGGTGCAGCAGAACAGGTAAATGTTAATCCTTGATGCTGCAGGACTGGTGCCTTATCAACGTTTTTCTTTCATTTGTTTTGCAATTGCACCAAATCGACTCAACTGATGCTGTTGTTTCCCAACCTCTTTAATCTGGCATCAGCTGACAGGAGCAGCCTCCATCCTCTTCCTCACTCCCTCTCCTTCTCTTGCCTCTTTTGTGGTTTGTGCAGCCATGTGGAGAATCAAAGCAGGGAAATGATGTGGCAAAATTAAGGAGAGGTTTCTTTTTGGCCAGTCCCAGCCTGGCCCCCTGAGCACGAGGGTTTGCAGGTCCTCCTGCCCTGCCTGTTGCCCTGTGCTGAGCTGGTGTCACACCTGGTGTCACACCTGGTGTCACACCTGGTGTCACACCCTCACACCCACACGAGGGTCCCGGGCCACAGGGAGCCCTCACAACTCTCCAGGGTGTTGAGAAGGGGCCATGCTGCCTCTCACCCCGAGGAGATCCCTGTTCACTGTTCTGGCCATCCCTTCACCCCCCTGACAGTTTTTAGGGGTGTTTGTCAGCTCTGCCCCACAAACTGCAGCCGTGGCTCCCCGGCAGGAAGGACAGAGCATCCCCAGCAGCTCGGGGACGTTTTGGAGGGGCAAACCCAGCCTCAGATATGCCTGTGCAGCCCTGGGGATGCCCAGAGCACCGTCACAGCCTGGTTTTGGGGCTGCTTTGCTTTCTCAGGCTGCAGCCCCGCTCGGAGCAAGAGGCCCAGCCTCGGGCGCTGCCGCCCTTTTAAAGCTGCTTTGTGGGTTTCTTTTCTTTTCTCTCTCTCTTTTTTTTTTCTTTCCTTTTTTTTCCCCCCCAGGTTCCCAGGGCTGGGGATTCAGCTTCTAGCCTCATCCAGAAATCCCCGAGGGTTTCAGATCCCCACGAGGCCTCTCAATGTCTTGATGTGCTTGAATAGGCATTTTTAACGCGGCCCGGCTGTCATCGGGGCCTGTTACAGTCACTCAACTGCAGCAACATTGTTCTCCCGGCAGCAGCGCCGGGGACACCTCCCTTATTTCCATACTGCACGGGGGGATTTGGCCACTCGGCCGAGCATCCCACCGGGGCTCGCTGGCCGGAGGTGGCCAATTAGCCCCGCTCGCCCCCGGCCCAGCCCTTCATCCCCCCGGCCGCTCTCAGCATCTCCAGCCCGCGGGGCTGCTGGCGCCTGTCCATCCCGGCGGGTCCTGCCGGAGGTGAAGGTGACCCCCTTTTCCTGTGCCAGGGGCTCCCTGGCAACGCCGCCTTTTCTTTGGAAGCGGCTCCTCCACCCCCTGACGGGGCTCGGGGCTGTGAAAGCCCCGCTGCACTTTTGAACTTGCTGCCGGCTCGTTCAGTGGCTGCGCGGGGCAGCGGCGGCGGCGGGGCCGGGCCCAGCGGGGACCCGGTGCAATTACCCAGAAGTTATTAATAGGCTGGGGAAGAATGTGATGGGCCGTGGAAAGGGTGAGGAGGGGGGAGAGCGGCAGGGAGGGTCAGCGAAAGGGAGACGGGGTGATGAGGGGAGAGGTGGGAGTGGTGGCACGCAGGGGAGACAAAGAGGCAAAGAGACGAGATGGGCACCAGGACGGGCAGACAGGGCCATGCACAGGCTGGAGATGCGAGTTCCAGGACCCTGCGCCTTGTGCAGGTGTCTGAGGGGTGGCCGTGCTGGAAGAGAGGTGTCTGACCCCGGTGCTGGGGGATGGAGACAACAGAGGGACCAGGCCTGGGAGTCCAGTCCATGGCAAGGCATCCGTCTCCCAGGATGAAATATTGCTCGGGGTTCATGAGCCAAATTTGCCATCTAGTGGCCCTGGGGACCATTGCAGAGGGAGACACAAGGCAGCCACGGCCATGAGAGAAAGCACTGCTCCGTCACCTTCTCCTCAGAGATAAAATCCAGAGTGCTCCTGCTGTTCTTTTACTCGCAGGGGCCCAAAAAAAGGTCCCTGGAGTGACATTACCTTGGTGTGGCTGCATTGCAGGGAGCCAATCTCAGCCACCTCCCAGCCTTGGTGCTCCCCAGCGACAGTCCCTGAGGCTGGGCCAGGACCCAGACCCACCACAAGGATCAGCTAGTCACTGTGAGGAGGAAGATTTAGGGAACAGGAGAGTGTCCCATGGCTGTGAGAGCAACAGTGGGGACAACCTAGAAAGCACAGCAGTGTCTTTCTCTGAGGCTCTTCATCTCTTTGTTCCTGGAAAGGTAATGACATTTTTATCTAATGTTGTAGAATCCCAGAACATCCTGAGCTGGAAGGGACCCTCAGGGATGATCAGTGCAGCCCCTGGCCCTGCACAGACCCCCCAACAATCCCACCCTGAGCATCCCTGAGAGCGGTGTCCAAACGCTCCTGGAGCTCTGGCAGCCTTGGGGCCGGGACCATTCCCTGGGGAGCCTGGGCAGTGCCCAGCACCCTCGGGGGGAAGAACCTTTCCCTGAGCTCCATGCCAAGCCCTGACACAGCTCCAGCCCTTCCTGGCCTCCTGGCCCTGGCCCAGAGCAGAGCTCAGCCCCTGCCCCTCTGGCTCCCCTCGGGAGGAGCTGCAGCCCCCGAGGAGTCTCCCCTCAGTCTCCTCTGCTCCAGCTGAACGAGCCAAGTGCCCTCAGCTGCTCCTCACACCTTCCCCAGCTCTGTGTCCCTCCTTTGGACACTCTCCAACAGCTCTGGGTCCTTCTGATCTTGTGGTGCCCAAGGTGCCCCCAGCATTGGAGGTGAGGCTGCTCCAGTGCAGAGCAGAGTGGGACAATCCCCTCCTTCAGCCAGCTTTCACCATCCTGGCACCTCATCCTGCCCCCAGACCACCCTTCCAGAAAGCAGAGGAGTCTCCAGGTTACCTTTGTGGCCTTTGGAGACTCAGAGCTGAGGAGGAACAAGGGCCACTGGGGTTTGAGGAAGGGGAAGAGCCTGAGGCAGGGCACCCCAGGACCTGGGCCAGCAGAGCCTCTTTTGGGCTGTCACCCAGGATTTTTCTTTATAAACAGCTCTCCTTGGGTCAGAGAGAGCTTTGGTCTCCCTGTCTATGGGAGTGACTGGCAGATGAGAGGATGTGATGCAGTCAGAGGAAAAAAAAGGCTTCAGTGTAAGTCAGTGGCCACAGCTTTAATGCACAGCTCTCCTGAATAAGACCACATACATCAATAAATAGAGTTAATAATAATAATTAGAGCAGCCCCAACAAACCCAGCTGTCACCAGTTTCGCTTCAGTGTTCTCCCCTGTGCCCTCGTCAGCAAGGGGTGCTGGTGCTTGACTAACACAGGGGACACAGAAGCAGCACCATGTCCCTCCCCTCCTTGTGGGGATCTGCTGGAGGAAATCTCCAGCTCCCTGAACACCAGTCTGGGCAGAGCCTTCTGAGGCACCTGTGGGCTCCCACCTTGCTTCATGCCCAGCATCACGAGGCCTCAGCTGCTCCCTGGCCCCTCTGCTACCACACTGCCCCTGCCTGAGGAACAGGAGGAACACAACTGCGATGTTCCCCGTGTGAGCATCACTCAGCCCATGCCCCAGGGAGGACTGAGGGCACCCAGCTCTAGCACTGCTTGTGGGGTTCCTCCAGGGTGACGTAGGGCACCACAACAGGCCACGAGTCACTGGGCCAGTACTCCAGCTTTGGCTTGAACGAGGGCATCTCATAGCTGACGTCGAAGTAGATGACCAGCGGGCAGCAGTACAGCAGGGACATGGCTATCAGCACGTGCCTGCCAAGGAAAGCAAAAACCTGTGTTGGACACAAGGATCTTTGCCTGCTGGCATGGTCATCCTGAGGCTGCAGCCCCCAAAAGTCCCACAAGGGCTGCAGGGAGTGTGGGTCCTGCAGGGTTTGTGCCTACAGGGAAATCCTGTCTGAGCTCTGTGAGCTGGGCCAGGGACAATTCCTGGTGCAGAGGGGCTGGGGTGACATAGGGGACTCATTCCAACCATTCCCCATTTCCTGGCAGCATCGTCTGTCTCAGCCATCCCAGTGCTTTGTGAGGATGGATCTGAGTGTGCAGCACTTGCAGCCCTACCTGGGCAGGCACTGAAATGTCAGATCCAAACAAAGCCCTGCCTTTCAGTTTGGCTGCTAAAATAAACCCAAGGATGTTGCGCTTCACACAGCACGCTGGGAGCAGCCACAGCCTTTAGAGAGCCAGTGCCCACCTGGAGGGACTTCTGGAACCATTTCACTTGCAAAACAGTGCTTGGCTGGTGTGGAGGAGGAGAAGAGGAACATTAAACAGTGGTTAGGGCTGAGTGAGTAGAAGCACCAATAGGGACAGGAAACAGTGGAGAGAGTGGGGAAATAGTGCAGCTCAATGTCTCATCTCACTCTGCTGTGGACCTTTCAACCCAGGAAATGTTTGGGCTGGGGTTCCTGGAGCCCTTACCAGAAGCTGTGGAAGTAGGGGAAGTTGATGGCCTGCCAGAGCCAGCAGAGCCAGCGGTCACTGATCCAGCTGGTGATGGCCAGTGCCCACCACATCACCATGACTGCAGCCATCCGGTGAACACGTTTGTCATTGCACCTGGAACACACAGCGAGGGACAGGGAGCAGAGGAATGGTGTTGGAAGGAAAGAGAGTTTTAAAGAGGGCTGGTTCCTGCCTGCACATGCAGCAGTGCAAACCCCAGCAAGTTCCTTCTGGAGAGTATTCCTCAGACTTCCACAGGAGCTGGAGAAGTGTGGCTCTGGGGAGAGGATTTCTGACTTTCTGGGTGTGAAGATGATGCTGGGAGATGCTAAAGCACTCCTGTCTTTCTCTCCAGACCCTGGAGGGTTCTCCCAGTCCCACACTAGTTCCCGAATGCCCCACAAAGGGGAAGGAGCTGCAGAGATGGCAGCTGAGGGGAGAACCATGGACTCGTAGAACTGTAAAGGTCAGAAAAGACCTTTAAAATCATCATGTCCAACTGTTAACCTAGCACCACCACCATGTTCAGCACAAAACCCTGTCCTCAAATGCCACATCCACAATGTTTTTGAAAACTTCAGGAATGATGACTCCACCATTGTCCCATGGGTTGTCCCTGTTCTGTGTGGCCACCTGGGCCAGGTGCCCTTCTTGTACCCCACTGCCCACAATCCTGCCTGGGCATCTGCCTGGTCCCTCTCCAGTACACGTGGCTGGTGAAGACTTGGGCTCCATTTGCTGTTGAGGACAGAGTCGGTGCCCAACAGGAGCACAGCTGGACCTGCAAGGTCCCACCTGAACCCCTCCTTACTTCTTGAGCTCTCTCCGGGTCAGGTAGAGCAGGTGGAAGGCAATGCAGTTCAGCGCGTAGGCATTAAGGGTTGGCTTGATGAAAGACATCAAGGTGCTGATGACGGTGGTGGTCCCAGTCAGCCAGAAGAAATGCCTCCTGAGGGGAATTGGGAGTGAGTGTCAGTGCCCCCAGGGCTCACACGAGGGGAGGGTAAGGGTGGGAAAGGTCCTGCTCCTGTCCTGAGAGGGGAAAAGCTTCTCCAGCACCTCCTGTCTGTTTGTACGTGGCTGACCTCAGTGTCTGTGGGGTCCTGGTAGGAAGACTGAGGTATCAGCCCCCGGTGACAGACCCAGAGCACAGCTCAGGACTTTGGGAAGTGCTTCTGCATTTTCATGGTGGTGCCAGGGATGAGACAAAGGCAGGGAGCTCTGCACAGGGAAGAGTTGCCAGGCAGGACTGTGCGAACACCGATTTGGGCTCCCTGAGCAACAATAGGGCTCAGAAGGGCCTTTCACATGCAAATCCCTTCCCAAGGCCCTTCCCTCTCCCCCAGCCGTGTCTCCACGGTGAACTCCTGGTGACCTCCTGTTCGGCATGGGAAGAGCAGACTTGGAGCAGGTCTTTGCAAGGAACTGGGCCGACTCAGAGGGCTCCAGCCCAGGAGGAGACATCCTCTGAGTAAAGCCCTGCTGGGTTCCCATTTCTGCTGGTCCATGCCTTTCCAGTGGCCCCATCCTTTCTGCTGGGCTCCTCCAGCCTGGCCAGCCCTCCTTGAAATGAGGGGTGTAACCATCTTGTCCTATGGGAAACCCCCTCAGCCTTGAGGGAAAGCTCTCTGTGGATGACAGAGGATGCTGGAACAGATTGACAGCATAACTAATGGAATGTTAATGTTCAGGAACGTTTCATTTCCTAATTAATTTTGAAATTCTGCATGCAAAGTTTCCTCAGCAGCGACACAAACACAAGCAGCTCCAGCTGAGATGAGCCCAGCACAGAAGGGTTTTGACTTTTCCTCTGTTGGCACCAAAAGAAGGAGGGCCTGGTCCTAAAGCCCTTCAGTGACCTCAGAGCTGACCCCTTGCAGGGGAACTGGGGGATCTGTGGGTCACTACACCTCAGTGTCAATGTCCCATCCTCCCCTCAGAGCCTGCTCCGTGTCACTCTGGGTCATACCTGGTCTTGATGCACTTGGGGAAGTAAGCCTGTGGGTACCAGAAGGAATAAGCCACAGCCAGCGTCCAGAGGATGGAGAGCTCATCCAAGAGCTGTCCCACGTAGCTCAGGGTCATGTGGAAGTACATGGAGAAGACACCTGCAAGGAGCAAGGGCACCTTGAGATGACAAAGCTCCATCCTCCCACAAGCCCTGGGAGGTTTCTGGGGGCTGTTCCTGAAGATACACCATTCCTGAGGAGCAGGGTGTGGATTTTGGTGTTCAAGGGGGCTGGACTAAGTCAGTCCAGTCACAGCACGGGGAAATACAGGGCTGGAAGCTGCATATCCACAGCTGGCAGGAACCATGGGCTGCAGGCTTCAAACAGACCTGGCTACTTGGTTGCCCACCCGAGTTTTCCCTGTGCTTTGGCCCCTGAGACCCTCCAAAGGTTTCATGTTGGGTAGTCTGGCAACCTGTCTTGTTGGAGTTAGTAAGCCAAGGGTCTCTCTGAATTCTTCAGAGAGAAATCAGACTGCAGGAATTGAATTAAAACCTTTGGATGGATTGAAGTATGTTAAGCCACTCACACATAAAGTAGAGGTGTAAGTTTAAGTTTTAGAATAGGCAAGCAAGCAAGTAAGTAAGTAGAATGAGTTTTAAGTGCTTTTAGTGAGTGAAAGGTCTCAGATGCCAGAGTAGAAGTATGAGTTCTAGTGAAGGTTGAAAAACACAGATGCTAGTGTTTCAGTGGAGGCTCCAGGAACATAGTTTTAGACATAATAAAACTATAGTAAGAATATTGCTTACATTTTTCAGATAGAAGATAGACCCTATGCGTAGTTTATACGTAACCTGGTGTTCTAAGAAGTTAGAATTCTAATAAGTTAAGAAGTAGTGTTTCGAGTTTGTGTCTTAGCTTGTTGGGAAGTTTCTATATAAGAACAAGCATTGGGGAGAGCTGGTGCTTTTGCCAGTTGCTTTTGCTTTGCTTTGCTTTTTGCTTTTGTTCCTGTTCTCTCGCTGCCATCTTCATCACCCAAAGAAGACAGGAGCTGCTGCAGCAACATCGGCCCTGCTGGGACCGTCAGGAGCAGCTTCTGTTTCTGTTTGGGGCTCTAAACCAAAACTGAGCATGGACTTTAGCATCTGTGACTTTTGCCTTTCGAGACTGATGTGCTTCTGCAATAAACAACTTTATAGCAACTATGAGCTGATGCCTTAAGTTTTAAGTTTTTCTATTCTGCTTGGATGTGCTTCTCTGATGTGCTAGGGTTATGAAGACAAAACAGTCCTATTCCAGTTGAGAACTCAAGGACAGTTGCTGCAAACTTCAGGCCCTAAGCATAAACAACGTGGAAAGAGGAGGGCCAGTTCATGCAAATGAACCAAAACCTATAAAAGTGTGAGATTTTGTGACCAAGCACTCCTTTGCTTCGATCTTGGACCCATCCAGGCAGGGGCCTGCTAGGGTGTGACCTTTTGTAGGCCTTTCGTAGGCCTCTTAATAAAGACCCATTTTATTCCTCCCAACTCTGTGTGTAGCCTCTGTTCCAGCTCCTAAGGCATCAGAGTTCCCTGGCTTTTAAAAGAAGACAACCCAACAAATTGGTGCCTAGAGCACCAGAGAATTAACCCCACACTGTCTGGTCTTCCCACTATGCTGGCACCTACCTACGAGGAGGAGCAGCCCCGAGACAAAGTAGAGGGGCACAGCCTTCTTCTGGCAGTACTGCCGGTTCAGGTACAGCAGTGCAGGGGACAGCATAAAGAAACTCACATTGCTGATCTGAAAAACAAGAAGCACACTCAGCTCTGGCCAAGCCCCATCCCAGCATGTGCTTCAACACCTCTGTGTGTGAAGAGGATCCTGATCTCCAGCAGAGCCTTGTGCAGAAACAGGGGTTGTTCTTGGCACAGGAAGAGGGCAGAGATGTTTCTCAAGAAGCCAGGCTGGAACTGGAAGGGCAGCACTTGCTGTGGCAGCAGTGGCTGCAGGCACCTCTGCCCTCCCTCTGGGGTGAGCTGCTATGTCCCTTCTGGGTGATGCTGGTTTATCTTCAGCTGCCCGGTGCCTCCAAGCAACTCCTCTGTTTGCAGCCATGTCCCTCTCATGTCAACCCAGACCCTCCAGGAGCTGCCTGGATGGCTCCTGACCCTTCCAGCCAGCAGTGATTCTCCTGTGAGGGGTTGGAAGGGTGTTAGGAGCTCAGCCAGCACAGCAAGCCACGGTCAGCAAAACATCCTGAACTGGGAGTGGGTGTGGTGGAGAGCAGCAGGATGAGCAGGACGTCAGTAGGTGAGAACAGGCAGGACTGAGGTGACATCCTGTGGTGTCAGGTGTGAAGCCACCAGTCTGGACACTGGTAATTACATGAGGTCATAAACCTCCTGTAAACACACCTGGCAAATGAACACAGAGGAATAATTCTGCTCTGGTTTCCAACTCTGCAAAATTCCTTCTTCGACAGACTTTGATTAGTCTAGGGAGGAGGGGATGGGGCTGGGGAGGAGAGATGATGCTGGGGAGCAGGGGATGGTGCCGGGGAGGAGGGGATGGTGCTGGGGAGCAGGGGATGGTGCTGGGGAGCAGGGCATGGTGCCGGGGAGGAGGGGATGGTGCTCGGGAGGAGGGGATGGTGCTGTGGAGCAGGGGATGGTGCTGGGGAGGAGGGGATGGTGCTGTGGAGCAGGGGATGATGCTGTGGAGCAGGGGATGATGCTGTGGAGCAGGGGATGGTGCTCGGGAGGAGGGGATGGTGGTAGGGAGCAGGGGATGGTGCTGTGGAGCAGGGGATGCTGCTGGGGAGGAGAGACTGATGCTGAGGCTCAGCCTCTTGCTGGACTGGCTGAAGGTGCCAGTGTTTCAGAGAGAGGAGATGCTGATGGGCAAAATGTGGGAGCTGGGAAGGAGCAGTGAGTGCCCAAAGGCTGGACCTGTCTGCTGGGTCAGGTCTGCTCCACCCTGCAGCACGGGGAAGGGAAATCTGAACTAATTTAATTACCCTCTGTGGGTTCCTACCCTGCCTTTTTCACCTGACTTTGCAAGCTCAGAGAAGGGAGATGACTGGGAAGCACAGCCTCCCCAGGGAAAATGGTTCTCACTTATGAGAGGTTGGGATTGTGGTGCTGCATTTACCTGCCAGACAGCTCTTTGGGGCTCTGGAGCCATCTGCTGAAGTGCCATTTGGCAAAGTACCAGGGTGACTTTTCTCTCAGCCTGACAATCCTTTTCCTTTCATCTTCCAGCTCCATGCTGACCCAGACCCCACTCCTGGACTTTGGCAACCACAGCTGGAGTCTCCCCTGCCTCAGCAGCACCAGGTAAACTGCAAAATCGGTGCTGGGCTTGTGGTGTCCCCTGGGATCCCAGTTTATGGTAACAGGGCTGCAAATCACTGGAATGTTGTCATGTCTCTGGAACACACCCTCTCCTATTCCAGAGGGAGACACAATTCACGCCTAATGTGAGGTCTCTATTCTCTTAAATACCGGAGATTCATCTTGGTTTTCACTAAGGCTTCCATGAGACAAGTTGATGCTCCCATTAGCAGCAGTTCTCAGGCCAAATGTATAGGTTTTCCATAGGTGCTTAGAGCCAAATCCAGGCCAATTCCCATTCCAGCCATGAAAAGAGAAGTGCTGCTCCTACTTGCACCCTCGAGGTCAAATTGTTCAGAAACGACCGAGAAATCAAACCATGTGTTCAAGCAACAACCATGCTTCAAACATTTCTTTTCCCTGAAATGATTAAGGAGGCTTTTAGAAGACAAGCAGGAATAGCAAGGAGAGGGAAAACGCTTGGGGAAAAGGCAGGAGAGTGCAAGTGCCAGCACGCAGTCAGTGAGGAAACGCGGGAGAGGAGAGCTCTGGATCCCTGAGCACCGGGCATTGCAACAGTGCCATTAATTACATGATAGCTGTGTTATCACTTCATTAATTCAGGACGAGATGTGCAAGATCAGATAGCAGAGGGGAGGGATAACCGGGGGAACCGTGCCAATAGGGTCAGGAAGATAAACGGGATTCCTTGCAGAGCAGCCAAGCTGGGATTTAGGGGACAGCTCCCACCCCCGTGCGGGACACGGGGTTTTCAGCACTTGTCGGCTCCAAGCCCTGATTTGGAAATGCTGACTTTCTGTCTTCCCTCTGGGATGTGGCAAGCTCCATCTCAGATGTGGTTAGGAGGGTTTTGCTCCCAGGACACTCATTAGAAATGTTTCTGGAGTTTCTGGTCAGGCTGGGACCCCCTAGCACAGCTTCTATTTCAACCTCTCTGGTCACGCTGGCCAGGACACACCCGCTCCCTCTGCCCAGAATGTCAGGAGATAAGGGAGTGGTGATGGAGCCAAGGTGTTATAGGACATGTGAGAGTCCCCCTGCCTGAGCTCCCAGCCTGTCCCACTCCCCAGTGAGTTACTGCTCCAGGTGCCTCAGCTGAGCCCAACTATTTGCTTCTTTTCCTAGGAGAGAAGTGAGGCTGGGATTGGCAACACGGCTCAAATCCTGACGCATTAACTAGTTGGGAAGACCCCAACTTCTGCAACTCCAGCCTGAGACAGAGGGTCAGAACCTTCACCTGTGACAGGTGAGATCAACCTCTGATATGGACTGAGGCAGGAGGTTTAAGCACAGCCAGGTTTAAGCACAGCAGCAGTGCAGTGGGAGCAGAGGCTGCTCCTCACTCCAGCCAGGCACTTTCTGAAGTTGAAGGAGCTTCCTGCAGGACTCATGGCAGAGAGTTCATTCTCACTCACAGTGAACCAGCTTTAGCTGACAGAGGAGCCCACAGGGCCAGAGACAGGAGTGAACACCTCTGAGGCTCCCCAGACCTGTTAGCAAGTTCCTAAAGCCAGGCCTGTGTTGCAGGGGATGAGGCTGCAGGTCCTGACATCACAATGCTGCTGCTTTGGGGCAGGAAGCAGCAGTTTGGGGAGTGTTTGCAGTGTCCTGAGCTGTGCTCCTGAGCACAATTTCTGGTCAGGTAAGAGAGCCATGGGATCAGTGAGAATGTGAGAGGGCCAGGACACCCCACACAGCCCTGCCACTGCCACTGAGCCCTTCTCTGGTAGATCTGCACCCTTTATTTCACCACTCAATGGAGCGTCCAGGAGCTCTGGGTGTGAGCAGTATCAGAGCTGCTGAGGACATGGGTGTCATTACCAGCATCCTGGATCAGCAAAGAAACGAGGGTACAAAGACAAGTCCCTGACTGATGACCCTCCTGGAGCACAATTCTGCTCTCCCCCAAGCAGCCAGAAGACAATAAATTTCTGGGTCACTGAGTCACTATAAATAGAGCTTTGTTGCTGAACTGCATCGAGCTATGAGCCACCATGTTTTACTAGGTACTTAAAGGTACTGTTTACATTCTTTTCTCATACCCCTGGTGCTTATTTCTAATAAAAAGCATCCAAGCCAAGCAGGCCTGAGAGAGTGTGGCTGGCACAGAGCAATCCCCAGCAGCACATTTGCTGCTGCTGGCACAGAACAGCTCAGCTCCGGCCCTGGGCAGGGCTGGGAGGAAGACATTGAAGAGGATGCTCTATGAGGAAGCCCTGCTGATTTAGTGTTCCAGGAGGCTTGGGTAGGAGCTGGCTGGGTTCCCAGCTTGCCTAAAACTCCAGAAAATTGACACTGAGGTAAATATTGGTATAATTAATTCAGGGCAGTAATGCTTGCTGCAGAGAGGCAGCAACCTGAATGTAGGGAACAAATGAATGGAGAGAAGAGAAGAGAAGAGAAGATGCAGGCTGTTAGGATCACACCTGGGATAGTGTCCTGAGCCCCAGCTGGACCTGCAGGGTGCAGCCAGCAGGGATAGCTACAGATCTCAGCCTGGCCAGATTTCTATAATCCCCCCTTTAGGGCACATCACAAGGAGCCTGATCCTGGGGCAGGTCCCAGAGCAGGAAGGGGGAGTCCCTGTGCTGCTGCAGGGGGTGAGACCCAGGCAGTACCAGCTGAGGATGGGACCCAGGCAGTGCCAGCCAGGCTATGCTGCTGAGGAAGGGGTGATGCCCATGTCAGGGATGTTCCTGCCCACTTTTGGTGGCATTGTCTGGTCCTGAGCACTGTGCAGCCTTGGGGCTGTTGTCAAATGCTCAGATAATGGCAGATTTTAGGAGGGTTAGCTCCTCTGCCACCCCTTGTGTGGGACAGGAGGTCACCAGCCAGCCTAAGGCAGGCAGCTGACATGGCAGGGTTACATTCCTGCTGCTCAGGAATCACATCGTAAGAGAGAATTGTTTCCCTCCCTTCCTGCACAGGCACTCTGCTGGTCTCCTGAGCCTGGCAAGAAGGACATCAGTGCAGGGAGCATAAAAAGCTCTTTCTCTGCTGAGGAAGAGGTGCTTAGTGTCATGTAGAGGAGAACAAGGGCAAGTCCAACCGCTGGGAAAAAATCCTGCAGGGTTTGCTTGTCCATATCCCTCTGTCCCTCATTATCACACTCATTTTTATCTGCATTGAAACATGCATTGGAGAGGTTTTCCTCACTCTGCCTGAGTCCCACACAGTAAGAATTCATCCTGACAAGCCAATGGTGTGGTATGGAAACCAGGGAGATGGCTGTGGCCAGCAGGGACCTCCTTCCAGGGACTGGGCACCTGGGTGAGGTCTTCAGGAGTAGCCACAGAATTTAAAACCCTGTGCCACAGAATGACCCAGGCAGCTGAGAGTTAAAGTTTTATGAGAATTAGACGGCTACAAGAATTAGTCATGCATCTGGCCACACCAGCTGGTGTCCAGCAGAGGAGTCAGACACTGAAGTGCTTTTGAAGAGCTCCTGAGATAGTTGTTGGTGTGATAAGGATTCTGAGCCACTTTGTCAGTCTGGCTGTAAATGGTATCTCAGCTCCAAAGACGTGTTTAAAAAATGCTGCCTTGTATATCAAACTAGGACATGAGGCAAATTTATCTCCTGGAAGGAATTCAGACCAAAACACTTACTTTCAGGCTTCATGCTCCTGGTGGAAATCAGCCCCTCTCCACTGTTAGCAGTGACTCTCTCAAACACAGGGGCTTTGGGCACTTCCAGCTGCATTTAGAATGGTTTGGGTTGGAAGGGACCTTAAGGATCATCTCCTTCCACCCTTTGCCATGTGCAGGGATATGTTCCACTCAAGCAGGTTGCTCCAAAACAAAACACACAGCTGGTGCCACAGGAAAGCAGGATTTGGGCTGGACTGGCAGGTCTTTCTTTGTTGAGTGCCTCAAAGAGCAGTGACTACACACAGCCCCCTCCTCTGAGACCCTGGCTGGGTGATTAGAGCCTGCAGGACCCGGGCTGGGGAATTATCGTTATTACAGGTAATTTATTAAAAACAGGAAATGCTTGGAAAAAAGAGGAAGAGCAATTTCCATGAGAACAAGATCTACTAGTGTTAGACAGTAATTGCCAAAAGTTGTAAACAAGGCCTGTGGAAGGCTGTAAATCCACATGCCTCACACGTCTGGGAGCATTTAATTGCTCTGAGGGAGCAGGACATGCTTGGAGAGCCTGCTTATCTCAGCCCTCTGCAGGCAGATATGGATGCTCCAGCCCTGCTGCAGCCAAGGCACTGGCACTGGATGCAGCCTGGGTGATAAAGGATCATAGGAGGTGAAACTGGCTCATGCACCAGCTTCCTTCTGAGTTCCGTATTCTCAACCTGCCTGACACGGTTCATGGAAGTGCTGCCTCTCATTTTGCCACTCCTGTACATTTAGCTGGAATATATGAGCCCTGTGTGGGACTTACCCCGGCTGGCAGCAGAGCTGCAGGACTGGTGTAACAGGATCTCACAGATCTGGGTTGTGAAGGAGCTCTGCCAGAGTTTTCTCACTGGGAATCAACCCCCCCCACACACCAGCATCGCCCCTGACCCCAGCACGTTTTGGGGAGTGATCATTACAAGCAACAAAAGTCCCGTGATTTACCTGAAGCTCAGAAAATGCTCCCCATACCAGCACCCTCCAGCACCAGCAAGTTCAAAGGAGTGAGAAGGAGGAAGGAAAACAGGGATGTCCTGTCCTGTCTGGATCCCAAAAGCAGCTCCTGGGTGCCTGAGCCCGCCCCAGCCTCCCTCAGCCACTCACGGTGTTGTAGTACTCGGCAATCACTGCTGAGCGCTCGAAGTTGTTCTCACACCAATCCACCTCGGCACTCTGATAGGAAAATATGCTCGGCATGGTCAGGACCTCGGGAGAAAGGAGAGGAGCAGTTAGTGGTGGCACAGGGGGGAGAGGGCTGCACACCCAGAGGGGACCCCGCTCCTCACACGTGTGGCACCAGCACAGCGCCTTACCCAGCTACCAAGGACTCATCCTCTTCCCAACACACATCCTGCTGCTCAATAGTTCCTCTCTCCCCTCCATGCAGGAGGTGCAAATCGCCCCAGAATTGCTCTTGGACTCTGAGGATGGTCACCAATCCATGGCATTAACATCTCTGGTCAGGTGCCATTGCTGCCACACGATGCTTCCTCATTTCAGCCCAGTCCTTGTCACCTTGTCCTCTCCCTTCTCCTCACTTTCTTTATGACTCAGACCTTCCTGCTGGGAAGACTTCCCTGTGCTCTGTGAGTTACCTCTGGGGAGTGGACAACCCTACAGAGGTTGGTGCTCATTGGCTCTGTTCTCCTCCGTCGCTCCTCAGCATCTTCCCAAGGGCTGGAACGCAGCTTGTGAGAGCTCAGCCCCAGAGCACTAGCACAGACCTTGGGCATTACCAGAGTCCTGGGGCACTGGGAGCACTGGGAGCACTGGGAGCACTGGGTGGTGCCTCTTCTCTCTGAATTGGAGTGCACTCCCAGGCAATCCCCACCCTGGTTTGCCAGTGAAAGGGATTAGAGTTTGACACCTCCAGAGGGTTCTCCACTGCCAGACCCAACCTCTGGTAGCACTGCAGCTACAATGGGACTCCAAACAAAAAGAAAGTCTAACCCTCTGCCTGTTTTTCCCCATGTTAAAAACTTTCCTGTCTTCATTGTTTCTCAGCATTCTTTCCTTAATTTGAAAAAGCAGTTCTGATCTTATTTTGATCAGAAGTTTCCTATTTGCCATATATTTTTTCAGATCTCTGAGACTTTAAAGCTGTTTCTGAAGACAGGTGTCAACCTTAGAGGCACCTGGAAGCACCACCAAACCCACGTAAGCTGGATTTTCGGTACAAAACAGAGACAGAAATTCGCTGGAGCTGAGCAGTTCAGTCCCTGGATGCAGTGTGGGGCTAACCCAGGCACTCATGCTGCTCCAGCCCTGCAGAGTGAGCAGGTTTGGGGTGACACCAGGCAGGTACCAAGGTGAAACTGCCTCAGTAGCATCTCTGAGCTCCTGAGGCACTGTTGGCAAACAACTTTCTTTGCTTCTCTTTGAAAATCTTTTCAGTTTTAATGCAGGGAAGGGAAGTTTGTCTTAAACCCACTCATCAGTTGATGATGTTCTTGAGAAGAAACTCCCTGTTTGCAGCGGGGTGAGTGGAGACACCACCGTGTCCTGCAGTCCCTTGGATGTGCAGCAGGGTGGGGCTCCCACAGCTTCCTCTGCCTCTCTTCCCAAGCAGTTCAAAGGGAGAAAACACAGGAGTGTAACACAACACAAACGAGCTCTTCTGCAGCTCCTGCTCTGACCAGACCGACCAACTCGAGGGTGAACCTCCATTGTTAACCATGGCCTCTCCTTAATCCAGGCTGGCTGCTCCCCAGAGCAGCTGAGATCACAGCCACAGGAGGCAAATAGGTGGCAGGCAGAAGGGTTTGAAGGCAGACTCTTCATGCTCCTGGGTTTCCATGTGCTCCTTCACACCACAGGGACTCTGCTCATCCCTCATCGCCTCTACAGCGATGCAAGGTGAAAAAACAATCAGACCCAGGATAGCAAATCCCACCTCGTGGCCAAAGAGATGTCAGTTGAGAGATGGTGAAGGGATGGAGAGGCAGAAGAAGAAGAAGGAGCAGAAAAATGGAAGCAGTGATGGAGTGGCCAGCACTGACTGCTGGTGTCTCCTCCCAGCCTGGCTTACCTGTGATCCCTGGATGGACCAGCACTGCTTCCACACGCTCTGGGAGCTCCAAGGTTTCCAGCAAAGCCGGAGCAGCAACTTGCCCTGCTGCTCTAGCTCCGGAGGAGTGCCCACAGTGTGAGCTCACCGCCAGCAGCCGCCAGAAAATCCCCTTGCTCCGTCCCTAGGCAAAGAGTTGGGATGGGACAGGAGCCATGTGCACCCTCCAGGCAAACCTGGGCCCCCACAGGAAACATATTGGCTGGAGGGGTTTATATCCGTGCCCCCAGATGGGCAGGGGCAAGGAGGCAGGGCAGGGAAGTGTGAGCTGGAAGGGTTGGAAGAGCGGGGTGGAAATGCAGCCTGAAATCATCCGTGTGCCCCCGGGCAGCTTCCCTGCGCAGGCGCACGCACCTGCTCCTGGCCCTGCTTCTCCCAGGGGAGGGAACATCCACTGCACATGGAGAAAACCCAACACAAGGATTTGCACCAAAAAGTGTGGAGCAAGGTGATGCTGCCCCTCTCAGGATTTAAATTCAAGCCACTTCTCAACTTTTCCCCCAAATGCTGTTTTTTATTATTATCAAAAAGAATGTTGTTATCAGATCTCACTTCTTCTAGCTGGTTTATTTTGTTATTTAGTCAAAGAACTATCTGAACAGGACACCTTTGGGTGACTGCTTTGCAAATATTTTCCTCCTGGACTTCATTCAGGTGTTCAAGAAATTTGGCAGCAATTAAACTTTTGCCCCCAAAACAACATTTTTTCCCTCTATGTAGAGTTGAGAGAAATATGTTGTTTTCTTAAACATGAAACATTATTTGGCCACTGCTTCCTGGTGGAGACACCACAGGCAAGGTGAGACCAAGCTCTAAAGTGTCCCTGTCCCTGTCCTAGTCCCTGTGGTTCCTGAAGAGAAGGGATCAAGCCTCTGCCATGGGGAGAAGCTCTTTGGGAAGCTCAGCCATTTCTTTTGCTACTCCTATGAAAAGGAGCATCCCTGGGAGACCTGGGCTGTGCCAAGGTTTACAAAAGCCTCACCAATCCTCCTGGCTTTGGAAATGAGGGTAATTAAGCACTGCAGCAGCTGATGTTGCACCATGGTGGAGCCTCCGTTACGTGTCACCAAGTCCAGGCTCTGTGTCCTTCTAGGACAGACTTGGAGCAGAGGAATCCAAGGGGATCCCAGAGAGCTGCTCCCACCCCTGGATGCTGAGGGAGTCTGGAATGGATTTGCTTTCTATTCACTTGGAACTCTCAATGGATTTTGCAAGCAGGAGACCAAGCTCCCAGGCTGAAAGGAGCTCCCCAGTTCTGCAGGGAATTTCAGTGAGAAACAAGTGGTGACTTGCCCATTCCTGAGAAGAGAAGCAGGGAAGGTGGCAGAGATGGATTTGGGAAGAAGAACCCACACAGGTAATGCCTGGACTGTGTGAACATCTTAGAAAACAATGAGTTTTCCCACCCTAAAATCTCTGGCATCCTTGGGGTGAGCAAAGTGTCCAAGCATCCCTGATACATCCTGTGCCAGGCAGTGGGTAAATAACTGGGCAGAGTGTCATGGGTCTGCACCTCCCCTGATTCATCAATAACTAGGTCATAAAGAGAGCTTGGTTTCCTGCTGAGTCCTCACTCCAAACTCTTGCTAATGTTTACATCCTCCTGCCTGTGGTCAGCAGGGGCTGGGATGCTGGGGATGCTGGGGATGCTGACACGGGGCTGGGCTGGGGACAGGAGGGTGCCCAGGGAGCACAGGGTGAAGCTTCTGGGCCTTGTGAGAGTAACACAGAGACCCCCCCAGTGCTGGCACTGCTGAGGCCTTACCTCAGATCCTGGGGGAAGATTTGGGCTCCTCATGACAAGAAGGACCTGAAGGGGCTGGAGTGTGTCCAGGGAAGGGAACAGAGCTGGGGAAGGGCCTGGAGCCCCAGGAGTAGCTGGGGGAGCTGGGAAAGGGGCTCAGCCTGGAGAAAAGGAGGCTCAGGGGGGCCCTTGTGGATCAGTACAACTCCCTGGCAGGAGGGGACAGCCAGGGGGGTTGGGCTGTGCTCCCTGGAAACGATCAACAGGACAGGAGGAGACAGCCTCAAGTTGCTCCAGGTGAGGTTTAGATTGGAAATTAGAGGCTTTTTTTTTCACAGAAAGATTGTAAAGCATTGGAATGGGCTGCCCAGGGCAGTGATGGAGTCACCATCCCTGGAGCATCCCTTTTGAGCATCCCTGGTGCTCAAAAGCAGTGTGGATGTGGCACTTGGGGACATGGGTCAGTGATGAACTCAGTGGCAGTGCTGGGCTGATGGTTGGACTTGATCACCTTAAAGGTTTTTCCAGCCTTAAGGACTCTGTGATTCTGATCCTCTCTGTATTTGAAACTTCTTTCTCTCAAAGCTTCCCTGGAGTCCTCACCTCCTTGCTGAGCCCGGCTGCCTCCTCCCCACCCATCTCCTCACAGGAGACACTTCTGCTCAGCTCTGTGAGGGTCAGTGACACGTGGCATTCTTCAGGGACTGTCCTGTCCCCTCAGCTGGTCCCTTCCTGCTCCCTGGCACTGATGCAAGGCCCCACATCCCAGGCAATGTCCCAGGCTTTGTGGCACAGGACAGGGTTTAACCTGAACAGCCTCATCCCAGCTCCTTTGCCTCTCTGTCATCCCTGGGGCAGGCACTGGGTGCCGAGGTTCTCACTAGGACAGCTGAGAGCAGGCAGTGGAACCACAGAATCCCAGATGGTTTCAGTTGGGAGGGACCTTAAAGCCCAGCCAGTGCCACCCCTTGCCGCTTGAAGGGACACCTTCACTATCCCAGAGTGTCCCAAGCCTTGTCCAAGTTGAGGGACAGAGCAGGGGCTTCACAGGAGCTGAACCTCAGGGCCCAGCTGCCAGGGTTTTATAGCTGTGTGCCCACAAGCCATGCTGAGCAGACAGTTCTGCCGCTGCTGCCACCAAAAAACTGGGAAAAGGAGACTCTGGCAGGTGGGTTTGGGAGAATCCCAACTTGCTTAACTCCAGGCTGCTCCTACCTGCTTTGTCCTGTGGCACCTTGGATGGAGATTTCCACCCAAACTGCTGCTGACGAGGGATTTTTTTAAGAGATGCCAATGGCAGCTGCTGTGGTCCAGGGCCACGTGTGTTTATTTATTGCTTTGGCTGCTGTGGGCAGAGGGGCAGCAGCAGCAGGGCAGGGAGGATGAGGTGGGAGTGCTGGCATCCCACATTCCCACTGCTGTTGGCTCAGCAGGAGTGAGTCAGAGCCCTGGGGTGGATGGAGACAAATGACTTTGCTCCATTCTCACAGTGAAGCAGAGGGCGAGCCAGGAAGGGAAAGCAGGCATTTGGGCTCATTGTTACCCTGCTGCAGCATTCTGTCCATGTCCAGGAAGGCCCTGGAGCTGCCTGAACAGGCTCCATCCCACTGCCATCCTTAGCTTTTGGTACTTCAACTCCAGGGCTGCAATTTCCTGCTTCCAGGTGTAAAAACACAGGCAGGTGACCTGGGAGCCTTGCTAATGCTGAACAGGCAGATAATCCCTCTCCTTCTTGCTCCACAGGGCAGGAATCCGTCCTCTGCCTGGCTGGGAAGCGGTTTAACAAATTGTGGTCAGGAACAAATAACAAGAGCAGCAGGAGATGTGCTAATGCTGGATGTGCCTTGCTCAGCCAAATGGGAGCATATGCCTCCATTGCTGCCTCTGAGCCCCTCAGGAGCAACGTCACCACTTCTTTCCCTTCTGCAGAGCTGGAAATACCTCTGTGCTTCCTCACCAGGCAGGGCAGGGGCTCCAGGCAACCAAAAACCACCAGCAGCAGCAGGAGAAGCAGCAAAGCCAGGAGCACCCCACGCCAGGTGTGGCTTTGGAGCCTCCAGTGCCTGAAACACTTGCTCTGTGCAACACCTTGTGCAAGTCAGCCTCCACAGGGGCACGGCACAAGCCTTGTCAGGCCCCACAGGGCTGGTCTCAGGGTCCAGGAGAGATTCCCCAGCAATCCCTCAGCACTGAGCAATCTCCCAGGCAGCCCATGATCTGTGCTCCAGGCAGGATGCCATACCGGGCAGCCCAGGAGGCTTTGTCAATCTGACCACCCCGGGCTTGTTTTGAAATCCTGGCTGGTTTAAAGCAAATGCCTTAATTGCTGACGGTGACAGCAAGAACAGAGTAATTAAAGGATGTTCTGTCATCTGTCACATGTGCCTCCAGCACTGCGAGGTGTGCAGTGAGGCTTTGGCTTGTGTAACTCACCTGGAGCTGCTGGACCTGCAGGGGCTGAGCAGAGACCTGCCCCACTCTCCCCTTCTTGTAGATGAAAATATTTAAATCAGGAGGGAGAAAAATCACCTTGTTCTTGGCCATGCACAGCACAACCTGGAGTCCTGGAAGGTTTCAGATTTAGCAGCCACAGAGCAGGGAGGCTCCTCTACCAAACCAAACACTTGCAGCCAGCAACTTGTCACCCTTATTTCATAAAATCCTAGAAGAGTTTGAGTTGAAGGGGCCTTAAAGCCCATCTCATTCCCATGGGCAGGGACACCTTCCACTACCCCAGGTTGCTCCTGGCCTTGAGCCCTTCCAGGATGGGACATTTGCTGGAATGTTAACTCTGAAGAGATGTGGAAATGGAAGGGGATGCAGAGAAAGTTCCTTTTTGCTCAGGCTGAGCCTGCAGCTCCCCATCCCAGCTGGCAGGGCCTTGGCAGCAGCTCAGAGCAGGAGCTGTGTTATCCGACACTGCAATCCTGGAGTGGTGCAAAGTTTTGGCAGGAGACCCCGGTGGTTTGTGCAAGTCCTGGGAGAGATTTGATAGCAGAGTCGGCAAGCAGCCCTGGGAACCAGAGATTCTTCATGGAGGCTCATGAGTTCTCAAGGAGGAGACTCCCAGCCCCTCTGTGCTCCCTTCTCCCTGCTGGGCTGAGAGCAGGAGCTGCTGCCTCTGCTTCAGGAAGGAGAATTAGAGCCTTAGGAAGTTCCCTAGGAAGTTCCTAAGAAGGCAGACACAGGTTTGCCTCCTGCCCCATCTTCTGGTGGTCAGTGATTTAATACTTCCTTAGCTGGAGGTCTTGGGCCATCATATTTAACTAGTCAGGATCTGCCCATGTTTATCTGAGCCTTTTAAAGATTATTTTTGTGGTCATATTTTACAGCAGCAAGGTTCTGTTTGATTAGGTGCTGGCTGGAAAAACACCTCCTCTTACAATCCCAGAATGGTTTGGATTGGAACAGACCCTAAAAAACACCCAGTTCCATCCTCCTGCCATGGCAGGGACACCTTCCACTATCCCAGGCTGCTCCAAGCCCCATCCAGTCTGGCCTTGGACACTCCCAGATATCCAGGGGCAGCCACAACCCTAATACCCTGGGCAACCTGTGCCAAGGCCTCACAACCCTCACACATCTAACCCTGCCCTCTGGCAGTGTAAAATCAGTGTCCCCTTGCCTACCTGCTGCCTGATGGCTGCATTGGGAGCCCTTCCCTTCTGGAATGGGAAACCCCAAGAAGCTGTTCCCTGTTCCCACCCTCCAGGCTCCCCCTGTGCATCCCCCAGGGCTCCCCATCCCACCCTGCTCATCCCCAGTGCACATCCCTGCACCTTGTGGAGTTTCCCACCTCTGTTCAAAGAAGCACATCCCATCCCAGGTGCTTTCAAGCTCTGTCTTCCTTCATAAATAAAGGAAGGTGGATATTTGGGACAGTCTCCCTTTTGGAAACAGAAGTTTGTTGTAAGTGCCTCGAGGGCACAGAGGGGCTGTTGGAACAGGGACATGGTGACACTTAGAAGAGCCACTGGAAAAACCTCTTGGGAGAGTTTGTCACCTGAACTGGCAAAGCCTGAGAAGGGCAGGGAGGTGCAGGAGTGTCCCTGGACATTCCCCCTCTGTGCACATTCCACAGGAAGGTCCCGATGCCATTTCCAGGGTTGTGCCAGCACTGATCTGTTGGCTCTCAGGGCTGCCCTATGGACAGTGGGAATCACCAAACATGGAATCACAGAATCCCTGGGCTTGGAAAAGCCCTCTAAGACCATCAAGCCCAACCATCAACCCAGCCCTGGCAAGACCACTGCAGAACCTTGTCCCCAGGTGCCACCTCCACAGGTTTTTTGAACACTTCCAGCCACGCTGGCTCCACCACTTCCCAGGACAGCCTGTTCCAGTGCCTGAACACCCTTTCCACCAAGGAATTTTTCTTAATACCCAATTGAACCTCCCCTGGTACAATTTGATGGGCAACCACGTGTCTGATGGGCTAAACTCTGTGGAGAAGGTGTTTGGGAACACTCCTTGTGTTGAACATCCACCCCAGCCCTCACCAGCCCTCGCCTGCAGAGATGTTTCCTTCCTTCATTTAATAACTTCCCGATTCTTCACTACCTTGTTACTCTTTTAATTCCTGCCTCTCCCTGCAGGAACTAAAACCCATCTCCAACTAATAAAACCAACTAATCCCAAGAGTTTGAGTCTTCAGGCAATTCTGAGGTGAAGCTGAAGTGCCCAAAATAACCCCTGGCTGCTGCAACTCCCTTGACTTCCTCCTTGCATCAAGATGGAGTTCGGCATCAAAACAGCTCCAGGCTGTCTAATCTACCCTGAGGAGGATCTGGCCACCCCATCCCAGCTCTGGAGGCAAGCAAAGGTTTGAGGGGTTGGGATGTGGGAGACTGGAGAGGATGCAGGAGGGAGCCTGGGGGCTCTCCCGTGCTCCTGGAGCTGTTTCCCAAGCCCAGCTGGACCCTGAGCAGCTCCTGCCTGCCAGGAATTCTCCCACACCCTCAGAAGGAGGGAGGGAGGGAGGGAGGGCAAGGGGGTTGCACAAGGCTGGTGACAGAGGAGGAGGCTGCTCTGGCCTCCAGGCTGAGCCTGTGCCTGTCTCCCCTGTTGTTGAGACTGGGAAACTGGAATGGGAACGGGGAGAGGGAACCATCCCACCCACAGTGTGCCTCTCCCTGTGACACTCTTTCCCAAAGACAGATGTTTCCCAAATCTTATTTTCATGTCCTGAAATCTCACTGCAGGCAGGGTGCAGAGCACAGCAGCCCCTCGTGCTTTAGGACCACGGAGGTGATGAGGAAGAGCTACAGCTTGCCCAGGGGTGCTCTCACTCCAATGTTTCTCCTGCAAAAACACCAGGATATTAGCACAAACTGTGTGAATTAGGGGCAAGTGCAGCTCTGACTGAGCAGTGCTGTGGGAGCAAACAGAGAAATCCTGACTTTTTCCTACATGTTCACAGAAATTCTCCAGACAAGTGCAAGCCCAGGCCAGAGAAGGGAAAGACCTCAGGGTTCAGCTGTCCATGGCCACACTGAGCAGAAATGTCATGAGCTGGCTGAGACCTGATGCAGTTGAAGCACAATCCAGGTGTCAGGGAAGTGGTGCAGGGATAGGACATGGTGATATTCCAACAAGGACATGAGTGCTGCTTCAAACCCTCATTTGTGAGCTGTAAACCCAAAATGGTGACATTTGAGGATCCTGCACACAGAGACCTCCTGCCTGTTTGCTTGAATGTATTGTAATCTTAGACTGAAGTGCTCTTTGGTGCTCCTGTGGTCTCTGGAAATGCCATCCCAGCAGATGCAGAATTCTTTAACCCTAATCAGGGGTGTACCTTGGGCCTTGAGGCACCTGGAGTCCATTTCCCAACTGTGTGAGCTCCTTGGGACTGGTGATGTCTCTGTGGCCTCTCTGGCTGTCGGTTCCTTTACATAGGATCCAGAACCCCTTGGCAGTGCCAAGCAGGAATTGCCATTGTGGCAGTTCCTGGTGTTACTGCTTGGTCTGGCTGAGCGGGGGGACATTATAAAATCAGGAATTAATTTTTACCAAGTCTTGCAAACAGCCTGGGAGGTGCTGGGGGCAGCTGGAGCTGATGACTCTGTGCACAGGTGAGGTGAGGACAGTGCCCTAAGACAGCCCTGACTCCCCACATCCCACCCCAGGCACATCCCTAGGGCTGTAGGCAGAGCCATTCCCACCCTCTCTTTCCTAGGCAGTGGATGTGATGCTGGATTGTCTGGGAGCAGCTGGGCCCTGGCTCTGTGCAGGTGCCGATGGATCAATACCTGCCCTGCATGGCTCAGCTTCCCTATCAGGGAGATCAGGCAGGGATCTGCAAGGTGCCTCCAGATCTGCTCTGAGATAGGGGCTGCCTGTTGTTTCATGGTTACACAGCACAGGGATGCCAGAATCCACAGCTAATTACTGCAGAGCAGAGCTAATTACTGCAGGGCAGAGCTAATTACTGCGGGGCACAGAGGCAGCGGCTGAGCAGGAGCTGGTGTGTGCCCAGGGGAGCAGGAAGGCCAATGGCACCTGGCTTGGGCCAGGGGTGGCCAGCGGGCCCAGGGCAGGGACTGTCCCCTGTGCTGGCACTGCTGGGGGCCCTCAGGTCCTGGGGACAGTTTGGGATCCTCGCCCTAAGAAGGACATCGAGGGGCTGGGAGTGTGTCCAGGGAAGGGAACAGAGCTGGGGAAGGGGCTGGAGCACCAGAAGCAGCTGAGGGAGCTGGGAAAGGGGCTCAGCCTGGAGAAAAGGAGGCTCAGGGGGGCCCTTTTGGCTCTGCACAACTCCCTGACAGGAGGGGACAGCCAGGGGGGTCGGGCTGTGCTCCAGGGAACAGGGACAGGAAGAGAGGGAACGGCCTCAGGCTGGGCCAGGTGAGGTTTAGATGGGATATTGGGAGAAATTCTTTCACGGGAAGGGCGGTCAGGCACTGGCACAGCTGCCAGGGCAGTGCTGGAGTCCCCAACCCCGGAGATGCTCAAAAGCAGCGTGGATGTGGCACTTGGGGACAGGGCTTGGTGGTGACCGTGTTGTGGCTGGGTTAATAGTTGGACTCAACAGCTCCCGTTTCAGACCCTTCTGCCAAGTGCCCGGAGTGACCTTGGTGCCACCCAAACCCTTGGGGCGCCTCCAACTCGTCGCAAGTCACCAAAAAAACCCCGACCTCCTTCCCTGGAGGTCGCACATCCCACCCTGGCAGCGCCGGGTCGGGAGCAGCCGCGTTATCCCAGAGCAGGACTCCGTGCCCGGGGTGAGCGCGGGGTCCAGCCGTGCTCAGAGCCCCTCCGGCACGGGGGTTCCACTGATCCCCAGCCCGGGGTCCAGCCGTGCTCAGAGCCCCTCCGGCACGGGGGTTCCACTGATCCCCAGCCCGGGGTCCCCCCGGAGCCTCCGGGCCCCTCCACTGCCCGGGACCCCCCCATGGCCGTGCCGGTGCTGCCCCCTGCGGGTAACGGGGCGGCGGTGCAGGCGGGGAGCGGGAAACGGGGATTGGGATATGGGAAAAGGGGGATTGGGGTACGGGAATGGGGGTTGGGGTAT
>VWZS01007399.1:141224-159874 GCA_013397075.1 Rhabdornis inornatus | reverse complement strand
GTTTTTAAAAAAAATAAAAAAAAAAAAAAAAAAAAAAAAGGAAAAAAAATCAAAAAAAAAGAGAAAATCTCCTCCTTAGGGTATCTGTGTGTCCGAAATCAGCTGTGCCACACTGGACCCAGAGCTCCAGCTCACACCCTGCCAGCACAGAAGGCCTTTGCCACCCTCGTGCCCTCAGCCCAGGGCTGAAGACGCTTTTTGAGCCACCTCGGGTGCAAAATCTGGTTCATCTCCGTGGACTCAGAACCATCCCTGAGGGTGTCTCAGATCTGAAATCATGGTGATGTGATCTCTGGACATGCTTGAAGATGCTTTAGTGCTGGGGCTGGGGGGTGCCTGGNTCAGGGTCCTTCTGCCAGCCAGTGCCACCTCTGTACAGGTCCCCGGTGCCAGCCTGGCCTGGGCATCCTCCTCCTCCTCCTCGTCCTGTCTTCCCAGCATGGAACAGAACTCCAGCTCCTCCCTCGTGTCCCTGCTCTGGGGGTGCCACTGAGGTGGCTGGAGGGAGGATTTGGGGCAGCCAGGCAGGGGCAGCATTCCCAACCCCATTCCCACCTTCCCCCTCATCCCAGAGGTGTCCGGGCAGCGCATCCCTGGGGAGGGCAGGGTGGGGACAGCGCTGTGCTGCTGCCCGGGGGTGCAGACAAGCACTGGCACTTTGTGGCATTCCCGCTGCGTGCTCCGGGTGCTCCGTGGGCTCCCGGGGCCGAGGCTCCAGCCCTCCCCTCCCGGCGGGTGTGGGGTGTGTTTTGCAGCACATCCCCGTTCCTGTCGCTTCGTTCTCGCTGGTGTCTCTTGCATTGTACAGTCGCTGTGACCATTCGGAGATGAACTAATCCTGTAAAATGCAAACTGAGTAACTTATAAATGTTTAAGGAATTTTAAAAAAGAAAAAAAAAGTCAGAGCAGCAGTTACTTTTAATTTTTTCCCTGCATTTTTAGCAGATTGTATGGATTTTATATTAGCCTAGTAACTGTCAGGTTTTGATTGGTCAGACTAGTCCCAGAAATAAGGATCTCCAGCCCTTTTGTATCTTTTGTTACAAAATTTGGATAAAACTTTAATAAAGACTTCAGTTTTTAAAAATCTATTGCAATAGAGCTTGTCTTGGCTGCCTCTGCCTTGGGAACAGCCAGGAATGCTCGGAGTGGGGGCTTTGGGGCAGGTTTGGTTTTCTCCTGTCTCCGGGAGGGCTGGGTTTGGCTCAGCCTGGGCTGGTGGGCACAGAGTGGGGGCTCTGCTGTGGGGTGGCGTCCCAGCACGATGGGGTCTGCAGGACCCCCATGGGCCAGTGCTGCCCTTGGAGGGAGCCAGAGCCGGATCCAGGGTCAGGGAGGGCTTGGGAAGGGTCTCCCTCCTGCCTTTTGGGGTGGGCACCCACCCTGGGGGAGGCAGGGGAGTGTCCAGTGGGCAGGGTGGACTGTGCCAGCTGGCCCTGGGAGCTGAGCTGTGCCCCCCTTTGGAGGCTCAGGGTGTCCCCCCCCGGGGCGCTCTGTGATCCCATGCTGGCTCTGTGATGAGCTGCCACTGTCAGGTCTCAGCAGCTCGGGGACCCTTCAGGGTGTGCATCCCCCTGCTCAGGGCCCGAGGGCACCGGCTGGACTGGGGAGGGCACAGTCCCAGCTCGGGGGGCTGCAGGAGAGAGCTGGGGCATCCTGGTGTGCTGCTCACCCTGTGCAGGGATGGCAGCAGGGGGAAGAAAGGGATGCCCACCCCACCCAGGTGGCCATTGGGCCTTTCTGAGCCACATCGCGGTGTTTGTGGCCCCTCCCAGGGCTGGCAGCAGAGCAGGGGGTGCTGGTTCTTCCATCCCTCCCATCCCATCCCTCGCTCCCAGCCAGGGCTGGCGTGGGCACCAGCAGGTCCCAGCACGCCTCCCCTCAAACCAGTTTGCAGCAAACTTTTCACCCCGCTGGGCTGGGACCGGCAGAGCGGGACTGGGGGAGCCCCAGGGAGCTCCCATGGAGGGTGCAGGGGGTGCAGCCCCCCCCGGTTGGGCCCCTGCCCCTCCCAGTGGCTCTTCTGTGCCATTCCATGCCCTCCTCCTGGCACCTCTGCCTGCGGCAGGGCTGGGACAGGCACCGAGGCTGGCCGGGATTGGGGGTCCCACCCTGGTCTGGTCGCTGGGGTGCAGCTGGCAGAGGCTCCAGCCCTGCTGCTCAGGACCCCTGCAGGCTCTGGGGTGTGCTGGCAGGGGGAGCACGGAGCATCCCTTCCCCTTCCTCAGACCTTCTGCTTCCCCAAACGCTTCCCTTTCCCCTTCCCCAAACACTTCCCTTTCTCCTTCCCCAAGCCAGCCCCTGGCAGGGCCAGCCCAGAAGCACAGAGTCACCCCCCCTGTGCCCCCTGTCCCCCTCCTTTGGTTTTGGGGGGGGCTCCTCGTGGTCCCCCTGGCCCCCATGAGGACTGACAGAGCCTCTCCCGGCCACCACTCCTGTACAATTCCCATTTATTATTCTGAGATCTCACTCCAGAGAAGTCCACTAACTCCTGAGAACCTACCGGGCTCCCCGCAGAGCCCCCGGGGCTGAAGCAACAAAACCTTTAGGGGAGGGAGATACAGCGGTTCCGGGTGCTGGAGAGTTCCCGAAAATAAAATGGAAAGGGAGAAATTCCAGGGGAAACATCGGCTCCTCTGGCACCCCGGGCTGGGCTGGGGGCGCTCCTGTCCCCAGGGAGGGCTGCCTGTCCCAGCACAGGGGCAGGAGCTGTGCTGTGTCCCCTGCCCGGTTCAGGGGAGGGGCAGGAGAGTCCCGTGGGAGCCGCGGGCATCAAAGCTGGGAGTACAGGGAGTTCTCCATCTCCGGCGGCAGCTTGGTGTGGAACGGGGCGAGGCCCACCCCAAAATCTGGAAGGAAGAGGGAAGAGAATGGTCAGCACCTCGAGGGGGGGGAGCACATGGACCCCCAGGGGCATCACAGGGGCTGGGGGCACAGAGAGGAAAAGCACATGAACCCCTCCAGGGCACAGCAGAGGCTGAGGGGGGAATGGAGAGGGCACAGGGAGGGCACACAGAGCCCAGGGGCTGGGGGCACAGGGGGGGAACACAGAGCCCTCCAAGGCACTGCTGCAGGCTAGGGAAGCAGGGACTGGAACCTGGGCAGGCTGTGCCAGGATAGAGGGAGCAGAATGTCCCTCATCCCTGTGGGGCAGGGAGCCCATCCCCGTGACCATCCCAGGGGCCCGGGGGTCCCTCCCGTACCCATGTCGGCCTCCATGCGCCCGGGCGGGGGGTTCTTGCGGTGGTCCTCGATGTGCAGGGTCATCTCCTCGCGGGAGGCGGTGGAGAAGGGGCACTGCGTGCAGCTGTAGCGGCCCCGCGTGTGCTCCCAGACGATGCGGCTGTTGGAGGAGTGCCCTGCAAGGACGGGCGGGCAGGGAAGCACAGGGATCGCTCCGGGATCGCCCCCCGGGATGGCCCCCGGGATCGCCCGGAGCCGAATGGTGCCGCGGGGCTATGGGGGCTGGAGCTCCCCCGCTCCAAACCCCACACGCTCAGGGGTTCCCTTCCCAAGGGAAGAACCCCGAATCTGGGAGCAGGGAGCCAGGCTGTGCCCCCTGGACACAGAGAGGGCACAGCGAGTTCCAGCCTAGGGGCACTGGGAGCACTGGAGCCCAGGCAGCTGCTGCTGCTGCTCCTCCTCCTGCTGCTTCTGCCCTCGGGGCCAGGCTGGGGGGTTTTGGGGGGGTTCAGCCGGCAACCCCCCTGCCTCAGAGCCCACCTGGGCCACATCCCCTCTCTGCGTGGCTCCCACGAAAGAGGAAGCCCGCCCTCCCGCTCTGCTCTCCGGGGAGCACTGCAGTGCCCCTGGGGCCTCTCCCATTCCCTGTGGCCCCCCCGCCGCCCCCCATACCCCCCAGTGACAGAAGGCAGCCCCCACCCAGTAGGTGCCAAACTAACCTGGAGTCACTCCTGAGCCAAAGCATGGGAGGAGTGGGCTGACACTCAAACCTGCGGAGGGAATCGAGGGCCAAGACAAGCATTAGGTCTTCCCCTCCCTGGGGGGGGACACGTGGGAGGGCAGGCCTGGCCCGGCCCCCCCGCCTCGCACCCCCAGCACTCCGGGGAGCAGCAGGGCCGGGAGAATTTGGAGGCGTTTTTTTGGTGGTCGCCGGTGCTTTGCCCAATCGAACATCACAGAGGGGGTGGCACGGGTGGGACGGGGCTTTGGGGGGGGTCGCCGGGCCGGAGGGGCAGGAGGGGCCCGGATCCTCGGCTGGGCGGCGGCGGGTCCTCCTCGGGAGCTGCTGCTGGTCAAGGCGGGAGCAGAAGAAGGTTTGTCCCGAACGGCTCCGCACTCTCACCTTGGCTTTTCTTCCAGACGGCGTTGGAGACGCTGGGGGGGCCGTGGCCCGGCAGGAAGGGCCGCAGGCGGTGCTGAGCCGGGGGCTGCGCCAGCCCGTAGGGCGAGGGGGGCACGTAGGACAGGAACGGCCCCGGCACCGAGGACGGGGGTGGCCCCGAGAACCGAGTCAAGGACGAGGGCCCGAAGAGGCCGGGCTCCAGCAGCGGGAAGGGGTGGGGACCCGGCGACACCAGCGGCAGCGGCTCCAGCGAGCCGGGCAGCTCGGGCATCCCCGCGGGCAGCGCGGCCGGGGCAGTGTCCGCGCCCGCCGCCGCTTCCTTCTCCAGGGGCCGCAGAGCGCTCGGCAGCTTGGGCAGCCCCTCGGGCGGCTTGGCCGGGGGCTCCTTCTCCGGGGCAGAGGGAGCGGGAGGCAGGACGGGCTTGTCGGGCTTGGGGGGCGGCGCGGGGCCGCTGGCGCTGTCGGAGCAGACGTGCAGGTGCTTGAAGAGGGAGCGGTGCGTGCGGAAGCGCAGCAGGCAGTTCTCACACCTGGGGGCCGGGAAAGCGCCGTCAGAGCCCATGCTGCCCCGGGCACCGCCAAGGGCAGCTCAGGGATGCCGGGGAGCTGCCGGGTGTCCCCAGACAGGACAGGATGGGGACAGGGAGCAGCGGGACTCACTTGAAGTAGCGGTTTGGTTTGTAGTGCACCTTCATGTGGGCCATGAGGTCCTGCATGCTGGGGAAGGTCTCGGTGCAGCCCAGGGTGGGGCAGTGGAAGGTTTTGCCTGGGCAGAGGAATTCAGGGAGAGATTCAGCCCCGGCCCAGTAGGGACAGCTCCACTGCAGGGTCTGCAGCACCTCCCATGCTCCCCGCACTCCCGTCTCCCCCCACCAGCTCTGCTGAGCCCTGCTCTGCCCCCTCCTAGCCAAAAAAAGGGCACGTGGGGTGCCCTGGCCTTACCCTCGAGGGACTGCGTGGGTCTGTAGTGGACCTTCAGGTGGTTCACCAGCTCCTGCATGCTGGGGAAGGCCAGCTTGCAGCCGTAGCTCGAGCACTGGTAGTGTTTCCCTGCAAGGACACAGATCCGTCGGGCTCGTCTCTGCCCCGGCTGTCGCTGTCCCCTCCCCGGGGCGGGGCTGGGCTCACCTGGGACAGGTCTGCGCTTCAGCGGCCGCAGCTCCGGGGTCCCTGCGCTCCCCGCCACCGGCATCGGGGCACCGGGCAGGGCTGGGTCACTGCAGCCTGCGGGGAGAGCTTGTGAGGCTCGGCCCTGCCAAACCACCCCTCTGCCCTCCCCATCCCTCCAAAACACGGAAATGGAGCCTGGGGGTCTGGCTGGAGAGGCTGGAGCCCTCCAGGGTGTGAGAGCTGGGAGGGGCTTTGCTCTAGGAAAAGCTGAGGTGTGAAGGTGAAGCCTGATGGTGTCTGGAACACGCTGGGTGATGCCACCTGCGCACCCAGGCACATCCTGGCACAGCTGTGCACATCCCCATGGGGGTGGGGGATTCGGCCAAAGGGACCTCCCGGCCACAGGACCCCTGCTCCTGCCCCTCCTCTCAGCACCCCTCAGGGCACTCACCTGCCCCCTCTGTGCCGAATTTCCCCCGCAGGGAGAAGGTCGCCACAGCCTCGTCCTTCTCTGTCTTCATGGCCTGGCCGGAGCTGGGCTCGGGGACACGGCGGCTCCTCCCGGCGATGCTGCACCGGGAGCAGGGGAGGGAGGTCACATCCCAGCCCGGAGCTATAGTGCCTTCCTCCTCCTGCTCCTCCTCTTCCTCTTTTTCCTCCTCTCTTCCGTGTCCCGTGCTCGTGGGACCGACCTTCCCACCCACAGGAGATCCCGGCTTCACAGAACCCAGAGCTGTCACTGTCCCCTCCTGCCTCTCCTGCCCCAGGGGGTCCCCAAAGCCCCCAAACATCCCCCAGGCATCACCAGGATCCTGCTTGTGTCCAGCCCACAACAACTGCAGCCAAAAATTCCCCCAAAATGCAGGATCCCCTCCAAGGCACAGCCAAAACAGGGATTGCTGGAGCTGCTCCAGCCTCCTGCTCCTAGGGCTGGGGGGCTCACTGGGTGCTCCCCCCAAAATTCCAAAGGGTTTTCCAGGCAGGAGGAGCAGCAGGTCCCACTGAGTGACTGGGAGCTGATGATGGGAACGTGGGGACAGTTCCTGCCCAAAATTACATTGGCTTGGCCTCACCACGCCTTGGCACGAGGCTCCCACATGGATAAGCCAAACTCTAATTCCCAGTGAAAATCATCTGGAAAACCCCCTCAGTCTGGGTGATTTCTCTGTTAGTGTCTTAATGTTGGAGTGAGAGAGAAAACGATGCTAATAATTGCAATAATAATGCTAATAAATAGTAAGCAATGATGAAAATAAGGACAAAAGGATAAAATAAAAAGGATAAAAGGGTAAAAATATTTATAATAACGCTGATAATTATGATGATATTGATAATAATGACAATAATAACAGTAATATCAGTGCTGGGACTGTGAAGTGGGCACTGGGCAATGTTTCCCCAAAAGCTCAATAACTCCTTGGGAAATCTCCCTGGAGATCAGCTCTGCTGGCTGGGGCACCCCATCCTTCCCATTAACATCTGCTCCAGAGACACTTTCCCAGCTTTTGGCTCCAGGGGGTCTCGCCCAGCGGGGCTCAGCCTGGCCAAGCCAGGCTCAGCAGCTGTTCCTGCAGCACCCGGCACTCTGGGATGGCAGCCCAGCGGGAAATAAATCAGGGAGGGGGGGAAAAGCCATGTGGGATTATTCCTGTGGCTGCCCCCAGGCTCCTGGCTTTGTCTGGGGGTTGTGGGGCTTTTTGTTGTTGTTGTTGTTTTCTCAGCTCAGCGGCCTCGGGATGGAATCAGCCAACCATGGAAGGGGGTTGGCCATGGAACAAGGAATTTGGGGCAGTGTTGGGGCTGGTCATGGCCCAGGAGGGGAAATTCAGCCCTGGATGGGGGCGGTGCTCCATCTCCACCCTCCATCCCTGCAGGACGTGGGGTAAACACGGAAAGTTCCTGGCAGCTTTGATGGAGCTTTGTTTATCAGGTAGAAATGAGGGGTTTGGTGGGAAAAAAGGTCTTGGGAATCTTCTTTTTGAGAGAGACAATGCTGAAAAGGTCAAGGCAGGGCTGCGTCTGCCTGTCCAGTCCCTGAGCAGTGTTCCTGTGGCACTGCCACATTTTGGTGCCCAACCCTGAAGTGTTGGAGCTGCAGGAGCCTTTCCTGGAACCACCAGTCCTGGAGACTGCAGTGAACCAAAATTCCTGCTGGGAATGCCTCTCTGGATGAAAGCTGGGTGGCACAGCCTGGGCTCAGGACCCCTGCAGACCCCTGGGACTGACAGCCTCCAGGTGAGCCCCAGGGCACTGAGAGCTCTGGGGCAGCACTGGGAAATTTTTCCAAGAAATCAGGACATTCTTCCCCAACAGCACTGCAGCAGGGGACAGGGAGCTCCTGGAGCTCCAGGGTCAAACCCAGCAGTGCCTGTGGATGTTGGAAGCTCTGTCCTGTCCCTCTGGGATCACAGATACAGCTCTCCATTTCCCTGTTGCAGCATTCCAGTGATGCTTTGTAAGCTGATTTTTTCTCTGGAAAAGCTGGGAAAATGCCTCTTGAGCAGATTCCCCGAGGGCAGGCAGGATGGACACTTGGCTTGTGGCCCCAATGTTCCCCAAGGGTGACATGGCAGAGGACACAGTGGCAGCACTGTGGCATCGCCCTGTGCCCAGGCAAATGGTTTTTGGAGAGCAGGTGGCACCTGGATCATCTTGCTGTCATTTGTCACCTCCCATGGGATGGTGGCCAACACTTCTCCTCCTCCAGGACTGTCTGCTCTGCAGCCCTGAGCGTGGCACCCCAGCCCAGGTGCTGCTGACCTGCCACTGTCCCCATCCCCAGTGACCTCCCGTGGTCACCAGAGATGTGACTGCCCCAGAAATGTGACTGCCCCCAAGATGTGACCACCAGTGCAAACCTGGAACCCCCGGTCCTGGAGCCACCACTGTCACTGTCATTATCCCCAGGGTTTTCCTGCCACAGGTTCAGCCTCCCCAAAAAGCTGCTGACACCAAACTCCCTCATCCCAACTCCTGTGGTGAACAGGGACCCCAAAATCCTTTTCAGGGGGCTGCCAGCCATGAGGGTGGGCAGGATGTTTGCAGCTACCACTCACCCCGAGCAGGCTCTGCTGCTGATTCAGTGAATAATTAACACAGCTCATCCCCCTCAAACCATCCGGGGGCTTTATCCATATCTCGAGACTTTTCCCAATCCACCCCGGCAGGATAAATGGGACAAATAATCCGATTTGAGCATCTCTGTGCGTGCTCTGAGGCCCGAGGATGAGGAGGCTCCCCCCAAACGCGGCTCCTCGGCGCAGGAGATGAGACAAAGGCTGGGAACAAGGGGCTCATGTGATCGCGCAGCCGGCGAGCGCCGGGGGAGGAAGCGCCGGCGGTGCCAGGGCTCAGCTCCTGCCAGTGCCACCACCCCACGCTCAGACCCACAGCCCGAACTAAAACACACCCCGTGCATCCTCCTGGAGCCTTCAGATACCGCGGGGAGCCCTCCGAGAGCCGGGGGGTGCTGCGGGGAGGATGCTCCAGGTGCCCAATGCAAGGTGGGTGCCCCAAGTCCCGACGTGGGCTGGAGCAAAGCTGCTGCCTCGGCTGCTACCCCTCCCTGGGGGGGTTCCTGCTTTCCAACTCCGAATCTGCCTGCAGAGCCCGAGGAGCCCACCCTGAGCCCAGTGACATGGTGGGCATCCAGAGGGGTGAGCGCTCAGCCTCGTGCCTGGCCTCGGTGACACATGCCTGTGGTGGCCACAGGGGCAGCTCAGTCCAGGCCCCTCTTCCCCCTGAGGGGGGAAGCCTGGGGGTCCCCGCTATCCCTGAGATTGCTCCAACCCCTGCTGCCATTTCCCCATGTTCCACATCACCCTGGTGCCCACCTTTACCTCCCTGCCTATCCATCCGGCCACATCAGCTCTGCAGCTGGGAAAAAACCCCACTGTCCCTTCAGGAGCCACCTGGGGATGTCCCTGAGCCTGAACAAAGCTGAGCCCGAGCAGCAGCACCAGGCAAGTTCACACCCTGGCCAAGGCCAGGAGCCCCCGGCTCTGACAGCCACAAAGCGGCTCGCACAGGGGTGGGAGGATGGAGGGAGCACGGGGAGATCCCGGCAGGTGCATCCCGGGATGTGAGGGCGGTCCTGGCGTTCCCACAGGCCACACACCTGTCAAGACCCAGGGCTAGTAGCTCCCGTGGCTCCCTGTCCCTGTCAGCCCCACAAGTGGTAACCCCACGGGCAGTCCCCATGGCCACTGCTTTCTGGGGCTGGTAGCCCCCCACGGGCCGTACACCCATGGCTACAAGTCCAGGGAGCAGTGACAGCTCTGGGAGCGCCCCCACGGGCACCTTCCCCATGGGCAGTGGCCCTGCGACCCGGAGCCCCCGTGGGCAGCAGCCCCAGGGCTGGGGCTGGTCCCTGCAAGCCCCGCTAGCCCGGGCCCCACTCCGGTACCGCTGCTGCCCCCAGTGCAGCTCCAGCCCGGTGCTGGTCCAGCCGCAGGCGCCAGGACAACTCTCGGTCCCAGGCCACCCCCGGTGCCAGTCCAGCGCCCGGTACCGGTACAGCCCCGGTGCTGCTTCATCCCCGGTACCGATCCAGCTCCGGTGCCAGTACACCCCTGACCCAATACATGCCCCGGTGCCAGTGCTCCCTTCCCTGTGCCAGCACGCCCCCGGTGCCGGGGTACCCCCGATACCGGCACATGCCGGTGCCGGTACGGTGCCGGTGCCGGTACACCCCGGCCGGTGCCGGTGCATCCGCGGTGCCGGTAAAGCCCCGCTGTCCGCGCACCCCTCTGTGCCAGTCCATCCCCGGTGCCGGTCCGTTCCCCGATCCCGGCCCTCCCCCGGTCCCTCCCGGTCCCTCCCTGTCCGTCCCGGCCGTACCGGGGCTGCGGCGGGGCCGGCGCCGCCCGGGTCGCGCATCAGCAGCGGGGCGGCCGCGGGGCCATTTTCTGTGCGGAGCTGTCGCGAGAGCNTTTCCCGGGAGATTCTCTGCACCCCGCATCCCAGCGCCTGCGGGCAGCTCGAGCATCCCGGGGTTTTGGAGAATCCTGGGGGCTTTGGAGGATCCCGGCAATTTTGGAGCATCCCGGGGGTCTCGAAACATCCCAGAGAGGGAGAGGCATCAGCTCATCCTGAAGCTTTGGGAGCGTCCCAGGGCCCTTGGAGCATCCTGGGGTCTCAGATCATGTCAGGGGCTCAGAGCATCCTGGGGGCTCAGAGCATCCCAGGGCCTTGAGCATTCTGAAGGACTTTTGGAACATCCTGGGACTTTGGAGCATCCAGGGACTGCCGAGTACCCCAGGGGCTTTGGAACATTCCAGGGACAGGGATCATGGAGCATCCTGAAGCTTTTGGAGCTTTTGGGGTGCATCTTGGAATCCTTAGAGCATGCCAGGACTTTGCAGTGTCCAGGGGGCTCAGAGCATCCTGGGGTGCTCAGACCCTGAGCCCTATGAGGAGTCCTGGACCCCTTGGAGCATCCCAGGGCCCTCTGAGCACCCCAAACTGCTGGGAGCACCCCAAGCTCCTGGGAGCACCCCAGGCTCCTGGGGACACTCTGGACTCCTGGGACACCCTGGGCTTCTGGGAGCACCCCTCCAGCTCATGTGTGCCCTGAGGAGCAGCCCAGACCCCCTGGACCCTCCAGGATCCTCACAGCAGCAGAAGCCCCTGAGAGACCCCCAAACCCAAATCCCTGGGAGCCCCTGGAGCTGTTTGGAGCACCCCTGGAGCACCCAGGGAGTGCCTGAGCTGGCCCAGCTCCCACCTCCCTGCAGGACTGAGCAGGAGCATCCCACTGCCAGCACCCACTGCCAGCGTGGTGCCCCCCATTCCCAGTTCACAACCCCAGGAAGGGCTGGAAGGTGCAGGAAGGAGTTTCCAAAGCCACTATTTTTCATTAAAATAAAATCAGACACCTCCCTCTTGCACTCTGCAGTGCAAGGACTCCTAAAAAGCTGTGATTTACAGTAAAAATCACCCCAAGGACTTCAGGGGCTGAAAAAACCCATCATGAGGGGAGGGGGGAAAACCACAATTTCCAGCATGGGGCTGTGAGGAACTTGCAATTCCATGGGGAATTTCCCATCCCAGTGGGGTTCTGCCCTCTGTGAATCCCATCCCAGAGGACACAGGGTCCCCTGAACATTGCTGGACCCTCAAATCTGAGGTGGGGAGGTCTGTGTGACATGGGAGCAGCTCCAGTGCGGGCTTGGGAGTGAGGGACGAAGAGGAGGGCTGGGGTATGGGATCAGGGAGGAAGAGGAGGGCTGGGCTGTGGGATCAGGCCGGGCTCTGTGGGGTCAGGATCAGGATCAGGGAAGGAGGAAGAAGAGGGCTGGGCTCTGGGATCAAGCCGGGCTCTGTGGGGTCAGGATCAGGATCAGGATCAGGATCAGGATCAGGATCAGGATCAGGATCAGGATCAGGAGCAGGGAAGGAGGAAGAAGAGGCTGGGCTGTGGGATCAGGCCGGGCTCTGTGGGGTCAGGATCAGGATCAGGATCAGGATCAGGATCAGGATCAGGATCAGGGAAGGAGGAAGGAGAGGCTGGGCTGTGGGATCAGGCCGGGCTCTGTGGGGTCAGGCTGTCGTCACTTCCTCTGGCACAGAGCCTGGCGGGGGAGGCCGCCCAAGAGCCGGCCATGAGGCGGACATTTGGGCCCTGTTCATCCCTGTCCCGGCTGAAAACCTCCTGGAGCAGCCGCGGGGGGGACTCAGCTCCCAGCCAGAACCCCCAGCCCCCCGTCCCACCGCCCTGGGCTTTGGGATGTCCCTGGAGCACGGCCGAAGGTCGCGGTTGCCACCCCAGGCATCGATGCTGGCCCCTCATGGATGAGACCCCCCCTGCAAGCTGCGGGGCCAGCACCCCCTGAGCACCGGCAGAGAAAGCTGTGGCAGCTCCGTGGGCTTTGTCTGAGAGATCTTTGGAGTTTTTCCTGTGAGACCAGGCCGTGGTGGCAGCAGCCTGGTGCTGTTTTGCCGCTGCCCCGGCAGCCCCGGGGCTTGCTGAGCGATCCAGAGTCACAGCGGAACGTGGAGATGCCTGAGCTGCAGCCCTGGGAGAGCTGGTTTGTGCATTCAGCATTTTCGGGAGGGTTCGCTGTGGGAGGAGCGGGGCTGCCTCTGATCTGTGTCTGCCCACGTCACGGCTTTTGTCACAGCCACAGTGGGAGCTGGCACCAGAGTGAAATACAACCCCCAAACTCAATATCTGAGTCGGGTTTGCTGAGTCTGGTTATTTACCATAATTATTAACAAGGATTCTATTCATACCACGGAGAAGTTTCAGTCCCAGGGCACGAACAAGCAGCCGAGAGCCCGTCCTTGCTGCAGGGGTGCCCCCAGCTAAAGGGGCTGTGGGATCCAGCGCTTGGCACCAGCACAGTCCGGGGGGCTCCTGAGGAAACGCTCACTCTGTGCCAGCACTGGTGGAAAAACTTCACGGAGCCACCCCTGGTACCTTGGGCACAGCCTCTGGGAGTGGGGTGGAAGGATGGTGACCTCCTTTCCTCCAGCTCAGATCTTCTGCACATAATTCCCAGGGAAAAGCCCTTCCTTGCCGTGCAGCCGGCCCTTCCACCAACCAGAGGCATCTGGGAGGGGGAGAAGAAGTCAGGTGTGGTGGCAGCAGGGCAGGGAGGGGAGCTGGGCAGGGCAGGAGCCCGGTACCTTCCATCAGGACATCAATGACATCCCCCACGTTGAAGCTGAGCTCGTCCACGTCCTGCCCGATGTACTGGTAGAGCGCCCGGCACCGCGGCCCCTCCGCCTTGGGCTGGGGCTTGGGGCGCCGGGCCGGGGGTGGCCGCTGGCTCACGCTGCGCCGGCGCTGCATCCTGAGGGGACGGAGGGATGGGGTCCACACCGGGAGGGCAGGAGGGATGAACAGCTCCCTGCTGCCCACCCTGCTGCCCCCCACCCCTGGGATGCTCTGTGCCTGCAGGTGGGTGCTCCCAGGGCAGGGAAGGGGGGAACTGGGGCAGGATGAGCAGAACCCTCCTGCCCACCCATGGGGTGCTCCATGCCTGCAGGTGGATTCTCCCAGTGAATGGACTGGGAGAACTGGGGCAGGATGAGCTGCCCACCCTGCTGTCCCACACCTATGGGATGCTCCATGCCTGCAGCAGAGCTGGGTGGTCCCAGTTCAGGGAATGGAGGAACTGGAGCAGGATGAGCTGCACCCTCCTGCCCATCCTGAGGTGTTCTGTGCCTGCAGGTGGATTCTCCCAGAGCAGGGACTGGGGGAACTGGGGCAGGATGAGCAGATCTCTCCTGCCCACCCTGCTACCCCGCACCCATGGGATGTTCTGTGCCTGCAGGTGGATTCTCCCAGAGCAGGGACTGGGGGAACTGGGGCAGGATGAGCTGCCCATCCTGCTGTCCCCCATCCATAGGATGCTCTGTGCCTGCAGGTGGGTGCTCCCAGAGCAGGGACTGGGATGCACAAGAACCTGGGAGATGTGTCCTGCCAGCAAAGCCAGGTTGCCCCACTCTGGTCCCCTCCTCAGAGGGGAAAGCATCTCCCAGCGCTGGTGGCAGTGGGACAGGAGGATGGGGCAGGGAGAGAGACGTGGGACAGGACCTACCCGGCCATCCCCTGGTCGGGCACGTTGAGGAAATCCATGTTGTGCTCGGATGGGGGCCGTGCCTTGGGCTGGTGGCTGGCGTTGCGGGGGGGAAGAGCCGTGGCCGGGGGGCCCCGCGTGTGCTTCTGGGGCATCCTGTAGGTGTCCCTCTGCGCCCAGCCATCACCGCGGGAGATCTGGGGACCCCCGTTCCTGCAGGCTCCTGGAACACCCCACCCCAGGAGGGTGCATTACAGGGGGGGCCATGCACAGCCTGCACCCCCGGGGATCCCCCACCCTGGTACCCCCTGCTCACCTCTGGGTGCTGGTGGGGCACTTCGGGAAGGTGCTGGACACCTGCTGCCACCTCTGCCCTGTGCTGCCCCCTTCCTTGTGGGCTCTGGGGGGACACAAGCCCCCCGTTAGGTGACAGTCCTCAGAGCCAGCTGTAGGGGCTATCCCCTCATTTGTACCCAGTTCCCCAAAGGTCCCCATGCTGCCCCATCACCAGAGCAGAAGTGGGTGACACAGGGGAGACACAAACCCCACAGGGTACACCCAGCTCACCCCAACGCTCCCAGGCCTCCAGCTGTGCCCTGTGACCCCAGAGCTCCTGTGTCCCCCCTCTGCCACCCCCCAGTGCCCTGGCACTCACTGGCATTCCTGGGGAGCCCATCCCCGATGCTGACCGTAAGGGTTTTGCCTCCAGCTTTGAGGGTGGCCACGTCGCCCTGTCCTCTGATGAAGGTGACATTTCGGGTGCCACCGCCTCTCCAGCCCTCCTTCTTCACCCGAAACTGTAGTCTGGGGGTGAGAGAAGCCATGAGGCTGTGCTGACAGGACCCTGTCCTGCTTTATCACCTCTCCTGGCCTCCATCCTTACGTGTCCTTGAAGGAGAGGGGCAGCTTGGAGCGGGTGAGCTCCTCGAAGCGTTTGCACAGGAGGCTGATCAGCTCCGTCTTGAAGATGGACTCCAAGAAATTGTCGGCATCATTCTCGTGGAGGATGAAGAAGTCGTCCTGCCTGGTGCTGGGGGAGCAACCAGGGGTGTCAACCCTACCAAGGCTGGGTGGGGGGATTTGGGGACCTTGCTGGGCTTGGGCCCACCCCAAGGAAATTTGGAGGGAGATTTAGCTGGAAAACTCCCTGGCTTCTGCAAAACACCCATGGGGAGCCTCCTCCTCAGAGCATGAATGAGAGACTGGGGAGCACCAGGGCATGGAGAGGCTGCTGGAGGTGAGAGGGGAAGCCCAGCCATGGGGACCCCCTGTGCAGAGCCCCTGGTGAGGGACACACCTCAGCGAGACGCCGCTCACTGCCTGCAGCTCCACCTTCTTCTTGAGCACCTCCTTGATCTGCCCCTTCTCAGGCCCCTTCTTCACCTTCTCCCGCCCGATCAGGTAGAAGTACTTGGGGGTGAGGATGAAATCCCGCTTGATGGGCTGGGAGAGGGCAGGAGAAGGGGGTGAGAGGGTTCTGCTGGGGGCACACACACATCCCACCCAAGGGAAGCCACCAGGAGCTGCAGCCTGGCCGGTCCCCAGCCCAGGTGTGTCCTTGTACCTTGAACCTCCGGTCGTATTTGGTGATGGAGTCGGCAAAGTCGACGCGCTCCCGCTTGGCCAGGAACTGGCGCAGCTCCGGCCGCTCCTCCATGCCCAGGTAATCCCCCACGAAATTCCTGTTGATGCTGTTCCTCCGCCGCTCTTTGAAGTTGTAGAGGATGCTGGCAGCTGGGAGGGACCCCAAAGAGGTGCAGGTTGGACATGGCTCTGTGCTGGTGGCTCAGAGCCCCCCAAACCAGCCGTGGGAGCTGTCACATGGATCATGGCAGCAAGAAGTGGGGCTTGTTTTATGCCATGGGAGGGATCCCAGCTCCTTGAGCTTGGCTGGCTTTGAAACCCATTAATTGTCTTCAAGAAACCTTGTGCTGTGGGAGGGAGGAAGGGATGGACCCAGCTGTTTTCTGGGTTTTCCTCCTTGATTTTTCCTGTGTGCTTGGGAGGGTGGGAAAACCCATGATGGGGTCAGGCAGGGACCAGTAGCTTGTCCCATCCTTGTGCCAACACTGACTCCCAGCTACTCCCCTCCATCCCTGTGCAGGCTGTGAAAAGCAGAGTGAGACAGCACAAGGATCCCAGGGCTGGAAATCAGAGCAGGAAATCTCTGCTCTCCTTTCAGAATGGGAAAAGACTCCCAACAACTCATGGGATGGTTCCTCCATCACCTAATCATCATTAGTGCCATGATTAGGAGCCAGGCTGCTGCTCTGACAGCTGGGCTGTCCCAGTGAAAGGCACCTGAAAAGGGTGGCACTGTCCCTGTCCTTGTCCTTGTCCTTGTCCTTGTCCTTGTCCTTGTCCTTGTCCTTACCCTCCTCTCTCATCTGCTCGTATTTGCGGATGGCGATGTGCCGGCGCCAGGCCTTCTGGATCACCCGTGCGAAGCTGTCAAACTTCCTCTCCCGCATCTCCTCGAGCAGGAAGAGCTGGGAGGGACAGGCAGGGCTGAGCCAGGACACCCCAAACCCTCCCCAGTGGCACCCAGCCACGGGCAGTGTCCCCAGGGTCAGGGCCACCCACCGACTCGGGGTTCTTGACGAACACCTTGCTCCGGCCCATCTGGTACTGGTCTGGCTCCATGTTGACCGAGTGCAGCAGGTGCTGCACCCCTTGGCGCTCATCCCCGCGCCACGATGGCCACGTCTCAGGGGTGAGGATGGCATAGCTGTGGGGACACGTCAGGGTCACAGAATCCCACAATAGTTTGGGTTGGAAGGGACCTTAAATCCCATCTCATCGCACTCCTGCCATGGCAGGGACACCTTCCACTGTCCCAGGCTGCTCCAAGCCCCAATGTCCAGCCTGGCCTTGGGCACTGCCGGGGATCCAGGGGCAGCCACAGCTGCTCTGGGCACCCTGTGCCAGGGCCTGCCCACCCTCCCAGGGAACAATTCCTTCCCAATATCCCATCCAGCCCTGCCCTCTGGCAGTGGAAGCCATTCCCTGTGTCCTGTCCCTCCATCCCTTGTCCCCAGTCCCTCTCCAGCTCTCTTCAGTCCCTGGAAGGTCTTGCTGAAGCCTTTTCTTCTCCAGGTTGAACACCCCCAGCTCTCTTCACCTGTGAAGCTGTGCCAGGGCCTCCCCACCCTCACAGGGAGGAATCTCCTCCTGACAGGGAGCTGTGGGTCACAGCTGTGCTGTGGCACCTGCCAGCCCCGTGCCAGTGGCCGCTCACCGTTGCAGGAACTTGTGGAAGAGGCGGCGGTAGGCGAACCCAGCCCGGCGCACACGGATGTTCTCCTTCAGCCCCAGGTACTCCACCTGGTGCTTCACCCTGTGCAGCAGGGAGGGACAGTGTGGGATGGATGACAGGTTAGGAGGGGACCTAAAGGTGCACCTAAAGAGGACAATGTGTCCCCACACACTCCTCGTGCTCCACTGGGTTTGTGGACAGCTCGGAGTGACCAGCCCAGGGCTGCAGTTTTGGGACGAAAGCTGGTCCTGGCCACATCTCTGTTGAAACCCTGAAGCTTGGGAGTTTTAACTTTCTATGATTTCTAACACTGACTCCCCCAAAAGAGCACTGCTTTTGATTTAAGGCCTTAGAAAAGGCTTCCAAATTTGAGTGATGGAGTTAAAATCACTAGTGTGTAGTTTAAATAAAAGTGTGTAATATCACATGGTGAAAGGTTTAAAATTTGAGATTTTAAAATATAGTAGTAAGCATGAGACAAGATGGAAGTTCTTAGGCAGTAGCTCTTCTTCCTTCTTGTTCCTTCTTTTTAGTTTTAGGTAGTACTTTTTTAATTAGATAAAAAATCCTGCAGTGCGAGTCACAAGTGTTTAGTCATTGAGTCAAAAGTATAAATAATATAAATGTTAGTTTTAAATTAAATAGTTAAGCCTTAAAAAAACTTGTGACAAGCAAAATACAGCTCCATTTTCTTGCTTTTAGCTTGTTAGTTAAAAGTACTGTAAAACCTACTGTACTATAAATAAAAATTAATAAGCAACCAAGTCCAAACACAAAAATCCTATCTCTCATGCTTCAATTCTAACTTTAAGTAAAGGCAGAGGGAAAAAACGCCGGCCACTAATATGTGGTGCCACTAATGCATCTCCATGGCCAGGTCGGGTTCCCTGGGTTCCCTGTTACCTGCTCTCCTCCCAGTCCCGGGGTTTCTTGGTCTCGTTGGGTTTGATGCAGCGGATGTAGTGTGGGGTGCACTTCATGAGCGTGTTCACCAGGTCGTTGGCCTGTTTCTGGTGCAAGGATTGACCTCTGTAGCATCACAGGGGGTGGTGGGAGCACAGCCCCTGCCACTCCCCAGAGGCAGCTGCTGCTCTGCAGCCCATGGGACACACCTTGATTTTGGAGCCTGCGGTGGTCGGTCGTCCCTTTTTGTCAGAATCAAGTTTTTCTGGGAAAAGCATCCGGATGAAACCGCTGGAAGAGAGGTGACAGTCCCCAGGTGAGAGCTGTCAGGCTCCCCAGGCTCAGCACCACCTGGGCTGAGGCCAGCTCTAGCTCTGCCTTCTGTCACTGGGAAATCCCCTACTGTGGGGTGAGTGGGACTGAGTCCCTCCCTGAGCACCCCCAGGAGCAGGAGCAGGAGCAGGGGCAGGGGCAGGGGCAGGGGCAGGGGCAGGGGCAGGGGCAGGAGCAGGGGCTGGGAGGGAGGGAGCAGCCTCGGCCTGATGAGCTG
>VWZS01007399.1:130162-140752 GCA_013397075.1 Rhabdornis inornatus | reverse complement strand
AGCTGATGGATGATCCCACTCTGCCCAGCCCTGCAGCCCTGGGATGCACCCAGTGCCCATGGGGCCATGCAGGACTGAGCACCCCAAGCTGTGATGCCCACAAAGGCAGGGCCAGCCTTTAGGATCTGGATGTTGAGGACTCTGCTGTTTCCCCCAGCCCATTTGGGGTGCCCCAGGTGCCCAGCACTCACTATTCACTGCTCTGCATGAGCTCGATCAGGTCTGTGAACAGCACGTCGCGGTTGCGCTCGCAGAAGCCGTTCACATCATAGGACACCTGGGGACAGGAGGGGACCTCAGCTGCGGTGGGTGGGGCTGTGGGGTGCAGGGTGTGGGGTTTGGGGTGCCCTTCCCACCTTGCCAGCGTAATGGTGGATGACAAAGCCCGAGCTCCAGCTGTTGAAGTGCTCGTGGGTACCCACGGCCGCCTGCAGCTTCTGCAGTAGGGTCTGGTCAGCGCCCTCACCCGTGGCGTGCATGGTGGCACACACGTCATCCAGGACACTCATGATACCAGGAGGGTTCTGGGACAGGGAAAGGGAAGCCATGGGTGGGGCAGGGCCCAATCCTGCACCTGGTCACAGCTGCTTCATGCTGAGCCACAGCTCAGAGCTGGTGCCCTCCCACAGGTGCTGGTAGTGCCCAAGGCCAGGCTGGACAGGGCTGGGAGCACCCTGGGACAGTAGAAGATGGCCCTGCCCGTGGCAGAGAGTGGGACAAGATGATCCTTAAGGTTCCTGCTAACCCAAACCAGTCTGGAATTCTCTGCTGCTTGGTAGGATGAGCTTTTGCCACCTCAACAACCCAGTCCCTGTCCCTGGGTGCCTCTGCTCCCCAAAAAGCCTCCCTGGCAGGAGGGAGCCTCCCACTCACCAGCTTGTTCTCTATCAGATCACACACCACCTTGTTGTTGAAGTACTGGATCTGTGTCCACTTAATCCCCTCCTGCACATATTCCTCCTGGGAAAGCACAGGGAGAGCCAAGTGGGCCCCCAGCCCCTGGGATGTGCTGCAGACCCTCTGCTCCAGCTGTGGTGCTGGGGAGGAGGGGGGTGCAGGATTTGGGGTGCTGGCACAGCCCCACAGCCCCCAGCCCAGCCCCCCATACCTGCTCTGCCTTCAGGGTCAGCTCAATGAAGATCTGCTGCAGCTTCTCATTCACAAAGTTAATGCAGAATTGCTCAAAGCCATTTCTCTGCATGGTAGATGGAAGAGAAAATGGTGCTGAGTTGTCTTCTGCTCCTCTGGCTCACGGGGGGGACCCAACCAGCAGTGCTTGGGTGCTACTCCAGGGATCCTTCTTGGGACTACCTGATCCAGCTGCTGTCCTTGCTGTGGGAGCAGGGCAGGACATTCCCAGCCAGGCTCCTAGAGCACAGCCACACACACCTGGAATATCTCGAAGCCGTAGATGTCCAGCACACCAACACTGTACTCCTCGTATGGCTTCTGCATCGCCCGGTTGATGGACTGTGGGACAGAGGGGACAAGGTGGGTGCAGGGCAGTGGGATTGGCTGTCTCCTGGACCAGGGGGTGACCATCCCCTCTCACACACCTCCACCAGGAAGTCGAAGACGCGGGCGTAGAGCCCCTTGGCCAGGGCGTCCCGGGTGTAGGCTGCCTGCTCCACGTTGAGGGTGACAGTGATGGACTCGGAGCGGCCGCCCCACTTGCTGTCCATTTTCCTGCTGGTGACCTTCTCGTTGAGGCGCTCCTGGTCGACCCCCAGCAGGTAGGCAGGGAAGGCCAGGGCTGGGCAGAGTGGGGCTGGTCAGGGCTGTGTCCTCCCCACCTGGCTCCGGCCATGGTTGAAACCCTCAGCCCCATCCACGTGTGGTGGACAGCAGTGGGACAATGACTGGGGACATGGGATGGGTCCTTCCTCTCCCAAATTACACCTGGCATCTGTCCCCTGGCTAATCAAGCTCTGCCTGAGCCATTTGCTTGCTGCCCCAGTTTCCGCATGTCACACTTGGGGGAGGTGCCGGTGCTGCTTCCCTTTGCCCCTCATTCCTGAGGGTCCCTGTGACTGTCCCCACCTGTCCCCTGGAGCCACTTGGCTACTCACAGTCAGTGTTCTCCACCCGGGCGTAGTTGCCCTCCTCCCTGAAGCTGATGTTGCCCAGGTGCAGGATCCCTGCCACGATCTGCAGCACCAGCTGCTGGTCCTCGCCGCGGATGCCGATGACCTGCATGGCGTTCTGGGGGTGCACGGACCCCGTAAGCCCCTGCCTGGACCCAGAGCTTTTGGGGACTCCCCTCCCTCCCAGGCACTCACCATGGTCTCGTGGAAGTCGCTGCGGTCATCTGTGCCCTCCACCTGGTAGGTGTCTGTCTGGTTCAGGTAGAAGTAATAATCCGGGCTCATGATGCCCAAGTTCTGCCGCTGCTCTTGGGATGCCCCTTGGATGAGCTGGGAGGGGACAGGGGGCTGTGGTCACCCAGCTCCTGGTCCCCCCCCTGCAGCCTGGTGGCTCCAGGCCACCCTCATACCTGATAGTAGATGTGGAAATTCCTCTCGCACTCGTTCTGGCTCACCACGCGCGACTTCTCCAGCAGGAAGTTGGAGATCTTGCCCCCATCGGGCTCTCCGCCCCGGCTGAACTGGATCTCAAAGTATTTTCCCTGCTCCAGCACAGATCCTGCTCAGAGCCATGGTCCTGCCTCAGGGGATTCCTCATTCCCCCCCAACCCCTCCCCACCACACGAGGAGCTTTGCTGGGATGTGCAACCCCTGGCTGAAGACTTCATGGTTTATATGGAGACCTCATTGTTCCCTCAACTGCCCAAAAGGAGGTTGGAGCCAAGTGGGGTTGGTCTCTTCTCCCAGTAATAGGCAACAGGACAGAGGGAATGGCCTCACATTGCCCCAGGGGAGATTTATATTGGATATCAGGAAAAATTCCTCCACTGAAAGGGTGGTGAGGCACTGGAACAGACTGTGGTGGAGTCAATCCCTGGAGGGATTTAAAAGCTGTGTGGATGTGGCACTTGGCCCAGTGGTGGCCTTGGCAGTGTTGGGGGAATAGCTGGACTTGATCTCAAAGGTCACCTTTCCAACCCAGCTGGTTCAAGGGCTCTGCTGCAGCCCTGACCCCCCCACACCTGCCCCAGGACTTACAAAGCGGCTGGAATTGTTGTTCCGGACAGTTTTGGCATTTCCAAAGGCCTCCAGCAGTGGGTTGGACTGCAGGATGATGTCCTTCACGTGCTGGGGACAGAGGAGGAGAGGGCTCAGGACGGCTGTGTCCCACTCCAGGCCTGGGGACACAACTGAGGCTTTGCACGTCCCCAGGCCTGGAGTGGCTGCTCTGTGTGTCACCATCAGCCAGGGGAGTTGGGGCTGGGGTGGTGGGGATCAGTTGGGAGGTGAAATGATGAGTGGCAGAGGGGACAACAGACCTACCTGGACTTTCTCCCCACCCCCAGACACTTTGGAGATGTAGCCCATGATGTATTTTGCTGCCACTGTTTTCCCAGCTCCGCTTTCCCCGCTGTGCAAATGGCAAAGCAGAGGAGATGTTAAATGGCCCCACCAGAGCCATCCATCCTGGGGGCTTTGGGGTGGGTTCTGGAGCAGGACCAGAGGATGACAGTGAGGTTTGGGGACTGTGGCCACCTCCTTCAATGGGGCTGCCCAGGGATATCAGGGTGAGCAGAGTATGGCTTGGTGAGGAGACGTTGAATTTGTTGTCACTGGATTTAGAAGTGGAGGAGGGGGACTTGGGAGCCGCAGAGAGAAGTCTCTGGCCTTGCCCCACATCCTGACCATTTCCCTTGCAACACTGCCCCGGAGAGCTGCATTGCACAAGGCTCTGTCCCTGCCTGGGACGCCCCTGGTCACAGCCTTGCCTGGTCCCTCCAGACACCCCAGAGCCCAGGAGCCAACTCTTCAGCCACCTCTTAGCTGGGAAATCCCAGCTGGGGAGAAGGGGTGGTGGGGACAGATGTTCCCAGGGGCAGTGACACCCCAGCTGTGCCCCAGTGTCCCCCAGTACCTGATGATGACACACTGGTTCTCGCCGTCGATCAGCATGTTCCGGTACATGTTGTCAGTCAGGGCGTAGATATGGGGGGGATTTTCATACTGGGCCTAACCAGGGGACAGGGACAGAGGGCTGAGCACAGAGCAGCCCCCAGCTCCCCTCCCCAAATCCCTTTAACTGCCCATAGGGAGTGAGCCAGCCTCCTCACACTGACCCTAAAAAAGGGACAAGGACAGTAGTGCTGGGCACAGAGCAACCCCCAGCTCCCCAAATCCCCAAATCACTCTGCCCATGTAGGAATCAGCCTCTCCCCACAAACACCAGCTCATCAGCAGCGGGTCTGGTGTTTTCTGACTCTCCCCTCCTCCTTTGGGAGGCTCGCTGGGGCAGAGCCACTCCGGCTGCATTTTACCATCTTTGGGTTTCTTCAGCGTGCATTTCTGAGCTGAATTCCCCAGGATTTGCTGCAGGGTCTCTTGTTGGGAGCACTCACCCTCCCAGCAGCCAAGGGGCTGTGGAGGATGGGGACGCTCAGGGGGTTTGCACAGAATTAACCCCGGATTGCCCCCGGGGCAGCCTCACCGCGCCCTGGTACAGCTCGATCTCGCGGTCGGTGAAGTACGGCATCTGCTTGAAAGGGTTCACGGAGATCAGCACGGGCCCGATGTAGGTCTGGGCAGCAGGTCAAGGGCCATGTGTCCCTTCCCATGTCCCCCCTTCTCAGTGCCCAATCCCACCCCGGAGGCTGGGAGGTGGTTATAGGGTCCCTGCCACGTCCTGGCACCAGGGTTTCCAGCTTGGCACAGGCAGAGCTGCTCTGCTGCCCTGACTTGGGGCACTCCCAGAGCTTCCTCAGCCCCGGGGTGTCCCCTGCAGTGTGCTGGGTGCAGGAGCAGCCCCTCAACTCCCTGCTCTGGCTGAGGATCCGCCCCAAAAACTTCTCCAGCATCCCTGGAATCCACCCTCTGCTTACGCTGCACTTGCAGCTTTTCCAGCAGGAGCCCATCCTGATTTTACATCCAGGGAAACTGAGGCACAAAGAGCAGACGAACCGTGGCTCCTGCCTTTCCCTGCCCACCAGCCACTCCTTTCCTGCAGCATCCCGGAGTCAATCGGTGCGGGCAGGGCCATGGGAAAGCAGGGAATTGCACCTGGAAATGTGGGATCAGCTGGCTGAGGAGATGGAGGCGGGGGATGGAGCAGTGCAGGTGGGGTTATCCCAAGCCTTTGATACCCTATTTGTGTCCCACCTGCCAGTGGGGCAGGGGGACAGCGGCCAAGGGCAGGAAGAGGGAGCTTTTCTGGGAAATGCAGAAGCTTGGGATGTTGAGTCATGACTGGACAGAGCCCTGCGTGCAGCAGGCACAGAAAAAAAGGAAGAGAGAGGCGGCGTGGGGTGTTTCTCCCCTCAAAAAAATAAAACAAAAAACCCAAAAAAAGCCAGCCCCAAACCAAGCCCCAAACGCATGTGAAGCCCCAGGGATGTGGGGGCTGTGGCTGAGTCACAGCAGGGACATGGCCTTATCAGGACAGGGCCTCATCTGCAGGGGAAATCCAGCGCTGTGGGCAGCACCTCTGCCACCCCTGAGCCCTCTCCGTGCCTGGCTGTGCCCCTCGGGGCTCTGCTCCCTGTCCCCAGCAGGGACAGCCACCCCCGCCCTGGGGACAGGGCACCGAGTTGGCCAGGTCCCCAGGCAGCTGTGGGGTGAGCAAGGGCTTGGGGACACGTCCCTGTCCTCCTCCAGAGCTGTGGTGCCCAGCAGTGCCAGCTCCGCGATGGCAGCAGGGAGCTGGAGCAATTCCCTGTTCCCTGTGCTGGGATGGTGTCCCGTGTGCTGGGATGATGTCCCCTGCACTGGAACGGTGTCCCCTGCACTGGGATGGTGTCCCCTGTGCTGGAATGGTGTCCCCTGTGTCCTGGCACTGCTAGGGACAAGCGGTGGCACGGACCTGCAGGGATGCTCTTGCTCCATCCAGGGTTTGCCTGGATTTGTGGGGGATTCAGAGCAGCCAGTACATGCTGTGGGCATCGCTGGGGGTGGGTGACAGCAACAGGGGACAATGGTCACTGCTGCCACCCCAGTCACAGCAGCAGGGGGAGATGAGTGTGAGGGGCTTTGCTCGGGGCTTTGTGGCTACAAAGGAAGGACCAAGGTGGGTCCTGCAGCACGGCAGGACAGGGGGTTTGGTTGTTGTGTCTCTGCCAAGTGCAGCTCAGCTCGGGGATGGCGACATCCCAAACCTGTCCCCAAACCTGTCCCTGCAGGGCACAGGACATGCTGCAAGCACTGGGGAAGCTCCAGTTTGTCCCGTGCCCTGACAAAGCCTTGAAGCCCATCCCTGCTGCTCCCTGTGCTTGTCCCCACTGCCTGGGCAAGGATACAAAGATGAAATCATCCATGAAACGCTTCTTGAGGTTCTCCACGATGGCCTCCTCGGAGATCTTGGACAGCAGCACCATGTCGTCCACACCGCTCTGCTTGACATTGTGGCTCTGCCAGTGGAAGCGCTCCTTGCTGCCCTGAGGGGACAGGGACACAGCGACTGTGCCAAGGCCACCTCCTGCCACCAGGGCTGGCTCTGACCCACCCTGAGCTCTGGGACTGCTCCCTGGCTCAGCTGTTGCTCCAAACCAGGCACCTCGTGGTGCAAAGGGAGGGGTTTGGCGGAGCTGGGAACTCGCAGGGCTCTAAATTCAGAGCACCGGGGCTTGTCCCAACCCTCTGGATCCCTCCTGACTTCGTGGCACCCGCAGAGGAGCAGACAGGACCTGCCCAGCCCCCCTGCCCCTCACCCGGGCTAATGAAGCACTAATGGAGCAGTTGATGCACAGACTGGTTGTGAGCCAGAGCAACACAAGAGGAGGGTGGTGGTGGCATCCTCTGCACCCCCACATCCTCCTTGCATCACCCTGCCCCTGTTCCCCTTCCACCTGCCCAGGGAGGTGCCAGCACCCTCTGAGATGTCCCAGCTCACCCAGCTCTGTCCCCCAGGGGCTGTGGGGCAGCAGCAGAACTGGGCTGTGATTTCAGCCCTTGTGAGGTAAACACAGCTCTGAGCTGGGAGGGGGGGATTTCATCCTGCAAAAACCACCCAAAGGTCTCTCCTTGCCTTTGATGTCCCCACGAACAAGCTGGGCACTGCTGTGGTGCTCGTGTGGTCCCCGGCACGGTGCCCAGGAGTGGACGGCCCATCTGGACCAGTCTGTGGCCCCTCTTTCCCCATCCCCGCTGTTCCTCTTTCACCCCCCATGCTCCTGTCACCGATTTCACTTCTCCCCCATCAGCCCTGGCCTCTTACTCTTTCCATTTCCCTTTTCTTCTTCTCTTCCCCTTTTGCCTGATTTCCCTGCAGGCTCTCAAGATTTCAGGGCTCTGGATCCTGACACCTTTGCAGGCTCCTGGCAGCCTCTGATTTTCCCTGGGTGTCCCCAGCCCCCCAGAGCCACCCTGGGGTGTCAGTCACAACCTGGCTCCATCACGTGCTGCTCCCCTGCTCACCTCCCTCCTCACTGGGCTCTGCATCCCCAAACATCACCTGTGCCCCCTCTCCAAACCCCAAATGCAAGTCAAGCCCACATAACTGCTGAGGGGGCTTTTGGCTGTGTTGTCCCACCACCTTTTTTTGGGTCAGCTCAGGGGGTTCAGAGCATCCAGGGCTGCTCACACAGCCTAAAATCACCCAGGGAGCTTCTCCTCTTCTTCCTGGGCTTTTTTCATGCCTTCATCTTAATATGCCCTAGGAAATCCAGCTGGACAAACACAGGCAGGCTCAGCCATCCTCTCCAGGTCACTGTGGTGTCACCCAGGGAGCTGCCAGGGACCCCAGGAGCTGCCCAGCTTCAAACCCTGGGCTTCAGGAGGAGAAGAGTGGGAAGAGCCCATGGGCAGCGAAACACCTCTGTGCCTTGTCCCCATCACCCCAAACCTGCTGGCACAGGCACCCTGGGCTGCTGATCGAGGCCAAATTAAGGCAAAGGAGCATTTCCTGCACTGAGAGCACAAAGGTTTTGAGCTGAACCCAGAAATTCTCCTACAGCCACATGACTGCTGAGCTGTCAGTGGTGTGTCTTCACCTCTTCTTCCTCTGGGCCAGCTCAGGGGCTTTCCTGGCTCTGCTGAGGCACCTGGTGCAGCCCAGCAGGGAGGAAAACACCAACTCACAGGTGGGGAATGATGGGTTTGTCCTGGGGACCTGCAGAGCTCTGGGTGTTCCTGCCTGGCTTCCCTGAGCGTGTCAGGGGGGGTTTGCAGGGCCAGGGTTCACTAAAAAATCAGGTAAAATCTGAGTGAAATCAGGATGAAGAGGAATTGGGGTCCCTTAAAGCCCTGGTGTTGCCCCAGCTCAGTGCCCAGAGAGCTCCCATGGGATAGGGGTGCAGATGACATCCCTGTGGGGAGTGGGAGCACAAATTAATTACTTCCAGAGGTTTGGGGCAGCAGTTTCTCTGTCCCCTGCTCTGTCCAGTCCCCTCCTCTCCCCAGGCCAAAGCTGCCCAGGGAAGGGTGCCTGGACCAAGCCATTCCATCCTCATGCCAAGCAGGGAGAAGCTTTTGTCCCCCCTCCACCTTCCAGGTGCCCTTTGCAGCCCCTGTGCATGAGGGACTTTGCTCCAAAGGTGGCAGGTGACACATGAGGAGCCCCTGAGCATCCCCAGCTGTGGGACTGGCACTGTCCCCACCCCTGTGCCAGGATGCTCCTGGCACTCAGATAGGATCTCTGGGCAGGGAGGGGAGCAGCCCTGTGGCAGCACATCCAAAACATCGTGTTTTCTTCAAAGCTGTGGTCTAAACCACAAAAGAAGCCTGCAGCACTGAGCAAGGAGCGGATGCAGCCCAAGGTGGCACCTTTTGAGCCGAGATAAGCCAAGCCTAAAAGCGCCAACACCTTAAAAACCACCGGAAGCCTCGAGAGGAGCAGCAGGTTTGTCACATCACTGTCACAGCACAAGCAGAGTTTGGGGATGGGGCTGGCCCTGGAGCTGGGCCTGGCAGGGGTCAGGGTTGTGGCTGCAGAATCCTTTGGTCTGCCAGGAAGCCACAGAGCAGCTTCAAGTGGTGAGCAGACAGCGTGAGTGTCTTTGGGGACAGCATCTGAGCAGCCCTCGGAGGTGACAGCCACAAGCGTGGGTGGAAGAAGGTTCGGTTTCAGCCTGGCCACTGTCCTCTTCCTGTCTGGCTGCAAATAGCTGGGGACAGCATCACCCCAAGGGGCATAGGAAGCAGAGCTGGGAGCTCACAGCCCCTTACCCCATGACTGAGCATCTTCCTAATTTTGAGACCTTTCATCTTCCTCTTCTGCCTCCAGAACTCCCAGAAGTGGCGGTGCCCTCCCAGCAGCCCCACGTCCTCCCTGCAGCCCCTGTCCCCTGCAAGGTCTGACCTGGGGACCAGCACCAGAGGGTGCCTCCTGGCCTGGGGCATGTGGCTGCCACCGTTGCCCCACACTCTGCCCCACCAGCACCACCAGTGCTGACACCAGGAGCACCACTGGGAACACCAGTTTGTCCTGTGGGTACCACGGCAGCGACAGCAAAGCCCAAACCTCTCTGTGCCAGCACAGACACACCCACTGGTGGTGTCCACCCTGTCCTGGGGGACACCAGCACCCCACACCCACCCCAGTGCCTCACCCAGCCCCCTGTCCCCCAGCTGGGGAACACTGTCCCCTCTCCAGCAGGGACATGGGACAGACTCCTGGCACGTCCCAAGGCAGCAAGGGACCAGGCTGGGTGCAGGGGAGGGCAGGGCTGAGGTAGCCCTGAGGTGGCAGGAGTAGGAGGTGACACGCGGGGGGGCCGAGGGGAGCGGGGTGGGGTCCCCAGGAGGGCCCTGGTGGCACTCACCATGATGTCCCTGTGTCCCTCCCAGGCCGGGCTGCTCAGGGCTCCTGTCACTGACGGCCCGGGGCCATCCCGGAGCACTCGGGTTTTGCCTTTCTGCTGTAACAACGATTGTGACGAATTTTCTTTCCCTCCCACCACTTCCTCATTTTGCACCCTTTGTGGGGGGTGGGGAGGACAACGCCAGCTTTGCTGCCAGGGGACTTTGGGGTGGCCCTGCCCAGAGTGTCCCACCTCTGCTGCTGGTGTCACTGAGCTGGGTGAGGGAGCAGATGCTGGGCAGAGCCTGGCAGGGATGATCAGAGCCTCCATGACCTTCCCCTCACCCTGAGGTGACAGCTGGATGTCACCTGTCCAGCAGCCACCTGTCAGTCAGTGCTTGGAGGTGGTTTTAGGAGCAAGATGCTTTTGGCTGCTGTTTTTTTTTGTTTTTTGTTTTTTGTCTTTTTTTTGTTTGTTTGTTTTTTGTTTGTTTTGTTTGTTTGTTTGTTTGGTTGGTTTTTTGTTTGTGTTTTTTTTGGGGGGGTTTTGGTGTGGTTTTTATTTTGTTGTTTGTTTGTTTATTTTTTTTGTTTTTGTTTGTTTGTTTGTTTGTTTGTGGGTTTTTTTGTTTGTCTTTTTTTTTTCCCTTCCCCAGGTCTTTTAAATAAAAGAGGCTCCACTTGAGGTGCAGGGAAAAGTGGGGTTGCTGCAGGAAGCTGAGGCCTGAGACAGCTCTTGGCCATCCTGTCCCCACTGTCCCCTGCAGAGTTACAGACTGG
>VWZS01007399.1:29762-130133 GCA_013397075.1 Rhabdornis inornatus | reverse complement strand
CCCCCAGCTCTCCCAGCCTGTCCCCAGAGCAGAGGGGCTCCAGCCCTTGGAGCATCTCCGTGGCCTCCTCTGGCCTGGCTCCAGCAGCTCCACGTCCTCCTGCTGCTGTTCCCCAGGGCTGGGGCAGCTCTGCAGGTGGGGTCTCACCTGAGCAGGGCAGAATCTCCCCCTCCCCTGCTGGCCCAGCCCAGCATCACCAACACTGGGCGTCTCTGTGCCCATGGGGGGATATTGTTCCTCCACATCCTAAAGCAGCTCTGGCTGAATCCCCACCTCTCCAACCTGCTCTGCTCCCCAGGGAAACCCTCCCCTGCTTCCAAACCCCTGCTTTGGGGTGGATTGTGGTGCTGTGGGTGCCCAAACCCAGCCCTGGGCTGGAGGAACACAAGTGGGAGCAGAAGCTGTGCCCGGGATCGTAGCTACTCCTTTATTATAATTCATGCTGTTACGTCGCTCCTCCTCAGAGTTAGTATGTTAAACATTGGTCAGTAGATATATATCGATATAAAAATGGTGAAAACACCCCCTCCCCTCACCCAAAACATCAGAATGGAGCATGGCACCAGGAAGGAAGAGAAACGAGGTTTGCTGAGCACCAGAGAAGCTGCGATCGGCTGAGGAGCAGGTGGACACAAAAATGCAGCTGGGACAGGAACACACGGGGGCTTTGCTCTGGGGGAAGGGGCTGTCCCCTCCCTGCACCACAGGGATGGCCTCAAGGGAACAAAACACGGCTTTGGACAAAGGTTTCCCATCGCTGTGATGTGGAAAGGCCTGAAAATAATCATAACAATAATTACAATGCTAACAAAAATCACATGCTTTGGAGAGTTGAAGTCAGGTCTCCTCCACAGGCTGCTCGTGGAGAAATTGGCCCAGGTTTGGCCATGAGGTGACCTGGAGGAATTTCAAGCCTGCTCTTTTCCCATCACTGGAGGCCTCCTGTGGGCAGAGGAGTGGGTGGCACTGGGACTGGCACCTCGAGGCCACAGCCACACGTGGCCAGGCTGCCTTTGGAGGCAAAGCACCTTTCGGAGGCAAAGCACCTTTGGAAGTCAAGCACCTTTGGAAGTGAGGCTGCTGCAGAGGCTGAGGAGATCTCTGGGCAGGGCCAGGCCCTGAGGACACTGTGCCAGGACCCTTCTTGCCCTGGGGACACTGTGACAGGACCCCTCGTGCCCTGGGGACACTGTGACAGGACCCTTTGTGTCCTGCATCCTCCTCTGCTTCACTCCCTGAGCCTGGCACAGCCTCGATGCCCATGAAGATGCAACCCTGAGCACGCCCCTGTCCCCACCTCAGCTCGTGCTCCAAGGGATAAAAACTGGTCCTAGAAGTGACAAGGGCATTAAGGACAAATAAGGGAACACCTCAATCCAGGTTGGTCGCTACAGGAGTTTGGAGAACCCCCTCTCCCGGTTAGACTGGTGTCACCCTCTGCTCACGGGGTGACCTGCTCCCTGTCCCCTGCTGCCAGTCCCAAGGTGACAGGGTGCGAACCAAGGGGACAAAATCCCTGCTCAGCCCCACTCCCCACAGCAGCTCCTCTTCATCCATCGCCCAGCAGCCACAAGCCACGCTGGCCACCCGAGGCACCTGAACCCTCCTCCGTGTGTCCCCTGGGATCCCGAGGGAAGGGCAGAGCCCTGGGGGTGCTCCAGCCCCGTGCTGATGCCCTGGGGACACGGAGCAGGACGAGGCAGGAGTGGGGTGAGCGCTGCCACTTCCCTCAGTGGCGCCTGCAGGACCTGGCTCCGCTACTAATAAATAACAACATCAGAATTTCAAGTAAAGTCCCTGCTCTGCCCAGCTCCCCCCTCTCCCAGTGCTCATCCAACTGGGGCTGCAGTGGTTTAACTGGGAACCTGCCATTGTGAAGCTCGGGGACAAGGGGGTCTGTGGGGACGGGTTTGGGTGACGCTGGCTCCTGCTGGAGTCTGTGTGGGAGCCAGGGGACATTCCCAGGGCGGGCAGGGAGGGCACGGCTCGGGCAGCCCTCCAGTGGAGCTTTGGCCTTCCAGTTCTGCCACGGGGGTCCCGCTGTGTCCCGCTGTGTCCTAGTGCCCCTGGCAGGTTTTACAGCACATCTGTCGGAAGTAGGTCCGGCTGCAGAACTTGAACTTGAGGACGAGCGGGCAGTAGGCCACCTTGTTCACATCCTTGCACTCTGCAGGGACACAGAGAGGGGAAGCAGGGTCACAGCCAGGCTGAGGAGATCCTGGGGGGCTTTGCCAGGAAACCGAAAGATGCAGCTGGGATGAAGAAGCTGCTGAGGACCTCACTAATAAAAACCTCTCTTTGTCAAGGTGCAGGTCCTGCATTTCTCAGGTGCGATTCCTGCATTTCTCAGGGTCATGGCACACCAGGTTGGCCTGGGACCAGAGCCATAGAATGGCCACAATTTCCACAGAGTGATTTGGGTTGGAAGGGACCTTAAACTTCATTAATTTCCACCCCTGCCGTGGGCAGGGACCCTCCCACCATCCCAGCTTGCTCCAAACCCCGGGGTCCAACCTGGCCTTGGACACTTCCAGGGATGGAGTCTCCCCACCCTAAAGCCCAGCTGGTGCTGTGCTGGCTCCAATGTCCCTGTCCCCAGTGGCACATGTGTCCCCTCCCCAGAGACCCCTTACCTTCAGGGTTGTCTGTGGGCCCTGACTCGCACTTGGTCTCGCACTGCTGCATCCCAGGGGGCTGCAGAGCCTCCAGGCACTCCATGGATGGCTGCCCTGTGTGAGCCAGGCACTGCACGGATCTTCTCTGCTGCCCGAGGCCACACTGGGCAGAGCACTGTGGGGAGAGGAAGGACAGATTTGTCTTTACAAACAAGCTGTGGGTCTGCTGGTGGATAAAACCAGCACTGAGAGATAAAAGAAACAATGGGATGGATTGCACTAATTGATGAATGGAAAAAGATATTTGCCTTTACAAACAAACTGTAGGTTTGCTGAAAAATGAAATTGGATATGGAAAGATGAAAGTGGCAATGGGGAAAAACCACGAATTCTATAAGAATTAAAAATTAAAAGGGCGGGTTATACATCAGAGGGGAATCTCAGGTATCAGATGTTCTGGGAAGTCTGTACCTCTCAAGTACCTCAGCCCAAGGGGAAAGAGAGAGGGAAATGCAGATGAGAAATTGGGACAAAAAGGGAGGCTGCATCCTCCAAAAATTTGAGAGACCCCAGGAGAATGCCCCACAGTCTCTCCCTTTATTCGAATAAAGTAAAAGTACTCCTCTGTCTCTTTTTTGGACATAAACCTCTGGTGTTTGTGGATTAATTTTCCTGAGAGTGAGGGCAGCACAGAGGGAGCTGCTGTGGCCACTATGGCTTTAGGAATGTGACAGGAGTGGGCACAGATGGGGGTTTGGCGGTGCAAAGGGTGCTGGAGGTGGTTGTCCCTTCCCTCCCCAGCTGGGACTGCCTGGCATGACCGAGTGCTGTGGCTCTGCATCCCAAAAAAAGCTTGGTTGGATTCTCCAGGGCTCAGGGAGGATCTCTCATCCAGCCCCAAATCACCAGCCTTTCCCAGGCCTCCTGCACCCCGATGTCACCCTGCAGCTTGAGGGGTGTTGGAGGGCAGGGAGGAGGGTCAGGGTCACCCCACTGGGCTATGGGGAGTTCACCATCCCACCTCTGCAGCCACTGCCCTGCTGACCCCCAGCCACCCATGGGGACCCTTCAATGACTTCTGTGGGGTCCTGCTAAGCCTGGGACACCCCCAGGGTCAGCTCTGCCCTTAGGTCACCACCACAAACGACACAAAAGGGGGCAAAGAACACTGCCAGGGGGTCCTGCTGTCCCCTGGACAGCTGTGGTGGCCACCCAGGGCTCTGCTGGCCGGTGAAATCCTCCTGCACTGCAGGATTTGAATGTCTGGGGAGGCTCCCCCGTGGGGAGGGCTGTCCCTACCTCTCCCCACTCGCCGGTGACCCAGCGGGGTGGGGGGCAGCGCCGCAGGTTGCACCTCATGCTGGTGGGGGGCTTGGTGGCCTCGTGGCACTGGGACGTGGGCAGGGTCACGCTGTGGTCGCCGCTCTTGCACAGGACGATGCGGTGGCGGAAGCCGGGCCCGCAGCTCGGGGTGCACTGCAGGGACAGGGGACACGGTCAGGTGGCTGGAAAGGAGGGGACAGAGGCAGCTCTGGCTCCCCCCGTGCTGCTCCCACCTTTCCTGGCTCCTGAGTTACAACATTCCCACACTGAGCTCTCCATGGGTATCACTGATGGTTGGCACTGTCCTACAGAGCAGCACTCTCAGAGGGGTGAGGGATGATGTCAATCCCAGAATCCCAGAACATCCTGAGCTGGATCCCTCAGGGATGATCAGTGCAGCCCCTGGCCCTGCACAGACCCCCCAACAATCCCACCCTGAGCATCCCTGAGAGCGGTGTCCAAACGCTCCTGGAGCTCTGGCAGCCTTGGGGCCGGGACCATTCCCTGGGGAGCCTGGGCAGTGCCCAGCACCCTCGGGGGGAAGAACCTTTCCCTGAGCTCCATGCCAGGCCCTGACACAGCTCCAGCCCTTCCTGGCCTCCTGGCCCTGGCCCAGAGCAGAGCTCAGCCCCTGCCCCTCTGGCTCCCCTCGGGAGGAGCTGCAGCCCCCGAGGAGTCTCCCCTCAGTCTCCTCTGCTCCAGCTGAACGAGCCAAGTGCCCTCAGCTGCTCCTCAGACCTTCCCCAGCTCCGTGTCCCTCCTTTGACACTCACCTCTGACCAGTCCAGGGCCACCCACTCTGGAGGACACGTTTGGTTGTTGCAGGGCTCCAGCATCTTTGGCCGTGGCTGGCTGCAGGAGGCATCATCCAGGGTTTTCTCCTCGCTGGCAGAGATCTTCCTCTTGCAGAAGACGCTGCGGGTCCGGACACCCTCATTGCAGCTCCGGCTGCACTCGGACCAGTTCCCAATGGCCCAGCTGGAGATGGGGCAAGAGCAGAGCTTGGAGGAGTACGCTGGGCTGGGCTTGTCCCCAGCTCCTGCACACAGCCCATGTCCTAGTCCAGCCACAGCCTCCCAGGCAGCTCTGGCTGAACCCCAGAGTTCTTGCACCTCTGCCCTTCCCCTTCAGGAGAGGAGCCAGGGAGGGGCTGGCACAATTCCTGAGGGGCTCACTGGATACCTGGGGCACAGAGGAGAACCCCCCACCCCATTGCCCCGCAGAGCTGCTCCAGCCAGGCAGTGTCACCAGTGGGGGCTGACTAGGGAAATGCAGCCAGGGGGAATTTCAGTCTCTTCCACCCTGGTTCCCCCCTGGCTCCCTGCTCCAGGTACTCACGCCGGGGGACAGGGCTCGGTGTTGCAGCTCCTCTGCCGCTCGGGCACTTTGGTGTCAGCGCTGCAGAAATGGTTGGGCACGGTTGAGCCATCAGAGAGTTTCCTGCACACCACAGATTGGATCTGGCTGCCTGCCCAGGGAAAGGAGGGAAGGGGAAAGGAAGGAGAAGCCTGAGGATGGAGCAGAGCCGGGCTGTGGGTGCCAGACCTGCAGCTCTGCTCCCGTGGGGTGATGTGACACAGCAACCACTTGTCCCTGCACGTGGAGCCTGAACTTATTCCTCCATTCATAACCACGGGCTTCTCTGACATCTCCAGAAAAAATGGATGGTGTGGAATGACGGTGCCAATGCCTGGATGTGGCACTCTGGGTGACAAGGGGGAGATTGGGCACAGGTTGGACTCAATGGCCCTGGAGGGTTTTCCAACCTCCATGATTCTGGGATTCTAGAGCTCACCAGCTGGGGCAGGACATGCCAGAGAACGGAGGATCGCAGCATTCCAGGGATCTCATGCTCAAATGAACGTGTCCTAACCCTTTCTGGGCAGCACTGGGAGAATAACAGGAACAAGAAGGGACAACACTTGGTCGAGGTCTGGCATGGAAGACAAGCCCTGAGCTTTAAACAGGAAACATTATTGGGCCATTCTCCTCTGAATACCAGCTCAGCCCCTCCCAGCCAGGCTCTGCAAAGCCCTGAGACATGGCCCAAAGCTGTGAATCAATCCACATGGGAACCAGTGCAAGGGTTCAGGGAAGCACCAGGTGTGTTTCAGTTCACATATCTGGGGCCACAGGGGCTGTTGTGACCAGCTGACCTGTCCTTGACCATGCCTGGAAGTGTCCAAGGCCAGGCCGGACCGGGCTGGGAGCAGCTTGGGACAGTGGGAGGTGTCCCTGCCCGTGGCAGGGCGTGGCACTGGATGGGCTTTAAGGTCCCTCCCAATCTAAAGCCATTTTATGATTGCATGCATTGCACCAGAAAATGGGTTTAAAAAACGATGGAGGGACAGGACACAGGGAATGGCTTCCACTGCCAGAGGGCAGGGCTGGATGGGGTATTGGGAAGGAATTGTTCCCTGGGAGGGTGGGCAGGCCCTGGCACAGGGTGCCCAGAGCAGCTGTGGCTGCCCCTGGATCCCTGGCAGTGTCCAAGGCCAGGTTGGACATTGGGGCTTGGAGCAGCCTGGGACAGTGGAAGGTGTCCCTGCCCATGGAAAGGGGTAGAAAAATTTGATCTTTAAGGTCCTTCCACCCATACCTTTGGCCTAACTGAAGATGGCACCCAGGTTCTTTGCCTGGCATTCCCTGACACAAATCTCATATGGCTGAGAGTGGGGTAGGGCCACGTAGAGACCCCAGAGCTCCTCAGAGCCAACCAGAGCCCCAGACACAGCACAGGAGGGTCCCACAAGTCCCCCCAAAGCAGCCCAGCATGGAAGCTCACCCCCTGCACACAGCACAGAGCACTTGGTCCATGGGGTGTAGTGCCAGGAGTACAGGCTGGAGCCATCCCTGCCCACGGGAGCGTTGAACTTGTAGCGGATCCCCTGCAGCTCCGTCCGCACCAGCACCTGCAGGAAAGGCACCCCCAGGACATCAGTGCCACCCAGTGAGCACGCAGGTGACATCCCCCAGCCCCTCTAACACCCAGGGCAGCTGGGATCTTCCCCTGTCCCCTTTCCTGTCCCTCCCAGAACTGGCAGGGCAACCACCAGTGGTGACAGTGAGCAAGCACCCAGGCACATCCCCAAACCTGACAGATTGGGACAGGAGATCTAGGAATCGGGGAAGGAGACCTGAGAGTGCCCAGTGGATAAAGCACTGGCCTCCTAAGGCAGGGGCTGTGGGCTCCTGTCCCACCTGGGGTGACTTTTTCAAAGGCTGGATGTGGCACTTGTTGCCATGGTCTCGCTGACAAGGCAGTGCCAGGTCACAGGTTGGGCTTGATGGTCTGAAAGGGCTTTTCCAAGCTAATTAATTCTGTGACTGATTGTGTGAATTTAGCCCAATTTACCTCTGCTCTCTGTGTCCCTTTACTCCCAACAGCCACTCCAGGGGCTGATCAGCTCCAATCCCAGGTAGCCATTGCCAGGTCCCTCTAGCCCAGCCAGGACCATACAGGGAGGGGTCTGAAGTTACCAACCATGACAAAGAGGGTGATGTTGGTGGGTCCCAAAGCCTCCAGTGACTCGGGCTCCTCAGGGGACCTCCTGTAGTGGAAGGTGGTGCCGGCAATGTCGAAGCGCCGGGGGGGATCGATGGAGAGCTTCCCATTGATGAAATATTCACCACTGTCCCCTCGCAGCGCTGCCAGGACAGGAGGGGGAGGTCAGCACAAAGGCTGGAAGCCTCTGGGCCAACTTCAGCCAGGTGCTTCTCACCTGCTGGGCTCAGAGCATCGCCAGGACAGAGGGCAAATGGCATCAGCTTTGTCCCACAGGGAGGGCACAGGTGGGGGCTGGCTCAGGGTCACACAGAGTCACCAGCAGGGTGGCACCGATGTACCCACAAGGCGGTCTCAGCCTGTCCAGCACCTCCCTGTGAGTGCGGGGGGCTCAGCTGGGCTGGGGATGAGCTGCGACCACGAAGCCAGGCTTAAACCCAGCTGTGCAGGCTGGGTGGGGGCTGCTGGAGCTACTGGGGCTGCTGGAGGTGGCCGGGGCCCGCAGCCGGGCTGTGCTTGCCCGGCAGAGTCGCTAGAGGGGGATCGGAGCGCTCGCTCCTTGCCCCGCTGTCCCTGCGCTCCCGGCTCCGCTGCCCTCCCCGACCCCATCGCGCTCGGGACAGGCAGGATCCTCCGTGCTGGTGAGGCTGGAGAATGCTCCCTCCATCTCCAGGAGAGATCCCAAAGTGACAGAGCCTGGGGACAGCGCTCTCGTCAGCACGCAGAGTCCCCACACAGGGCAGGGAGGGGTGGCAGCGGCTCCCAGCAAAGGGAGCTGGATGGGAGAGATGCTGCCAGGAGAATCCTGCGGGCACCGAGCAGAGAGCCAGGGCGAGCACCCTGCCCTTCCCTGCCCTGCCCTGCCCTGCCCTGCATCGCTTGGGAGGAAAAAGGGGAAAAAAAATCCTCGTTGTGAAAGCGGGAATGAGCAAGGCTGGAAAACCAAGCCCGAGGAAAATGTGAGCGTTTTTAATCCCCAGGATGGCAGAGGGGATGCCAGGGAGCCACAGGCAGTGCCAGGAACTGTGGGATGTGGGGTTTGCTCAGGGTCGTGGTGCTGACACAGGACAGGGACACTGCGGGGGACACAGCCCACGCTGGCCTGGGACACACTGCCCTGCTGCCTTCCCCTGCGCCAACCCCCAGCCTGGGACCCCCACCCCATTCCCAGCTGCAGTGGGAAGTTCTCGGAGCCAGGCCTTTCCCAGACCCTGTAAATCCCAGGGGAATGGCAGGGCCTGGCTGGGATTTCAGCACCCCCAGCCCTGTCTCACCCAGGTAGTTGATGGAGAGGTTCAGCTCCCGGATGTCGATGTGCACGGAACCCTTGGGGATCTGGATCACCTCCTCATAACCTGTGGGACAGCCAGGTGAGCAGGATTTTCAGCCTCCAGTCCCACAGCCAGAGCTGCCCTGGGCTGCATGGGAGCATGAACCAACCCCTTATCCACAGGGAAATGATGGAAAAAGCATTTTGGGCACCAAACTGGAGTGGGTTTGTACTGTGGGCTGTACTGGGAATGTGCTGTGGAGCTGGGATCCACCCTGGCTGGGCCTGTGGAGCTGGGGAGGAGCTTGGAGCTCTGTGTCAGAGATTTGGGTGCCAGTGGAGGCTTGGCTGGCGGACAGGAGGGATTGGCTCCCTCCTACCCCTTGGGATGTTGCTCTGGGATATGTCCCTGCTGTCCCCAGGGCCAGGTGAGGTCGAGGAGTGATTTGAGGGTGTCCAGGCTGTTTGTTCCCTACCTCCCTCAGGCAGGGACTGGTTGAAGATGCCCTCGATGGTCTCGCAGGAGCTGCCATCTCCCCCACACACCCGGCACTTGTCCTCCTTGGAGTCGGAGCCCAGCACCCGGTCACAGCCCACGTGCTGTGGGAAGGAGCAGCAGCAATGAGCCAGCCTGGAGGGGCCCTTCCCTCCCCACACCTGCCCTGCAGCATCACAGGTCCCCTCACTGCCCCAGACACCTCAGCAGTGTCACCTGTGCCACCCCTGTCCTGGCAGTCTCTCCAAGACTGGGGGGTGCAGGCAGGAATCCTGGGGTAAAGCAAAGGTTGGGATGCCTGTGATGAGCCCAGGGGAAGCCCTGTCCCTGCAGCTCAGGTGTCCTTGTGGCCTCTGTCCCCCTGCCACCACCCGTGGAGCGGCACAAGGGTCATCAGCATGGCTGTGGCTCCCTCAGGTGCAATCCCCCTTTGTTCCACAGCGCCATGGAGACAAAAAGATCCCAGAGATACAGGAAGGGAGACAGACAGATACACAATCTGTCTGTCTGTCTGCTGGGGAATGTTGGCCGCTCCCACAGTGCTTTCTTATGATGAACTTTTCCAGCTCCCCCCAGGTCCCATTGCAGGGGAAACATCAAAGGGCCTGGGGCTGCACAGGCTGGGAGTGCAGAGATCCATCCCTGAGGGTGGGAAAGCCTCAGAGTGGATGGGCACAAACTCAGGGCTGGAATGTTCCTGCTCCCATTCAGTGTCCAGGAAGAGAAATCATGGAATTACAGGATGGTTTGGGTTGGAAGGGACCTTAAAGATCATCTCATTCCACCCCTGCCATGGCAGGGACACCTTCCACTGTCCCAGGCTGCTCCAAGCCCCAATGTCCAACCTGGCCTTGGACACTCCCAGGGATCCAGGGGCAGCCACAGCTGCTCTGGGCACCCTGTGCCAGGGCCTGCCCACCCTCCCAGGGAACAATTCCTTCCTAATATCCCATATATCCCTGCCCTCTGGCAGTGGAGGCCATTCCCTGTGTCCTGTCCCTCCATCCCTTGTCCCCAGTCCCTCTCCAGCTCTCCTGGAGCCCCTTTAGGCCCTGCAAGGGGCTCTGAGCTCTCCCTGGATCCTTCTCCAGGTGAACATCCCCAGCTCTCTTAACCCTGCACCCATCCCATGTCTGTGTGAGCAGTTTGAGGGCACTCAGGGGTCTGTCCTTGTCCCCCCATCCCAGGGTTTTGTCCTTGTCCCCCCTGCCTGGGTGTCTCTCCTTGTCCCCCCCACCCGGGGGTGTGTCCCTGGCCCATGCCAGGCTGTCCCACCTTGCACTCCCCGTTGACACAGATGTCATTGGAGTCCTGCCTGCACGGGGTCCCGTCCACCACGGCCGCCGCTCGCTCCGTGTAGAAGTTGAAGCCCTCGGCCAGGCAGTTGAGGGAACAGGCCTTGACACCCCCTGGGGAAGGAGCACAGCTTCAAATGGGGCTGCCAAGTACAGGAGAGATGGGCAAAACCACGAGGATGCCCCTGGAGGAGGGAGCCAGGCCCTGGAGCTGGATTCAGACCCCTGGGGGGACACTGGGGGGACACTGTCCCTCCTGCACAGCCTGGGGATGTGGGCTGGATGTGACAGGGAAGGAAACAAAGCGATTTGTTCTTATCTGGGTCACTTCTGGCATTTTACAAGTTGTAAAACCCTTCTGGTCACTTCACCAACAGGGAAACGGAGGCAGCAGCTCCTGAGTTACCCTCCCAAGGTGTTTTCAGCTGCCAGAGCAGAACAACCAAGTTAGCCAGGGAAACCATTCCTTCCTGTCCAGCAAAGGTGGTGACAGCAGTGTCAGGAGGAAGGAGAAGGATCTTCAAACTGAAATTTCTGTATTTCCTATATTTTCCAACAACCTTTGCCAAAGCATCACCCCAGGAACAGCGCCTGGATATCTGGATAAAGTGCCTGGGAGCAGGATGTGGGTCCAGCAGAGCATTCCCTGGTCCTGCCACTGGATTTTATCGAACCCTGGTGTGGCTCGTGGCATTTGCTGCCTTTACTGAGCATCCCAGGAGACCCAGCAGGACCCTGGCAGAGGTGCCTGAGCTGTGGCAGTTCCCCCTGGAGGCAGCAGCCACAGTCCTGGCCCCTGTGCCAGAGCTGGGAAGCACCTTGGATGGGAGGAATGGGAATGTGCAGAACTCGAAACTCAACACAGCACATCAAAGGGGCAGAGGGAGGGGAGGGGGCCCAGCTGTGCCTGGGAGCACCCGAGTGCAGCTGGGGGGAAGAGAGAGCAAAGCTGGAGAGGGAGGAACAGGAGGAGACATGAGAGGGGAATTCAGCAGCTTGGAGGCATTTTCTGGAGCAGGATGCCTGGGCAAGCCCCTGGAGAAGCTCTGGGAAGCAGCTGCTGAGCAGGGGGAGCTCAGCAGCCACCTCTGAGAGCAGGGGGAGCCCTTGGGGTCCAGGCAGGGAGCTGGGACTCAGGTCCTGTGGTCACACTGCTCCGTGCGGGATGATGCCTTAAGGATTCCAGCTTCCAAATTTTTTCTATATTTGTAATCCTGCAATTCTTTAGTGTATAACTCTGAACTCCATGTACAGTGTGAGCTGCTGTTCTCTCATTTTGGTCAGACACAACAATTCCTCTCCAGGCTGGGAATCAAGGACACCTCACTGCCTCAGGCCCAGAGAAATGGAAATAAAAGTGAGTTGGGGGGGGCAAACTGGGGGTAAATGCCTTCAATATCTGAAGCTGTAATTGGAATTAACCCTCAATATGCACATGGATCAAACTTAATAAAAGTGTGAAAACCTGTGACCTGTGGTCCATTTTGGGTGCAGCCCTGGGGGGGCTTTGTCTGCCCCAAATGCACCTGGAGGCCTTTCAATAAATAAAACTGCTTTTTATTCTCCTAGTTTTGGCACTCAGCCAGCCAAGGGGTGCCCTGGACACCACCTTGTCCCTGTTCAGGTGGCTCCAGTGACAGCTGTGTCCCCATGACAGCAGCACTGAGCACAGCAAGGGTAAGTCTGGAACACAGCAAGATCCTCTGGAACACCACAACGTGCCCTGGAATTCCTGGAGATGGGAGGAGGGCGACTTCCACAGAATGAGTGGGACCTCTGAGCTGGCCCAGGGAATGTTGCTAAATACAATTATGGAATTCCAGAATATTCTGAGTTTGGAGGGACCCTCAGGGATGATCAGCCCAGCCCCTGTCCCTGCACAGACCCCCCAACAATCCCACCCTGAGCATCCCTGAGAGCGGTGTCCAAACGCTCCTGGAGCTCTGGCAGCCTTGGGGCCGGGACCATTCCCTGGGGAGCCTGGGCAGTGCCCAGCACCCTCGGGGGGAAGAACCTTTCCCTGAGCTCCATGCCAGGCCCTGACACAGCTCCAGCCCTTCCTGGGCTCCTGGCCCTGGCCCAGAGGGGTGAAAGCCCTGGCCAGTCTCCATCCTGCAGGTTCTGGTCCCCTCTCTTCACTTGGGGTCTGCCGTGGTTCCTCCTTTGCACCAGAGCTATTAAAATAGAATATTTTCAGCAGACTGTTGCCTCCGAGGATGTTTTGTTCCTCCTGCCGGCCCTCTCCCATGCAGGAATTAAACCTTATTACAATTTCTGACGAGCAATCTCCTGTTTTCCGCAAGGTCCTGCTCCTCCCATCGCTCTCCCCGAGCTCCCGCATCCGCCGAGAGCAAAATGAAGAACGAAGCGAACAAAGCAAAGTAAACAAACAATTCCACGAGGTATCTGCGGACTGCTGAGCTCAGCGCTCCTCTCCGGGCTCCGCATCCCGACCCCGGCTCTGGGCTCCGGGATCGCTGGAAATCAGCGCCAGGAAAACAGCCCCGACCTCAGGGACCCGTGTCCAGCTTCTTCCCTTCCCAAATTCCTCGTGGCCGCCTCCTCCGGGCTGGTGGGACACTCCTTGTCTGCAGAGTGGGGGTGCTCCATGCCCGGGATATTTCCCAAAGAATTGTGGAATGAGGCACCCCCGAACCCACCCAGCCTTTTGGGGAGCCCGAGGGGATGAGCTGAGCAGGGGAAGGGGCTCAGCAGAGGGTCAGGGTGGTGATGGGGTCCCGAAGTGCCCAAAACTGAGCTGAGGACAGATTTCCTGCCAGCTGGAGGGAGGAGGGCCCAGGGATGAGGCTGCCAGCAAGGAGGGATCCTGGGGGGCTGCTGGTCCTAGTGGGGAGGGAGGGAGGGAGGGACTGACACCCCCCACTCCTGAGGCCTCTGAGCACTGCTAGAAGGGCTCAGGAGGTGGGGACCAGCCCTCACTGCCACCCCAAAGCCTGGTGGCACAGGGGGACACAGGGCCTGGGAGCAGAACATCAGTGGAAGGGCAGGACAGGAGGGAGCCGTTCCTTGGGGTCAGATCTATGACATGGGGAAGGTGCAAGGAATGTCCCCACCTCCCCCAGGATGTGGCTCTGTCACCCAAATGCCACCAAGGATCACAAAACCCCCCAGGCATGTGAGGATGAGGGTCCTGCTGAAATCACGGAGTCACAGAGGCGGTTGGGTGGGAAGGGACCTTAAAGTTCATCCAGTGCCACCCCTGCCATAGCAGGGACACCTTCCACTGTCCCAGGCTGCTCCAAGCCCCAATGTCCAACCCAGCCTTGGACACTGCCAGGGATCCAGGGGCAGCCACAGCTGCTCTGGGCACCCTGTGCCAGGGCCTGCCCACCCTGCCAGGGAACAATTCCATCCCAATATCCCATCCAGCCCTGCCCTCTGGCAGTGGAAGCCATTCCCTGTGTCCTGGCACTCCAGGCCTTGCTAAAATTCTCTTTCTTCCAGCCCCCTTTAGGTACTGGACAAAAACCAGGTCTCCCCAGTTCTGAGAGAGAGCCCAGACCTGTGCAAAGAAGTTCCTTGACCTTCCCCACTTCATGGTCCCTCCCTGGGCCACCCCAGAGGACAACAGTGACACCCTCTGACACTGAACAAACAAAATAAAAGTGCTCCTCGTGACCATTGCCCACAGCCAGTGTAGGAAGAGGAGATGAAGCTCCCAGACTCTTCAAACCATGGCACTGTCAGCACTCCCAGCCTCCCTCCAGGGGAGAGGTTTCATCACTTATTTTATGGCAGAGGAAGCTGAAGCAGAGAGAGAGAGAGAGGAAGAGGCTCTTCATGAAAGCCAAAAATCCATATCAGGGTCAGGTGACATCTCAAGGGTGATGCTCAGCTGGCCAGGCATGCCCTGGGCCATGCCTGGGGAGGAGAGGTCTGAGCCAGGGCAGCTCCAGCCTGCAGGGCTGTCTCCACCTTGGCATCCACTGGGGTCTTGGGGTGACTTTACAGCCTCAAAATTTTATTACATTTTTATTGATCCATCCCCTGCAGCCTCAGCACAGCTGCTCCAGCTGCAGGAGCCCCGCTGGGAGCTGAGCTTGTTTACACAGCTGGGAAGGATTTCCCCAGTCCAGTTCATTAACTCCATGAAGGAGATGAGCTGTTCCTCCTCATTATTGAGAGATTTCTGCCACAGAGCCTCCTCCTGCCCCCTCTCCTCACCAGACCCTTGTGCAGGAGCCAGGGCTGACCTCGGGAGGGGGGAAGTGCTGCTCTTTGAAGGATCCCATCCCTTCTCCTGCTCAGGAAGCTTTCCCTGCCTGCTCTGTCTCCTCCGTTCTCTTGTCCACCTTGCTCTGCTCCCTCAGCAGCTGAGGAGCCAGCCTGGGGGAAAGAACAGCTCCAGAGCTGCTGAGACTGCCTCTGGCACAGGGGTGGTGACCCAGGATGGGGGCACAGCAGGTTCCTGCAGGGATGCACTGTCACTGTCACCCAGCACCACAGAGAGGGCAACCTGTGGGACCAGAGCTGTGGAAATCCTGACCAAATGTCCCCAGACCCCTTGGACCACCAGACCCATCCCTGCAGAGCGTGGGGGAGGGCAAAGCTGAGCAGTCCCTGGCCCAGACTCACCTCCCCTGTAGGTTTTCCAGGTGTAGTACTTCCCTCGGAAGGGCACGTTGTCGAACTCTGCGCACTGCAGCTCTCGGAAATCCTGCGAGCCCGGCGGGCAGTCCTGTGGTCACACAGCCCCTGCTCAGCCTGCCACCAGCCCCTCGGGGACAGGGCACTGCCACCAGCCCCATTGGGACAGGGACATCAGCTCTGACAACAGGGCATTGCCACCAGCCCCTCGGGGACAGGAACACCAGCTCTGACACTGCCAAAAGGGGGCAGGACAGTCCCTCCTGCAAAGCTGGAGACAATTTGGAGACCAAGAGCACGAGGAGGGGCCCCAGGAACTCTGACTGGGATGTGACCCTTGGGACCAATCCCCCAAAACCAGGTGCAAAGTCCAGGGAAGCAGCAGGACCCACCTGTTTCCCTCAACCAGCAGCCCGTGGGGCTTAAAGCTACAATTCCCCAGCTCCCAAACTCCACTGAGCATCCCCTCAGCACAGTTTTTTTCTGTAAATCTTTGAGGTTTAACCCTCAGCCGTGGGAGCAGAGTCTGACCCAGCCTCTCTCACCTGAGCAGCCGTGCAGGTGCAGCCTGCGAGAGGCAGCGCTGTCCTGGCACAGCTGGAATCCTTTATCTCCCCTCCTTTCCCTCCTTGTCTTCGGGCCCCTCTGGATCCCGAAGCCCCGCAGGTCTGTGCAGCCCACCCGCCCCAGAGCCAGCTCCCAAACCTGCCTGGTCCTGCCCGGAATTCCCCATTGCGGGATCGCTGCGGGCACATCCCCCCCTCCTCCTCCTCCTCCCCCCAAGGCTGCACTGAGCACCCACAGCTGTGTGGAGAGGGCTGATCCCACCTGGACAGGGCTGATCCCAACCACAGAGGGCTCATCCCACCCGGAGAGGGCTTATCCCAGTTGAAGAGGGCTCATCCTACTGGGAGAGGACTCATCCCACTGAGACAGGGCTCATTCAACCCGGACAGGGCTCATCCCACCTGGAAGGGACTCATTCAACCCAGGAAGGGCTCATCCCAATCTGGACAGGGCTCATCCCAACCACAGAGGGCTCATCCCAATCTGGACAGAGCTCATCCCATTCAGAAAGGGTTAATCCCACACTGGAGACACTCTGTGCCCCCTGGACAGAGCTCATCCCATCTGTACAGGCCTGATCCTACCCAGAGAGGGCTCATCCCACTGAGACAAGGCTCATCCCAACCAGAGAGGGCTCATCCCACTTTGGAGAGGGCTCATTCCCCCTGGACAGAGCTCATCCTATTCAGAAAGGGCTCATCCCACCCGGATAGAGCTCATCCCATCTGGAAAGGGCTCATCCCACTGGGAGAGGGCTCATCCCATCTGGAAAGGGCTGATCCCATTTATTCAGGGCTGATCCCATTTGGACAGGGCTGATCCCCCTGGACAGGGCTGATCCCATTTTTCAGGGCTGATCCCCCTCCTCCCATCCCTGCCATCCCCTGTCACTCACGTCGGTGTTGCAGGAGCGGTAGCGTTTCCTCTCTCCCAGGCAGTACTTCCCTCCGATCGTGGGCCTGCCAAACAGGGAAGGAGATGCTGCAACAGCACCAGGCACTGTTTTGGGGCAGGTTTTTGCCCCGAGGAGCTTGGGGTGGCTGCCCCAGGTGGCTTTTCCCAACCCTGCTCTGCACAAGGACTGATCCTGCCTGGGCACAGCCCCTAAAATCTCCCCCCAAGATCACAGAGGGTTTGGGGGTGTGGTGCAGCCCCAACACCAACACAGAGCTGGACAAAGGCATTCAAACCCTGCCAAACCTTCCAGGAGTCATTACTGAAATGGAAGCAGGTCTGGCTTTATGCAGATGGACCTAAAAGCAGCTGTCACTGATGCTCAGGTGACATGGAGGGACATGCACAGGATTGGGGTGGCACTGGAGGAGTGGATTATTGTCAGGATTATTTAATAGGATAATGTAGAGAACAGCCCGAGGGTGCTTTTCCTTCTCTGGCTCCCTTTCCTCCTCCACTGCCCTCCCAAAATTGCATAGATGGAAGAGGCAGAAATTGGTGGGTGAGCCAATTCTCCAGCTGGGACATTTCCTGTCTCCTCAGGGCAGTGCCATCTGTGCCAGCTTTACGCTTCACTCTCTGCTGTTTCACTGCTTGCCAAGCCTTGGGCACTTCCAGGGCTCGGAGCAGGGAGGGCAGAGGCTGAGGAAGCCCCTTCCCCACACACCTGCAGGGATGGGGACACTGCAGGGACACGGTGGCAGGGTGGCAAGGTGACAGGGTGGCAGGGTGACACGGTGCAAGGGTGGCACGGTGGCAGGGTGGGAGGGCGACAGGGTGGCAGGGTGACACGGTGCAAGGGTGGCAGGGTGACAGGGTGACAGTGTGATAGGGTAGCAGGGTGATGTGGTGAAAGGGTGGCAGGGTGGCAGGCTAACAGGGTGATAGAGTGGCAGGGTGGCAGGGTGACGGGGTGACGGGGTGACAGGGTGGCATGATGACACAGTGACACAGTGGCAGGGTGACACTTTGACAGGGTGATAGGCTGACAGGGTGGCTGGGCAGCAGGATGACACAGTGACAGGGTGACACGGTGACAGGGTGACACGGTGACAGGGTGGCATGATGACACAGTGACACAGCGGCAGGGTGGCAGGGTGACACTGACAGGGTGATAGACTGACAGGGTGGCTGGGTGGCAAGATGACAAGGTGACAGGGTGACAGGGTGGCAGGATGACACAGTGATAGGGTGACACGGTGACAGGGTGGCAGGATGACACAGTGATAGGGTGACACGGTGACAGGGTGGCAGGATGACACAGTGATAGGGTGACACGGTGACAGGGTGGCATGATGACAGGGTGACACGGTGGCAGGGTGACAGGGTAACAGGGTGGCAGGGTGGCAGGGTGACAGGGTGACAGTGTGATAGGGTAGCAGGGTGATGTGGTGAAAGGGTGGCAGGGTGGCAGGCTAACAGGGTGATAGAGTGGCAGGGTGGCAGGGTGACAGGGTGGCAGGGCCAGCCCCACGTACCTGGGGCTGTCACAGTGGCGCACAGACGAGGACACGCCGCCCCCGCACGTCCGGCTGCACTCGCCCCACGATGACCAGGACCCCCAGGCTCCGTCCACGCCCTCTGGCCGTGTCCCAAAGGGCACACACTCCCTCTTGTAGCACCACTGTGGGGACACAGAGCTTGGGACACCCCAGGCATGGCAGATCCTTCTCCCAGAGCCAGCTCAGGGCTGGGATCTTCTTGGATCCTGAGGAATCTGAGCTTGGAGCTGCACCGGCCTCGGAGCCAAATTCTCCAAGGCAATGAGTGCTCACCTCTCCTTGGGGTCAGTGGGACCAGTGTCCCCAGTAGCACCATCCTGGGGGACAGGCAGCACTGGCAAGGGGTCACTTCCCAGATGTTTCCCAGAGCAGCTGTGGCTGCCCTGGGTCCCTGGCAGTGTCCAAGGCCAGGTTGGAGCAGCCTGGGCTATGGAAGGTGTCCCTGCCATGGCAGTGGTGGCACTGGATGAGGTTTAAAGTCTCTCCCAACCCAAACCAGTCTGGGATTCTCCTCTAAAGAGGACCTGGGTCCCACAGCTCACATCCTATAAAATCCCTCAGCAGAGTTCCAGGTCTTGGATTGGAGCTGCAGCTGTCAGGCAGGGCCAGGATCCCTGGGGGACATGGGCACAACCCCTGCCAGGACAGAGTGACTTCTGTGTGTACTGGGAGCTCAGGCTGTGGTTGTGTGTCCAAAATGTCCTGATCAGCAAAGGGCTCGGGTTCAAATAAAGTTTAAATTTTAATATCAGCGTTGTTGTGTCATTGTTCTGCTGAGGATCCTTACAGAATCTGCCTGTCCCTGTCCTGCTGGGAGACAGATGCTCATGGAAATTTGCCCATGAAATATTCCCCTCAGGCCTGGCACGTGTCCCACAGCCCCTGGAGTCCCAGCCATGGCAGGGGTGGGACGGTGCCAGGGCTGCGCCGCTCTCCGGGCGCGGTGCCGGACACGGAGCCCCGGGGCTGAGATAATCCCAGGAAGGAAGAAAGCGCTGTGTGCTCCTTCCAGGGGCTGGGAACCCACCCTGGAGCTGCTGGCACGGCCTCTCCCTGCTCCTCCCGAGCCAGCTCTGCATGGGCAGCTGGGAAAAAACACACTGGGGCTTCCCAGGAATCCCAGCTCAGATCCCTGGGAGCACCAGGGCCTCTCCAAAGGGGATCCCATGTGGACGAGATGCTCTGCAGGCACAGCCTGGATACTCCACAATACTCCCAGTNCTCCTTTCCTCTCCTTTCCTTTCCTCTCCTCTCCTTTTTCCTCTCCTTTTTCCTCTCCTTTTTCCTCTCCTTTCCTTTTTCCTCTCCTTTCCTCTCCTTTTTCCCTTTCCTCTCCTGGCTTTTGAAGAACCCTGGTTAAAAAGCAGTTAAAAAGTAGGGGGAAAGGGATGTTTAAAAGTGGGAAAAGATGGGGAAAAAGAAACAAAAAATGCCACTGTGGGTTCTTGGGGTACAACAGGTGAAGACAACGATCACAGGAGATTAATTTAAAAATTGAGGATCTGGGAGGAGGAAATACCCAGAGGTTTGGGATGTGGGCACAGCAGAGCTTGGCTCAGCCTTCCCCCACACTGGCTGGCAGAGCACAGGAATTTTCTCTCTCCTCTAATATTTCATATTTAAATTCCCTGATCCTTCTGTCAGCTCTCCCCAGGGCAAAGTGAGAAGTCAGGGAAGAGCTTGGAGACCTAGGGCTGAGGTCTGGGGCTCACCCCAGGACCTCCAGCTGGGACAATGCAGAAACTTAATATAAAATTGCATCTTCTTCCACCCAAGGCCATCAAATCCCTTCCAAAGAATGAATGAATCCAAAAGGCCAAGTACAGGGAGGTAACTGGGTGTTCAAAGCGAGCCAGAATCCTCCCAGAGAGCAGCTCCAACAAATTCTGGGGGCTGTGACTGCTTCACTTTCCTTCCCTCAAGACTGTTGAAGAACCCTGGTAAAAAGCAGTCACAAAGTGTGGGAAAAGAGAAATTTAAAAGTGGGAAAAGCTGGGAAAAAGCCATGACTAGGAGGGAAAAAATGTCATAATCCATGTGAGTGTGCAGCAGGAGGGATGTGCAGCCCCAGGAGCTGTCTGCTCCTCTCTGCCCCAGTTTCCAGCAGAACTAAAATGAGCATTTGCAAAGAATCCTGGATTTGTCAGAGCCATGGTCTCCCCTGCACAGCAGCTGCTCCAGCTTCCTAAGGATCTGAAATGTTTTTTGGGAATTACTTTTCTTCCAGTGGAATGTCGAATGTCCCAGTTCTGATTCTCCATTGTCCCAACCACTCTCCAGTGTGCAAAGGGTCTTTGAGCAGTGCACTGGTGAAATGAGTGTAGGAGGAGCAGGGAGTGAAGCAATTGAGGCAAAATTCATGGTCAGAGAAAATCCTGTTCTCCCCTCCCAGACAAGGGTAAAAAACCAAGATTTCATCATAGCCAGTTTTTCCCAAGTTCCCCTGAAAGCAAAAGTCTGGGAAAACTGGGGGGAAAAAATCCCTTTTCTGAGACCAGCCAGGAGATCCCAGCAGATCCCAGCAGACCTGAGGACAAGGTGTTCATTTAAGGACATGGCATTGCCTGAGGTCACCTTGCTGTGCCTCAGGAGTGACATCAAGAAGGACTTTGCCGGAGCAGGGATTCCCTATTCCCTATTCCACAATCCATATTTCATATTCCTTATTCCCTATTCCACATTCCAAATTCCCTATTCCCTATTTCCTGTTCCCTATTCCACAATCCATATTTCAGATTCCCTGTTCTCTATTCCACATTCCACATTCCATATTCCATCTTCTAAATTCCATATTCCATATTCCATATTCCCTATTCCACATTCCCTATTCCCTATTCCCTATCCCACATTCCATATTCCATATTCTACATTCCACATTCCATATTCCATATTCCATATTCCACATTCCCTATTCCCTATTCCCTATTCCCTATCCCACATTCCATATTCCATATTCTACATTCCACATTCCATATTCCATATTCTACATTCCACATTCCATATTCTATATTCCATATTCCATATTCCATATTCCATATTCCATATTCCACATTCCACACTCCCCATCCCACACTCCATATTCCACATCCCATATTCCAGCACTGCACAAGCTGAGCTCTGAGCTAGACTCTGGGGTCATTCCCGGACTCAGGGGTCATTCCTGGACTCAGGGGTAATTTCTGGACTCTGGGGTCATTCCTGGACTCCTTGGCCCATCCCAGCCTCCCTCCAGGACAGCTCTGGCAGTCAGGACAGGCTGCTGGCTGCTCCTAAATCAACTCCACGCCCCCAGTGCAAACAAAAATCCCATTTTTGTCTGGAAAAGGATCCAACCGTGCCCTGCCAGCCCTGTGCTGCCCAGGGCTGCCTTACCCCCTTGTCGATGGTGTTGGTTTGGCAGATGGTGCCCTCGGCCGCGGGGATGCTGTTGGTGATGCAGCGATTGCTTTTGCTCAGACACCACAGCTCGCTGCACACTTCCTGCAGAGAGGAGATTTGGGGGCAGACAGGGGCAGGGGGCAGGAGAGAGACAAAGAAACAAAACCCAGATTAGGATTTGCTCATGCCAGGGGCAGCGTCACCAGCTGGGTGGGACACGGGGACATGGGGACGCTGAGTGTCCCCAGCATGGTGGGGGCAATGAGATCAAACCATGCCAGCTGCTGCCAGCTGCAGCCACCCCAAGGCCACTGCCAGCTGTCCCCCTTCTCTGGGCTCAGCTAAGCACTTGTGGGGTTCCCTGGCTGTGGGGGTTCCCTGATGCCTTAAGTTTTAAGTTTTTCTGTTCTGCTTGGGTGGTGAAGACAAAACAGTCCCATTCCAGCTGGGGACTCAAGGACAATCTCTTCGAACTTCAGGCCCTAAGCATAAACAACGTGAAAAGAGGAGGGTGGGCAAGCAAGCAAGGAGGATGAAACTTCATGATTTGAGGCTGTTAATTGGACAGTTCTGTAAATGCACTAAAACCTATAAACATGTGAGATCTCGTGACCAAGCTCTCTTTTGCTTCCATCTTGGAGCCATCCGGGCAGGGCCATGACTGTGGCACTGGCACTGCCAGGGTGTAACCTTTGCAGGATATTATTATTATATCAATAAATATCCATTTTATTCCTCTTAACTCAGTCTAGCCTCTGTTCCAGCTCCTGTAGGCATCACCCCAGGCTCAGGTGGCAGAGCTGACCCCCAGCCAGCCCATGCCAGAGGACACCTTGGACACCTCAGTTTCCCTGTAACTCTTGTTTCCCTATAACACATGAAGATATTATGGGGTGGATGTAACTGTTCTAACTAGAAATATGAACAAAAGCATTAGTGTTAAAGTAAATAGATGTTAAAATAGCTGTGATCCCTTAAATTTGAATAGTAAAAAAAATAGACCCCTGCTGCTCCCCCAGGGAAGAAGAAAAAGAAAAAAAACCCTCTGTTTTTTCAGAGATGAAGAAAACTTTTGTTTGAACTGTTATCATCCTTAAAGTATGCCCCACTGTTAATATAGTCCTCAATAATAGTTCTAAAAAACCTGTTTGTTAAAAAAAATAATTTTACATAATGATCAGAATTCCATTCTCCCGGGCAGCTGATCACTGTGACATCAAGATCACAAAAAAACTGTTTCTTGTAGAGAAATCTCCATAAACTAAAAGAAGAAATCTCCTCTCCCAATGAATTAGTAAAAGACTATTTAAAAAATTATAAACTGACTGAATTGTTTTCTGAATGTTTTCAGTATAAAAAAAGAGAAATGTGTAAGGGAAAGAAAAGTAATATAAAGCTTTATTCTGAGGGGTTTTTTTTCCTTATAGTTTCTAATAATAAGGTTTCTCTTCATACCACTTAAAGTTAAGCCTGTTTTACCTTCCTCCTAATCCTATCTCACAACAAAAAAATTTCAAGCTGACAAAACCAAACCCCTACACTCAGTGACAGCTGAGCTAAGCCCTCTGTCCTTGTCCTCACCCCCTTCCCAGGGCTGAGGGATGTCCCCAGGTTTGTATCTGTGCAGTGGAGGCTGAGCCCATTCCTGGCTCCTGCCCCTCCTGGATGCTCTTTGCATCCCAAATCCAGGTGGATCCAGAGCTGCCTCTGTGGGAATCTGGGAATTCCCTGTGAGCATCCACAGCACAGCTGGAGATGTCCCTGCTCACAGTGTGACCACCAGGGTGCTGGCCACCTCCAGCCAGCCTGAGAATCCCAAAGATTCCTCTGGAATTTTTAGAGCTGTTTTTTGAATAATCAAGATAATGCCAGATCCCGAGCCAGCTGTTCAGAACTGGGCACCTCTGGGTGTCTGCTCGGTGCATTGTGTCCACTGGGTGACTCCAGACCTCTTTCTAGGAGGTTTCTTGAGCCACAGATCCTGAGCTTCAGCCCATCCTGACCTCTTAAAGCTCCAGCAAACAAAAATCTTCCTTTGGCTGTCACAGGACCCACCCAAAAGTGAAATCAGAAAGCCCAGGTCCTTTCCAGCTCCTGTGGCACCCAGTGCCCCAGGCTGGACTTCAGCACCTGCAAACTGCAAAGCAACCCCTAAAATCTCATTTCCTGAGTTTCCTGCCTGGTCCCCATCCTGCTCCTGCTCCTACTGAAACAACCTATGGAAAACTTGCTGCTTTTCAGTCAGCTTGCCCTGACTGAGGTTATCCAGGGAATGTTACACAGGTTCACAGTGTCAGTGACAGAAACTGTCCTGAGATGGGGAACAGAGCCCGAGCTGCCACTGCCATGGAATTGTGGAATTCACCTTGGGAAAGCCCTCTAAGGTCATCAAGTCCAACCATTAACCCAGCACTGCCAGGCCCACCACTAAACCATGTCCCCAGGTGCCATAGGCACAGGTTTTTGGACACTTCCAGGCATGGGGACTCCACTACTTCCCTGGGCACCCAATGCCTGTCCCACCCTTTCAGTGAAATAATTGTTCCTAATATCCAATGCAAACCCACCCTGGAGCAGATTGAGGCCATTTCCTTCTGTCCTGTCACTTGTCACCTGGGACAAAACTGATCCCCCCTGGCTGTCCCCTCCTGTCAGGGAGTTGTGCAGAGCCACAAGGGCCCCCCTGAGACTCCTTTTCTCCAGGCTGAGCCCCTTTCCAGCTCCCTCAGCCTCTCCTGGTTCTCCAGCCCCTTCCCCAGCTCTGTTCCCTTCTCTGGACATGCTCCAGCCCCTCAATGTCCTTTTAGTCATGAGGATCCCAAAACTGAGGCAGGATTTGAGATGCCTCAGCAGTGCCAGCACAGGTGACAATCTCTGCCCTGCTGCTCCTGCTGGCCACACCATTCCTGACACGAGCCAGGATGTCCTGGGCATTCTTGGCCACCTGGGCACGCTCTGGCTCCTGTTCCTGCCTGGCACAGTGACCATCACCCTCCTCCTGATCCAGCAGGTCGCTCTGGCCACCTGTCCCCAGTGAGATGACAACCCCCCGGGCTGGATCCAACCTTCCAGCCCCGCATTCCTGCCCCCAGAGCAGCAGTCCCATCCCCTGGGAGCGGCTGCTGGGAATGCTCAGTGCCGGGAGGGTGAAGGGATGAGCTGGGGACTGCTCTGCTCCCCTCCAGCCCCGGGGCTGGCACAGCACAGTGCCCCAGGCAGAGCTGGCACAGGGAAACGCTGCGGGCTCAGTGCCAGGGGCTGTGCATCTGATATCATTCATTGATCGGAGCTGCAAAGGGAATTTGGCTCCCAACCCCTTCCCCAAGGCCAGCTCAGATGGTTTTAAGCAGGGGAAGGAGAGAGTCTGTCCCATCCTCAGGCATCCACCCCTCGGTGATGCTCTGGCAGAGCCAGAGTGAGCACTGGGGGGCAGGAGCCCCTTGTCCCTGTCACCAAGGGCTTCCTGGTGACCTCCCAGCTTCAATCATAGAGTCATGGAGTGGTCTGGGTTGGAAAGGACCCAAAAGATCCAACCCTGGACACCTTCACTAGACAAGGCTGCTCCAAGCCTGGTCCAACCCGGCCTGGAACCCTCTCCATCCTCATGACACCCATCAGTCACCCCCTTCCCTGGCCTGGAGGGAGGGATGCTGCCCTGCTGGCTCCCTCCCTCTGGAATTTGTTTTCAGGGACACAGGATGGGTGGCTCACACATTGACAATCCAGATTTTCCTGCACACAATGGAGCCCTGGTGCCCTTTGGGTTTCTCCCAAACCAAGACAGGGCTGGAGGGGTCACTCAGGGGCATTTGTGTGACCCTTGGATACATACAGGAAGTGTCTGCCTGGGCTAAAAATTAACTGGGAGACAGGGGGAGGTTCCCATTCCTGCCCCTGGCTCAGCTGAGCAGAGGCACAGACCCCAGTGGGTGACACCTGACATGGGACACCACAAAAAAGAAAACCAAATTCTTTGGAGTCAGACTGCTCCTGCTGCATCTGCCCCATGTCCAGTGGGCTCTGGGCCCCTGGGCCATGTTCAAGGCACTCCTGGGCCCTCTTCAAGGTATCAACTTTCCCCTTTTGCCACCAGGATGAGCTTGGAGCCTCCCTCACAGTGACAGCCTCGCTCACACCAGGGCACTCCCATGGCAGAGCTGGGCTGGGCTTTGCATAGAGACAGAGAAACCAAATCCTGAGCTGCTGTGTTTGCTCCTTCACAGCTTGCCAGGGCATGGACTGGAGCTGGAAAAACCTCTGAGATCATTGAGTGCCACTTTTTGACCCCCAAATTTTCAACCAGCCCAGAGCACCACACCCAGGTGTTCCTGGGACACCTCCAGGGACGGGGACTCCAAACCTCCCTGGGCAGCCCCTGCCAATCCCTGACCACCCTTCCCATGGAGAAATGAGAATTTCATGGAGAAACGAGCTTTCCCACGGAGAAATGTGCCCCTGCTGCTTGTGCATCCCACTGCTGTTTCCCCCAAAAGAACGTGGATGCTTTAAGGAGCTCAAGCAGCCCTTCCATGCAGATGTTCCCTCACCACTCTGCACAGACCCTTCAGGACATTGAGAACAGCAAAGTGCCAGGCTCAGACCCAGGAAAACTCTTTTCTGCTGGAGCAGCCTTTCCTTTCTGTGTTTTCCTGGGTTGAAAGAGCAGGGGATGGCAGTGAGGTGGCAGGGGAGGGGGGTTAGGTGGGGAACAACCTCCAGCACATCCTTCACCTCACCTGGGACAAAGAATTTTCTCTTCCTGAGTTTATATGAGCAGCACAATGACTTCTGGTAAAGATTATGGAAAATATGTCCTTGTGCAAAGAGAGGGGAGGGGACCTTGGGGACCAGCAGCAGCCAAGGAAGAGACAAGAAATCTCTTACCATGGGATTAATCTGACCCAAACTGAGCTGGGACCAACATTTATGGACAGGACACCCCCTCCTGCGTGCTCCCCCAGGGAAGCACAGCACGGAGCTCACCAGGAACTCAGCAGTGCCCCTGGTTTGGAGCAGGACAGTGATGTGGGCAGCAGGGGCAGCCCCACGGACCTTTCCTTCCCCCCGCCCCCTCCTCCAGCCCTGGGAACCGATAGTAAAGCAGGAAGGCTCTCTACCCCGTATTTACACTGGCGGGATTTGACTCCGTACTGGAAGCGGCACTGCTCGTCAGCGTCGTACGCCTGGCCCGGGGCCACCGTGGGGTAGATGAAATCCTGCTTGGGAGGAGCGTTGTTCAGGCACAGTCCCATCCCTGAGCTGGAACCGGAGAGGGAGAGTCAGAGCTCAGAAAGGCTGAGGGGACAGAGAGCATTGAGGTGAGGGAGAAGCAGCTGTCACTCCCAACTCCACTGGGGCTGAGCTTGGCTGCTTGAGGGGACAAATCTGGGTCAGAGAAAGTGCTCTGAAATCCTTCCAGCTGTGTGCCCTGGGCTGGGAAGCACATCCTGGTTCCAAGGTAACTCTGGAAGTGTTGATCTGAGGGTTCACAGAATCCTGGAATATCCTGAGCTGGGAGGGACCCTCAGGGATGATCAGTGCAGCCCCTGTCCCTGCACAGACCCCCCAACAATCCCACCCTGAGCATCCCTGAGAGCGGTGTCCAAACGCTCCTGGAGCTCTGGCAGCCTTGGGGCCGGGACCATTCCCTGGGGAGCCTGGGCAGTGCCCAGCACCCTCGGGGGGAAGAACCTTTCCCTGAGCTCCATGCCAAGCCCTGACACAGCTCCAGCTGTTCTGCAGGCTGTTGCCAGCCCCTGGCTGTCCCTGTGGCAGCAGGCAGGTGTGCCCAGGCAGGTGTGCCCAGCACCCTCAGGTGGGCAGAGGGGCTGCCCCCCCACCCAGCTGTGCAGCCCCAGCTGAGAGGAGCTCCCCTCTCCAAGCCTGACCTCCTGTTTGCCAGAGCTTTGTAGGAGCATCCAAATTCAGCCAGGAATGCCTTTCCCTCCCCCTTCCTCACTGCTCTCTGAGCTCCCCCTAAATCAAAGCCGCTGTCATCACCCCCAGCCCCAAACCCTGCTCACACTGTGTCCCACTGGACGCTCCTGGAGCCTGGGGTGGCCAGCACAGAGCACGAGGAGCAGGGATGAACTCTCCATCCTCCTCCAAGCCTGCCAGGAGCTCGGGGTCAGCAGAGGATGAGGCAGCCTGGCTGTGCCACGTGCCTGCAGGGCCAGCGGTCACCAGCGAGGGGGACAGGCCTGGCTGTGGCCAAGCCACAGCTGCCAGATGTGGGATTTGCTGCTGAACCACGAGGCTTGGCTGGGCCTTGCAGGACACAGGGAGCCCCCTGGGGAGGAGCCCTCGCTGCTCCTCTTGCTGCGTTCCAGAAGCTGAGCTCTGCTGTTCAGACTCCCTGGGGGCTTCCCTCCACACTGACCCCACACTTGTGCTGCTTCCAGTCATCCCTCCAGCCCTGCCCAGTCCTTCCTTTAGGAAGTTCCATTGTCCAACAAAAAACCTCACCAAAATGGATCCTGATGAATTGGTTTGGGGCAGAAACCCTGGGGCTGCCTGAGCCCTGCTAGGGTTTGATTAGGCGTGGTGACAGCCTCGAAACTCTGGGATTTAGGAGCCTAAATCATGGAATGGTTTGGGTTGGGAGAGACCTTAAAACTCATCTCATTCCACTCCCTGCCATGGCAGGGACACCTTCCACTGTCCCAGGTTGCTCCAAGCCCCATCCAGCCTGCCCCTGGACACTCTTGGATCTAGGGGCAGCCACAGCTGCTCTGGGCACCCTGTGCCAGGGCCTGCCCACCCTCACAACAAAGAAATTCCTCCTAATATCCAATCTAAACTGCTCTCTTTTAGTTTGCATCCATCCCTCCTTGTCTTGTCTCTTCTCCTGAATCCTAAAGGTGCTTTGGAGGAAAAAGAAAACCAAAATCTTTGCCCTGCTTTTCTCATTCACACTGAAAACTCCTCCTCACTGCCTGGAGAAAGCGTCTGCACCACACAGACACAATCATCTCCCCAGATCTCCTTCCCAACCACACCAACCCTTCTCTGCAATTCCTGGCTGGACTTCTGAACCCCCCAAATGCCTCCAGGGGAGACTGATCTATTTGTGAAGTTTCTGGATGTGGGAAACCCAAATAAAGCTCTCCCAGCCACAACATAAATGGGTTTAGATTGTTCAACAGGCAGAAAAAACACAGGGAAGTCCAAAGGAAGGAAAGGATGTGACACTGGGAACAGGTGAAGTGCTGGGAGACAAGACAAGAGGTGCTGGGGGATTTGGGGGCTTGACACCCTGCTCACAAGAGACTGGGGGAGGCTGGAGGAAGGGCAGTGAGGGGTGGGTTCCTTACTCCAGGAAGCTGGTGATGTAATCCCTGCTGCAGGTGGACCACACGAACGGGTTGGTCTTCATGGTGATGTGAGCAGCCATCAGCTTGGCCGTCTCCTGCCCCCGCGAGCCGCAGCTGTTGCCGACCCCGTCGTGGTTCATGCCAAACCTGGAAAGCAGCAGGGCACAGAGAGGAGCTCAGCTGGGCTTGGGCACACCTGGATCTCCCACAGGGAGGGTTTCCAGCCCCTCAGGAGCTGCCAGGGCTCTGGGGGTGCCGCTCTCACGTGTGGCCGATCTCGTGGGCGATGGTGAAGGCGGTGGCCAGCCCGATGTCCTCGTTGATGCTGCAGCTCCGCTCCCGCTCACACATCCCGCCCACGGGGGCCAGGCCTGGGGAGGGGACAGAGCTGTCACACAGGGCCACCACAGGGCACCTGATCTGATGCCTGATAATCCTTTCCATGAAGAATTTTTCCCTAAAATCCCATCTACACTTCACCTGGCACAGCTTGGGCTGTTCTCCCTCCTCCTGTCCCTGTTCCCTGGAGCACAGCCCGACCCCCCCGGCTGTCCCCTCCTGTCAGGGAGTTGTGCAGAGCCACAAGGGCCCCCCTGAGCTTTCTTTTCCCCAGGCTGAGCCCCTTTCCCAGCTCCCTCAGCTGTCCCTGGGGCTCCCCAGACCCTTCCCCAGCTCCATTCCCTTCCCTGCTCATGCTCTACCACCACATTTCGTCCAAACCAAACCTCTGGCCTGGCTCAGCTCTGCCCCGGAGTTAAAGGACAGGCTGAGTTAAAACCCTCAGTGAATCTTACACACTGTAACACTGAGCACAACCAGCTCCTTCTCACCATTGCACTGGGCTTTGGGATGGACTCAGGGCTCTTACAGGCCATGGTCACTCAGCACTGGTGGCAAATTGACAGTGACAGGCTCAGAAATGCTAAGAAAGGATCAAAATCCTCTGAATTTCATATCCAAATGGTGCAGAGGGGAGCAGTCCTTGGCACAGCCCTGGTGGGGAATCTCAGATGGACCACACCAGTTCTGGGACATCCAAACCTGGCCAGGGACAGCTGAGCAAGCCAGGATCCAACCCTGGTTCTGCCTGGCACCCACCAGGAATCCTGTGGGTACTCATGTAAGAGAGCCAGCCTGAAAAATATTCCAGGCCAGAGCTTCTGAGCTCTGTTCCCAGGCTGATAAGCTGGTCCAGCTGAAGGCCAGGGAAAATCTCTCCCAGGATGATAACTTGGTCAAAATAGAGAGGAATTAATGACAAGATAGAACTCCTGTTGTGTGCGTGACCAGGCCCTGGGAACGAGGTGTCTTCTCTCTGAACTAATCATCTTTTTCTGCTCTTGGAGTTGTGAGTCATATTATAAAAACCAGTGTGTTTCTGAATAAACTTGTCTCTCTCTCTTTCCTCTCATGAGAGGAGGCCGTGTAGCTGTGCATCTTATTCCACCACATCTAAGGGGTTAACGCCCCTTTCCACGGCTGCAGAATCCAGCATGGCTCATTGGGAGGACTGGATGATGCTGAAACCTCCCTGAATTGTGACAGCAAATTCCCTCTGCCCACCCCACCAGCACAAACCGTGCCACTGCCCCGGGCCAGGGAAGGGCCTGGCTGTGCCAGTGGAATGATTTGAGCCATCCCAGCACCTCCAGCCTCAGCCTCCCTCCCAGGCTGCTCCTGTGCAGCCACACAGGTCAGAGATGCAGCAGCTCTCCCCTTTGCACTGCAGTGATTCAGAGCAGAAATCCCTCCCTGCCTGCTCAGTCTAGACCAGGGTGAGACAAAGGAGGAGCTGCAGCCAGAGAGGGCTGCAGGGTCTGGCTGTGACAATAAAGAATTCCCTCTACAGCCATCACAAATCTGTCAGGTTTCTCCCTGCTCAGCCAGGAATAGTCCAGCAGGCCATGGACAAGCCCTAAAAGTGAGTGGTTCTTAATCATCAGGCTGGAGTTGGCCCAGGGATGGAGAAGAGGAGGGTTCCAGGGCCCATCCATCCTCAGAGCTGCTGGTTTAGTGTTCAGAGAAGGGAGGAGAGGCTGGAAACCACTGCTCTGGTCCTGGCCCTGCTTCTGCTGCTGGGGCAGGAGCTTCACCTTCAGTGGGAAGGGATGGCACAGCTGGGAGAGGGATGGAACAGCTGGAAAGGGATGGAACGACTGGGAAAGGATGGCACAGGTGGGAAAGGATGGCACAGGTGGGAAAGGATGGCACAGGTGGGAAAGGGATGGCACATCTGGCAAAGGGGATGGCCTAGCCCACCCTCATCATATTCCCAAAGCTCTGTGTGCTGCTGGGAGCTGCTGAGGGGTGTGGGAATTCTACTCACCCAGGGTGCCACAGGGCTTGTTCTTGTAGATGCAGATGTCGTACCTGGGGAGGAGAGAGGGCAGTGTTAAGGACACTTCTGATTTTGGGAGTTGTCATTTCGCTGATGTGGTCACATCCAAACCACTCCAAACCAGCCCGTGGAACATTTCTGGGCTGGAAAGCACCAATGGTGACAGGCAGGACAACATTCACTTTGCCCTGGCTGAGATTCACTGAGGGTTTTAACTCAGCCTGTCCTTTAACTCTGGGGCAGAGCTGAGCCAGGCCAGAGGTTTGGTTTGGATGAAATGTGGTGGTAGAGCATGAGCAGGGAAGGGAATGGAGCTGGGGAAGGGGCTGGGGATCCCCAGGAGCAGCTGAGGGAGCTGGGAAAGGGGCTCAGCCTGGAGAAAAGGAGGCTCAGGGGGGCCCTTGTGGCTCTGCACAACTCCCTGACAGGAGGGGACAGCCGGGGGGGTCGGGCTCTGCCTCCAGGGAACAGGGACAGGAGGAGGGAGAACAGCACCAGGCTGTGCCAGGTGAGGTGTAGATGGGATTTTAGGGAAAAATTCTTCATGGAAAGGATTATCAGGCATCAGAACAGGCTGCCCAGGGCAGTGGTGGAGTCGCCGCTCCTGGAGGTGTTAAAAATATGAGCAGATGTGGCACTTCAGGATGTGGTTTAGTGGACAGGGGGATTTGGTCAAAAGTTGGACTTGATGATCTTGGAGGCCTCTTCCAACCTTAATGATTCCGTAAATCAGCAGGGACAAGGTTATTCCAGACTGGAGCTCTTTGGGTGGGTCCAGCTCTGCTCCCCAGCACTCCCGGGAGGCATCAGCATAGGGGGAGAGGACAGGAACAACCCCTGCTCTGTAAGCTCAGGTCTCTGGCAGGAAATGGTATCAATCAAACAGAGAAACACAGAATCTCTGCATGGTTCAGGTTGGAAAAGACTAAAAATCATCTCATTCCATCTCCTGCCATGGTAGGGACACATTCCACTAGCCCAGGGTGCTCCAAGCCCCATCCAACCCGGCCTTGGACACTGCCAGGGATGGGGCATATGAAATTCTGATTAAAAACAAAATAAAAATAAGGAAAACATCTCAGTTTGAAAACATGTTCAATTTCAAACCCCACTGTGGTTTCATGAAAATGCTCCAGTGATTTTTTTTTTCCAGTTCTTTACTGAGAATTTTCCAAACAAATCCAATCTGGGTTGATTCAAGGTTACTCTTCCCTCCGTTCCTGGCCTCGACTTCCAGCCATTGCATGAAGGAATCCACTGTTTGCACATCATTAGCTGGGGACAAGGAAAGGTAAAACAAGGAGAGCAAAAAGCTTCTCCAGATGGAAACGCAGCATCCTCAAAATGGGAAGAGGTGGCAGCTCCAGATGAGACCAGTTTGGGTTAGAGAGGGAATATTCTCATTTCCTTGCAAAGATAAACATTTGGGATTTGCAAATGTGGGCTGAAAGGGGCCAGGCTGAGAGCTGGGTAGGGTGGGGTCAGCTGGGGGACAGAGGCCAGCTAGGCTGGGCCACCCTGGAGCCAGGCTGGGACTGCACCGAGGATTGTGACCCCAGAGTGGGTCTGGGGACACCCACGGGGTGAGGATTGAGACCCCAGAGTGGGTTTGGGAACACTGGGCAGGACCGAGGATTGTGACCCCAGAGTGGGTTTGGGGACACCCACGGAGTGAGCAGGACTGATGATTGTGATCCCAGAGCGGCTTTGGGGTCACCCATGGAGTGAGGATTGAGGATTGTGACCCCAGAGTGGCTTTGGGGACATTGGGCAGGACCCTCCGGCACCGCTCGCCCCACTGACCCCTCGGGGATGAGGGTGGGCGGTGAGAAGTCGCAGCACACGAGGGGTTAAGTGAGACACATTCCCGGGGATGGCTCCTGTCCCTTTGGCCCCTGGCATTCCCTGGAAGTGCCCAAACCTCTCCCCTCCCCTCGGCAGGAAACAAAACATTTGTTGCTTTGTTTTGAGCGAATGCCTTCTAAGCCTTCGGAGGCTCTGCTTTGACACGTCCCTGCAGGAGAAAAAAGCCCCGAGCTCAGCAAGATCTTATCGGGACACCGGGAATTTATCGGGGCCGGATGCGCCGGGCGCTGTCCAGGCTCAGCCAGCGGCTCCGGGCTGGCTCAAACATCTGGATGGGGACGGAGAGCTCGGAGCCGGCGTTTGCATCCCACGCAGAGGATGGGAGGGCAGGAAAAAACTGCAGCCCCCTCGGGAGGGGGAAAATCTGGGGCTGAGGGGCCCTTCTGTCACTCCTGTGTGGGGTCTCATCCACGGGATGGTCCAGGCTCCTGCTGGAGCTGGAGGATATGGGGAAGGCACAGGATAATGCTGGGTTTGCCTTTGGGTCTCCCAGGATGCTTTGCCTCTGCCCAAGCAGGGATTTGTGGAGGGACAATCCTGGACACAGGCAGCAGCACTTGGGGAGCTCAGCACTCCCTGTGCCCTCCATCCCCCCAGCATCCTGTGGCCTTCCAGCTCTCTGCCATTCCCTCCACTGTCCCTGTCATCCTCTCTGTGTCCTCCTTCCTTCTGACCATCCATGGATCTGTCCATCCACCCATCCATCCATCCATCCATCCATCCATCCATCCATCATCCATCCCTCCCTCCCTCCGCTGCTCCAGGCTCAAGCACCCATCAGTTCTGATGGGATTTTTGTTGTCCTGCATGTGGCAGCTCAGACTCTTCACAGATCTTGGGGTCTGATCCAGCACCCGGGTCCCTCTGTTCACCTCGTCTGCTGTGGCAGGAGCACAGGGACACCAGCAGGGCAGGGGTGTCCCAAGGAGACAGCTCATCCCAACATGGGGGCACCTAAAATGAGCTGAGCCACACCCTGGGCTGCCTGGGGCCAGTCACTGTCCTGAGATCCTGCTGGAATTCTCTTCCCCTTCCAGAGCAGAGGCTGACAGGGCTCTTCATCCCAGCAGGAAGCTCCAGCATTCCAGGGTGGGCTCCCACCTGTGCCCAACCCTGTCTTTTGGGGAAGAAATGCCCCGTGGCTACAAACTGAGCTCTGAGAACCCAGCAAAGACTGAGGGAAGACTGGAGGGTTACAACAAACTGGAGTGGAGATTGATAACAAACTGGGGTGATTGAGAACAAACTGGAATGGAGATTGGTAACTGGGGTGGAGATTGATAACAGACTGGAGTGAAGATTGATAAACTGGAGTGGAGATTGATAATGATAACAAACTGGAGTGGAGGGTGACAACAAACTGGAGTGGAGATTGATAACAAACTGGGGTGATTGAGAACAAACTGGAATGGAGATTGGTAACAAACTGGAGTGGAGATGGATAGCAAACTGGATTGGAAATTGATAACAAATTGGAGTGGAGATTCATAACAAACTGGAGTGCAGGGTGATAAACTGAGCTGCAGGATGATAACCATCTGAGCTGCAATAATCTGCACCCACTGAGAGTCAGGATGAGCCCCTTGGACAGAGCCTGCACAGCTGCCACCCCCCAGGGGACAGGGCTCACCTGGTGATGAGCACGGCCGTGTCGTGGTTGGCGATGCCGTTCTCAGGGATGGCGTTCCCGTTGCCGTTCCTGTTCACGATGGATTTCTGCCACTTGCAGAAGCTGTCCAGGGATTTCCCAGCGTGGTGGTTGATCTCCAGCGTGGGCTGGAATGGAAGCAATGGCAGAGTGTGTGCCCAGGAAAGCTCTGGTGGGAAAGCACTGCTCATTGTGTGCCAGCAGAGCACTGACACCGCTCCAGACACCCCCAGTTCCTCATGGAGCCCATGGGAAAACAAGAAAGGTGAGACTGCAGGAGAACTAAAGTTGCTTAAACCTCCCTAAAGTCTCCTTATCATGGAAAAAATCAGATTCCCAGAGGTCGCCTCAGCCCAGTCCTCAGGGGGCACTGGGAGGATGTGGAGCAGCCAGACTGCACTGGGGGAAATTCCTGGGAGTGACATCCAGGGGGGGACACACAGCTCCTGAAGGGAAGTGCAGACAAAGGACAGGCTCAGCAAAGCCCAGCTTACCTGATCCTCGGTGAGCAGGATCAGCCGGGTCACCAGGATATTGACAATATTGCCCAGACTCGAGTCCTGGAAAAGTTTGGCAACCTGACCTCCAAGAAACAAGAAAAGAGGAGTCTTAAAAATGAGCTCTGTGGCTGGGTGAGCTGGGGAGGGCTGGGCAGGGCAGGGAATCGGGGCTGGGCTCTGAACACAACATTGAGAGGAATGAGGGATTTGTCTTTCCAAACAAGCTGTGGGTCTGCTGGTGGATAAAACCAGCACTGAGAGATAAAAGAAACAATGGGATGGATTGCACTAATTGATGAATGGAAAAAGATATTTGCCTTTACAAACAAACTGTAAGTTTGCTGATCAATGAAATTGGATATGGAAAGATGAAAGTAGCAATGGGGAAAAACCATGAATTCTGTAAGAATTAAAAATTAAAAGGGAGGGTTGTACATTAGAGGGGAATCTCCGGTATCAGGTGTTCTGGGAAGTCTGTACCTCTCAAGTACCTCAGCCCAAGGGGAAAGAGAGAGGGAAATTGGAATAAAAAGGAGGCTGCATCCTCCAAAAATCTGAGAGACCCCAGGGGAATGCCCCACAGCCTCTCCCTTTATTCGAATAAAGTAAAAGTACTCCTCTGTCTCCTTTTTGCACATAGACCTCTGGTGTTGGTGGATTAATTTTCCTGACACCATTTTTGGGAAGCAGGGATGGGAATGGGACTCCACACCACCACTTGAGCAGCAGAATCCCCTAAACCACGGTCAGAGCTCGCTGTCTCAGAGCAGAGAAACCAAAATCCCGCAGCAGCCGCTCCTTGCCCGGAGCCTAGGTGAGCATTTTGGGCAGCCCAAAATGGATGGAGCATTGCAGGGGGGAGGGCACAGCATCCCTCGGGCATCGGGAAGGGCACAGCATCTCCCAGGAATGTGCCACCCCAGGCGGGTGTTTCGGAGCAGACGAAACGCCTCGAACCGGGATTTTTTGAGAATCTGGCGTCGGCTTTAGAAATGCAAAGCATGAAAAGCGATCCTGCGGAGGACGGGACAAAGAGCAGTCACAGAGGGGCTTTCAGAGGCTTGATGGATAACTTCCAAAGCCATCTCACCTCACAGGAGGATCCAGCGCGGCCAATTCAGGCTTTTAATGCATCCAGCCCGGTACCCTGCGGCCAGCAGTGCCCCGGACCAGAAGCGCAGCTCGGGGGGATTTTCTGCCGCCCCTCTCGCCGCTCAGCCCCCAAGCGTGAGAGCTCCCTGTCCTTATGCTTTCCCATGTGCTTCTCAGCTTGCCTGGCCGCATTTGCAATGCTAATTCGAGCTGAGAGATGCTGTTCAAAGAAAGGCTTTTGTTGTCACAGCCCGGGGTCAGACAGGGCAGAGTTTACCTCTCCAGGCTCCGGGGTCCCACTGCTCAGCAGCAGCAGCCTGGCAGGATTTGTGACCCCAAAACCTTGCTCTGAGCCTGGGGAGAAGCCACTGCCAGCCTGGAACAGATCCGATTTCCCCGCTGTGTCCCCATCACACTTCATGCAGGAAAATCTCCTTTTCCCAACACGGACGTTCGGGATGATGAGCGGGAGCTCTCCCCCAGCCCGCGAGGTTCCTGGTGCGGGTATAACACTTACAATATTCATGATGGCCAGGATGTACTGCTCGATGTCCCTGCGGCCGTGGTAGCCCACCATCATCTTGTCAGCCACCACCAGGGTCTCCACGTAGCGCTCGGTGCTCACCGACCTCTTGAGGGGCAGCTGCCCCCGCTGGCTGTGGTTGCCCGATGGCTTCAGAGGGGAGGGCTTCAGTGTCCTCAGCCACCAGTGCCTCCCCTTCCAGGGCTTCTCGTCTGGGGAGGGAATGGGATGGTTCTGATGCCCTCGGGCAGGAGCTCCCAGGGGTCAGGGGTGGGTTTGAGGGGAGGAAAGGCCGTGGAGGAGCTCTCAAGATGCACCAGGGGAAGTTTAGGTTAGATGTCAGAAAAAAATTCTTCACTGCAAGAGTGACTGGGCAATGGAATTGTCTGCCCAGGGAGGTGCTGGAGTCCCTGGAAGTGTTTAAAAAAGGCCTGATGTGGCACCCAGTGTCAGGGTTGAGTTGAGGAGGAGCTGTTAGGTTATAGGTTGGACTAGATGATCTTAAAGGTTTTTTCCAACCGAGTTCATTCTGTGATTCCATGATTTGTGCATCATGTGTGGATTCAGATAATGTCCCAAAAGCAGTCCAGGGCTGTCCCCAGGCTCCTGCCAGCCCTGCTGGCATCTCCCCTGCGCTCCTGGCTCCTCCTGCCCAGCAGATCTGTGCCCAGCTCATCACAGCCACAAACCCCTCTGGGCTGCCCTCACCTCTGCCCTGACCTGTGTCCCAGGGTGGGCTTAGAGACCACACAGCCAGAACCTGAAAATGAAGCCCTTGCAGACCCTTTCCTCTTTCCTTTTCCTGCAGGACCTGGATTTAGGGCTTGGGTTTTCCCCCACAGAAAATGTTGCAGCCTCCACAGCAGCAGCAGCTTTGTGGGACTCTGCTTCAAGTGCTGCTGAGCTGAGCCTGGGGGTGTCCCCAGCAGAGTCATCAGCTCCAAATTCCCCTCCTGGAGACCACCACAGGACAGGGGAGCTGACTGGGAGACTCCAGCCCTTCTCCTGCCCTGCCAGCAGATCCAGCTGGATCCTTTTCCTTGCTCTGAGGCTGGATCATCACATCCAGCGAGGCTGGGAACATGGGCAGACCTCAGGCAGCCCCAAAACCTCCCAGCTCCAGCTCCTCCAGTGATCCAGGGCAGCTCCTGGGGGTGCTCAGGGACCAGGACAGGACAGGACAGGTCCAGCCAGCAGGGTGAGGGGTGGGGTGACCTTGCTGGAGCCATTGCACTGTGATTGTTCTGAACTCCTTTGGCCTGTGGCCCCCACTGCACATCTCTGCTTTCCAAGAAGCAATTAGGAACGGGCTAAATTATTTCTGGAAGCTGGGGAATGTGGCAAAGAGTCAGCAGGAGGGGAGTGAGTCTGCTGGAGCTTCGTCCAGAGTGGCTTTGGGAGCTGGGATGGGCAGAGGCCAGGGAAGCACAGGGGGGCTCCAGAGGTGCTGGTGGGGCTGGGGACACTCAGAGAAGGTGACAGTGACTTCAGCAGTGACTCCTCCTCTGGTCAAGTGTCCCTGCTGGGGTAGTGGATGGACACCCAGAGGTGACACCCAGACAGGAGCAGTCTCTGCTCTGTTCCCAGGAAAAGCCACCAGGCCCTTCTGCAGGGCTGGGATGTCCCCCCAGCCTCACAGAGCCTCTCTAAGCTGAGGGAGGGGCATCCTCTGGGTCTGCAACATTTTGAAATGTGCAGGTGAAACTCTGCCTGTTCACAAGGGCCAGGGATTGCAGCCAGACTCTGGGACACACTGGTGGGAAGGGCAAGGACCAGAAGGGCACATGGGGAGAGGCCAGGGCAGAGTTTGTGGGTCCTTTTGGAGGTCAAAGCCCTGTAGATGCAGAGATGGGGTTCCTGTGCTGTCACCATTCTCCCTAAACTTCCCCAGAGCCCCCTGTGACGGACCAGACCCCACATCCCACCCTCCAAGGGCCTTTTCCACCTGGTCCCCATCAGCAGCAGAGTTCTCCCAGCATGGACATGACCTGCAGTGACCAAACCCCGAAGCCAAGGCTGTGCTGAGCACACGTGAGCTGCGATTTCCCAACACTCTGCAAATTGGCCAAATCTGGGAGGATTCTTCTGAAGAAAAACAAGAGGTGTTTTTTTCTCTTCTATCCCGTGCTCTATTTACAAATTTTAAAGCCCTGCTGCGAGAAGGAGAGGACGGGAGCTTCCCAAAGCCCAGGCCACCAGAAATGGGTAGAAGTAAACACAGAAAAATCTCGAATTCTGGAGATAAGATTTTGGTTCTTTGCACGTGGAGCAGACTGGACCTGCCCTGCCAGGATTTTCCCAGCCTGTTTTGGGCTGGGTTGAGGAGGAGGTGGTGGGAGCACCTACCCAGCACTCCACAGGCTGCGTCCATGTGGGGGTACTGCAGGGACGAGCGCTTGTACACGACGTGGGGGCTGCCCTTGCCCTCACCCCCCGTGCTGACGTTGGCTCCAGGGCTCAGGGGCTCGATGAAATATTCCTCCTCATCTGCCACGATCACCCCGTGCTGCAGGAGGGAACAGAGGGGGGGCAATAACAGAGGTGAGCTGAGGGACATCCTGGTGGCTTCTCACAGTGAGGTTTTTGCTAATTAACCCCGAATTTCTGGGGACTGACAAAAGCTGTGGAGGAATCCTGCACGAACATTGAACTACAGGAACCCACAGAGCAGAGGAAACCCAGCCAGATGGTGGTGGATGCCTTGGGACATCTGTGTTCACTAAAGTCCTCTGGAAATCACAGCCTTGCCTTGCTGAGTTATGAATGAGTTGTTTCCTATTCCACCCACTCGGTCTCAGTGGGATCCCTGTGGGATCCCAAAAACCCCTTCAAACACAGCAGCACTCAGCTCTGAGCTCAGCTTCCCCAAAAAACCTTCCCAAGCAGCTCAGGACCATCCCCAGCAGCTGGGAACTCGGAGCTGCAAAGAGGGGTAAATACCCAGAGGCTTTGGGAAACATCCAAATGTTTGAAATCTGAAGGCTGATTAAGCAGAGCCAAACCCTTCCCTGGAGTCTGGATGGGGCATCCCAGCCCATTGTACACCCTGGATTGGCCACTTCAGTGAGATCATCTCGGGTTTGCTCCCTTATTCCTTTTAGTTTTTTATTCTTTGACTGGCTCAGTCTCAGCTGTGAGCCCAGGCTTTGCTGCCTGGGTGGATCCCCCTGTGAGGCAGTGAGAGCCAGGAGGGGCAGATCCCAGTGGGATCCCACCAGGTACTCGCAGGGTCCCTGCTCTCCAGCCTCACAGCAGCATTCCCTCTACCTGAAAGGGCTGAGCAGCACCAAAAGTTTCTGAGAGCCCAAGACGAGTTCCATCCCAATTCCTGGCACTGAGTTTATCCATCCCAATTCCTGGCACTGAGTTTATCCATCCCAATTCCTGGCACTGAGTTTATCCATCCCAATCCCTGGTACTGAGTTTCTCCAAGGAATGTGGTGTCCCATCAGCTGAACTTCACCAGCAAGTGACAGAAATGTGCCTGACATGGCTCAAGCACGATCCCCAAAGTCCAGGAGCCAAAACTCCCAGCTGTCATCCCCTTCCCTGCGTGCAGACACAGCTCTGGGTGCAGACACCCCCTGCCCTGCCACCAGCGGTGTCCTTGGGATGTGACAGCGCTTTTGGGCAGTGCCCGAGGGACAGGAGCCCTGCTCTGCCAGGGTGGGGAGTCGGGAATTCTGTCCCTGTGACACATCCCGAAGCCCCTCCATGGAAGAACCACCTGGAGCAGCTTCTCTGCCGGGTGTGGGTGGGGAGAAGCTCTCGGGGGTACTGTCCCTCCTGCCCGGGCTGTCGCTGTCCCCTCCCCGGCTCGGAGCTCAATGGGGGCAGTGTGAGCAGCGAGCCCCCAGTGCCGGGGGATTTCCTCCTGCCCCGGCCTCTGCTGCTCTTGGCTCGGCTCCACCTTTTCAAACACAAGCGAGGTACTGTGAGGTTCCCCTGGCCGGGCTGGGGCAGGGAGCCAGCTGGAAAGGCTGCTGGCTTTGTGGGGTGGGGGAAGGAGGTCACCCCAGCCCGGGGTACAGCTCCGGGGGACAGCGTGTCCTGCCCCAAATCCATCCCACTGCAAAAGGGATGTTCTCACTCCAGCCTCTGCAGAGCCTCCACGCCTGCCTGGCACCTTCCAGCAGCGAGGCTTGGATGTCACAGGAGCCTGAGAATTGTCCCATCGCTGACCCCAAGGGCTGAGCTGGACGTGACACGGGGCTGGTAAAGGGGGTGGTGAGAGGTCCTGAGAGAGCCCTGTGGTTTGTGGGGGAGCTGGACTGGATATCCTGTGTGTGATTCACACAGGTCAGCTGCAGAGCAGGGAGGGTTTGCACTGTCAGCTCATACCACACTTGGCAAAGGCACAGCCACGGCCTGGGGCCAGCTCCTGGAGGAGCCGTGTGACAGTGGGGCCATCCAGGTCCATTCCTGCTCACCTGGCTCCATTCCTGCTCACTTGGGTCCCTCTGGGCACTCCTGTTCATGCTGGGCTCAGGGGGCTCCCCAGGACAGCTGTCCCCAGACCTCTGGAAGTGTCCAAGGCCAGGTTGGACAGAGCTTGGAGCACCCTGGGACAGTGGAAGGTGTCCCTGCCCATGGTAGGGGGTGGAATGGGATGATCTTTAAGGTCCATCCCAACCCAAACCATTCTGGGATTCTCTGATGAAGACCTGGCTGTTCCTCTGACACAAGAGGGAAAAGAATGGCACTTCTCTGCTCATTGTTTTCTCCTGGCTGTGATTATTTGATGGTGGGACATGATGGATCCTTGGCATCTCTTGCAGCCCAAGGGATGAAACACAGGGATTCCAGCTCCTGGCAAGGCTGAGCAAAGCTGGGCTGCTCCACGGAGGCTTGCAGCTGCTCGGCCCTTCTGGGCAGCTCAAAATGTGAAATATTTTTGAAAATGGACCATGTCACCCTTTGCTTCCAACAAAGGCCACATGGTGGGATTGGGGCTGTCCTGTGCAGGACCAGGATGGGCTTTGATATCCTTGTGGGTCCTTTCCAGCTCAGGATATTCTGTGATTCTGTGGCTCTGGGAACTGGATGACTTTCCCTGGCTGAGCCTGAAGCTCAGCAGGCTGTGGGAGATGTGTGGGGTGAGCTCTGCTCCCTGCCTGCCCTCGGGCCAGGTTCACAGTGCCTGTGGCTGGGAAGAGGAGTCACTGGGAGAGTTTCCGGGTATTGGCATCCAAAGCTGGAGTGCTGTAAGGCGAGAGCTGTGCTGGGGGTGTTCAGAACCAAAGTGGTTAAAAACCAAACCTTGTAGGCACAGGAATTCCTGGGGGATGTGGGAGCTGGAGGACAGGAGGATGGCCTGGAGCTCATTACTGCGTTTGCAGTCACCCCTTTTCCTCCTCCTCCTCCTCCTCCTCCTCCTTGTGCTCAGCTCACCCCGTAACCAGCTCAGGTCCCAGTTTGTGCCCAGTCACTGCCACAGTGCCCATCACCTGTGCAGAGGGGGCTCAGTGCAGTGCCCCCTCAGCAGGAACCTGCACCTGGGGACCTGGGGACCCTCTTCTGTCCCCTCCTTCCCAGATGGGTGATGCCCTCCTGGAGCAGAGCCTGCTGGGGATGAGGGATGGCATGAGAGGATCAGTGGTCACCCAGAGCACTGAAAAACATCTCCCATGGCAAGGCCAGCCCCTCTCTACCAGCTAAAATCATCCCAGACTCTTCTTGCCTGAATCCCAACTCCACTGTCCTCACTGACCCCGAGCCCTCCTCCCCCATCCTCGCTGTGTCCATAACTCTGGGGGGCAGAAGGACAGAGTTCAGGCAGAGGAGAGTTTGTTGGATGACCCTCTGTCCCTCTCTGTGCCTGGCTGCATTTTCCTCCAGACAGCCCTTGGTGCCTCTCCAGAGCTAAACACAGCCTGGGGATGGAATTCTCCCAGTTCCAAGTGCTGCTGGGCCATTGCTTGCCCCAGCCTTGCTGCCCTGAGGAGTGGGAAGGCAGGGGAATGCCAGATTCCTCTGGAGCCAGCAGCACCCAGCTCACCCTTTGTGAGCACCATGGAATTCCCTGGGATGGAGCAGAGTTCCCATGTCCAAACAAAGGGCTCGGGACCAGGAGTTTGTACAGCTCGGATTGTTGGCTGTGGGCTGGAAACTTTAGACTCTGTGATATAATGAGTCAGATTCTCATTTCTGTTAATAACCCACAGCACTGTTCTGGCAGGGTCAGCCAGCAATAAATCAAATGGGAATTCATTCCCATTTGGAAGCTCTTCCACACTGCCAGAATGGTGCAAGGAGGTGGGGCTGGAGCAGAAATATGAACCTGGTCTAGAGAGATTTTTTTCTACGCTTCCAAGGGAGCCATCAGCCTCAGGATTCACTCACGGGGCATGTTTGCTCCATCCCTCCATCTGGCAGCTCAGGAAATGTGCTGTGTGAGCCAGAAATATCAGAAAATCACAGAAAAATAGTGATGGAAGTCCTCAGTCTATTCCCAGGGCTGGGAGAGCTAATGAATCATACCTGCAGGGTTCTGGAGAGGCTTTTGATCTCCCAAGATCTCCCTCTCTCCAAGCAATCTACCCCGGAGCTCAGCTGTTCTTACACTGATGTCCACCACTAAGACTCCTTGCTGCTATTTAGGACTGGGATGTTCAGTTTGAGCTGTCAGGACTTGGAAAATCAACCAATTCCCACCCTCCTTCCTGCAGCCTTGCTGGTTTGGAGGAAATGCCACCTTGCCCCCTTCTTGATGTTCCCTTTTTCGTATTGAAAACTGATTATTTCAGGGGTTTTTTCCTTCAGGAGTGACATCTTTTAGCTCCTGAAAAATGGACAGAAGCAATTGGGATTCCCAGGAATACATCTGCATTTGGAAGGATCTGGATGCACTTGTGACATTCCAGCAGCGCTGTCCCAGCCCTCCCTCACTTCTCCCTCATCAGCCCACAGAAAACATTCTTCGCTGTTGCTGTTGGAAGAACTTGGTGACAGCCAGGTCTGGCTATCCCCAGAGAGCCAGGATTATCCCATTCCAATCAAAACCAATGGGAAAATGCCCAGAAACTGGCCTGGAAGTGACACACAGATCAGGAACCCCCATGGATGTGACCAGGGATGGTTGCACCCTCTGCCAGAGTGGAATATTCCCACTTGCCACCAACCCCGAGTTTTCCCACCACATGGATCCACCTACTGGAGGATCAAAGCTGTTGGCACTGCCCCTGGCCACCCAAACCAGACTCACCAGCCCGTTGCAGTTGCTGATGGCCACCTTGGAGCTGAGGTACTGGTCCTGCAGGTGGCCGGCGTAGTGGCAGTCCTCGTGGAAGTCGTGCTGCCAGTCCATGCCATCCCTCTTCCAGTACTCCACGGTGAAGTGCTCGGCCAGCAGGTTGGAGTGCAGGGTCAGGTTGAGCAGGAACTGGGTGTGGTGGGCAGAGACTTTGTAGAAGACCTGCTGCTCCGAGGGCTCGTAGGGCAGCGAGCGCCGCGGCCGCGGCTTCAGCTGCCGGCGCATGTCGAAGGTGAGGAAATCCCCGTTCTGGTCCACTTGGATGGGGAAGGCGATCTCATAGTGATCCAAGCTGGAGAGGAATTCCTCTGGGGAGGGAAGGACAGGACACACGTGGCAATGGCAGCCTGCAAAAGGGCTTGAACACTGCCTGAGGTTGCAATACAGGATGTGACCAACAGTGTGTATTCTGTCACCAGCTGTTAAACCAGCTGGGGCAGTGCTCTTTATCTTTCCCACAACCCATCCTCCCTCCAGGAGATATCTCCTGTTAATGGACCATGGAGTCCCAGTGCATGACTGATAAAATTCCATCATCCCATTGGGAGATGCTCCACCCAGGGGGAGGAGCCAAACATTTCCTACCTAGATAAAACCTGAGATTTGGAACACCAAGGCAGCATTTTTTCCACCAAATCCCAAAGAAAAATCCGACCTTTCCACATCATCCCTGGAGCTTTGGAGGAAAACTGCACCTTCTCCAGGAGCACTGCTCCAACAGAAGCACATCTGTCACTGCAGGAGGATGCAGCCACCATGGAATGGGACTGCACCAACACCCTGCCTGACTGACGGGGGGCAGCTTGGATTCTGACTCTGACAGTGGTTTTCTTTTGTACTATTGCATGTATTTTATTTTTTCTCTTTTTTTCCTATTAAATTGTATTTCTGACTTGGAGTCTCTCACTGGTTTTAATTTCAAACCAGTAAAACACCCAGCAATGCCAGCCCAAGTGCAGCCACAGCCAGTGCAGGTGGAGAGTCAGGGTCCTGCCATGGCATTCCAAAAATTGGAATCCCAAGGCTCTGCCCAGCCTGCAGGATCCTTGGGAAATTCCCCAAACACTGCAGCCTACAGAGCCTTGGGGTAGCAAGTTTTGGAATGCAACTTTTTCCTCTGCAGGTCATGGAGAGGAACAGCCTGGCCCAAAGGGCCCTTCAGGATATCCCGAGTGTGGCTCTGGACCTGGAGCATCCCAAACCCCTTCATCTCCACTGGGCAGACGGGATCCAAGTTTTGCAGAGTCCAGCTCTGAACTTTGGAGCATTATTTTAACCCAGACCCAGCAATGAGGTCTCTTCAAAAGGAGGCAGAAGGAGCCTTGGGGTGACAGTGGCTCAGGAGAAAATTTCCCTGTGGGTTCCTCAGGACATCTGCAGCTGCCACAGGGAGAACACAAACAACGGCACCACCCCAACCTCCCCAGCCAGAGCTGCAGCAGCTACAGGGACACAGAGTCCTTGAAATGCCAATCTTGATATCAAAATGAGAGAGGGGGCAACCAGAATTCCTCCAGTGGTGCTGAAAATGAGCAGGAGAAGAAGTCAGACCTCCCAGTTCCCCAGCCAGGTCTCTGTCTGTGACCCCATCCTGCCTTCTCTGCTCCCTGGATTGGTTTTTATCTCCTCAGCCTGGCTTAGCAGCTCCTCTTGGGGTCCTTGAGCTGAGCCTGTGTGGTGCCACCAGGCTGGCTGTGACAAGGGCTCTGTCCCCAGCCCCTCCGCCTGTGCTCACGCAGCTCTGCAGGCTGTCAAACAAACTGGCACCCTGCAACCTCGGCAGAAACTCCTCCTTTTCAAAGGAAAATGTCCCAGGGGCTGCCAGACTGGATGTGAGCAGAGATCTGGCTCAGCCCTCAGCCCCAGAGGCTCGGGCTGAAATGGGAAATATCAGAGTACTGGACCAGGAGATCTCCTCACTGAGTGTCCTGAACCCCTCATGCCTGGAGGGTTTGAGTCTCCTGAGCCCTCATGGGAGGGGATTTTCCCGCTGTTCCCTCTGGAAAAGTTCTTCCAGTGCTTTCTGCACCCTCCTTGTTGTTGTTTCCTAATCAGACAGGAGGGGCCTGGCTGCTCCAGGGTGCCTGAATTTGCCAGGCTCCACAGCCCCCACCTTCAGAGCCTTCCCAGCCACCAGGACCTCAGCCAGCTCCAAACTGCACTCTCACCACAGGGCAGCACTGGAAAGTTTCCTTTTCCTCTGTTTTCCAGTGTGGGAGCCTGACAGAGTGGTTTCCTTTGGCCACCAGCAGTGGGACAGCCCTTCCACCCTCTGGGATTAGGGGTGAGTTCCCAGAGACACTGCTGGCACCTCTGCCTTGACAGAATTAATTATTAGGTTTTTAACTTCCCATGCTCCAGCTTTTCCTGCATCCCAGCACCTCCCTGAGATGGGGCTGGGCAAACAAGGGTGACTTTTTGCACTTAGAAATGACTTCAGGCTTGGAAAAATTTGCTGTCGGAAGTATTTTGTTTTCTTTTTTGCCTCTTTGCAGTCCACATGGGCTTGGAAATGAGTGAATCAGAGGGTGGTTTGTGCTTGCTGTGGCTACAGAGGACCTGGGGCTCCAGGCTGGAGGCTCTGATCCTGACCTGAAAGACACTTCCAGGAACAAAAATGTGTCCAGAGCCTGAGGGTGAGGTGGTGTGTGAGGACCTGGTGGTGTTGTGGGGGTGGACACTGCATCTCCTCAGGGATGTCACTCTGGATACTGGGGAGAGCTCAAGAGCAGTGCCCTGCATCACAAAAACAGTCTGGGAAGTGATGCTTTAGAGTGGGAATGCCTCAAATGGAAAAAAAATAATCATGGAATAGAATCATGGAATGGTTTGGATTGGAAGAGACTTTAAAGCTCATCCAGTGCCAGCCCTGCCATGGCAGGGACACCTTCCACTGTCCCAGGGTGGGGACATTCAACCTGGCCTTGGACATTTCCAGGGATCCAGGGGCAGCCACAGCTTCTCTGTGAATTCCATCCACCCTCACAGAGAAGAATTCCTCCCCAATATTCCATCTGAGTCTGACATTCCCAGTATCCAAGGTCACACATGTGACAGCTCTGCTGACAATGAAGGGAGACTTTGAACACAGAACAGAAGTCACTGTCCTTGTCCAGTGTCACAGCTGCCTCCTTCCTCTGCCCAAGGACTGTAAAGGATTACTGCAGCCTAAGAGATTTGAATCTCTCCCTCCCTAACCCTGTGTGACCCTCCCAACATCACACACATTCACAATTCCCGCATTTCCTCACCCCTGCTCCCCAAATCCCAGCCCACAGCCTCTCCCTGCTGTGCCCTCTGCCCCTCAGGCACTCCCCACTCCATGAACAGCTCCTGGCTGTTCCCAGCAGGGTCTGCACTGCAGATCAGCCCTGGTGTTCCCAGAGCCTGTCAGGAGGAGAGGCCACAAAAAGCTTTTCCCCAGGGACTCCTGCTCGAGGCTGGGCAGGACACTGAGCACCCCTGGAGCAGCACAAGGAGAGAGCAAAGGAGAGAACTGGGAAGGAGGAGGGGTGGGCTGGGGGACAGGCACCTCATGGGGTCCCTTTTCTGGTGGAAATGGAGCAGGGATGGCACAGGAAGGGAAAGGGCACAGAGGGGCAGAGAGGGAGCTGAGCAAAAAAGGAGAAGGGGAAATGGAGGAGGGAGAGTTCTGTTCTCTCATGAGTTACTTCAAGCATGGAAAGGAAGCAGATGTTTGCTGTGGGGAGCCCCAGCTGCAGCCCAGCCACGATTCCCAAGGGATGGCTGGGGAGGATGCTCTGGAATCCCGGGGTTCAGGCTGCCCTGGCACTGCATCCTCCAAGGGCCCTTTTTTCCCCTCTGAGCTGGGAACAGCAGGATGAGCCCCACTCAATGTTCTGCAAAATGGGAATGTCTGATCTGTCCCCACAATTAAACAAAGGTCCTGGCAGGAATTCCCTCTGGATTCAAACCCATGCAGCACTGGGAGCACGAGCTGAATCCTTTGTCAACTCCAAGAATCCTGGAATGGTTTGGGTCAGAAGGGACCTTAAAGTTTAACCTGTGCCACCCCTGCCATGGCAGGGACACCTTCCACTGTCCCAGAGTGCTCCAAGCCCCAATGTCCAACCTGGCCTTGGACACTTCCAGGGATCCAGGGGCAGCCACAGCTGCTCTGGGAAAGTTGTTCCAATTCCAGCTGTTCCCTGAGCTGTTACAAACTGCACCCTGAGTGTCCAGGCTGCATCTGAACCTCTCTGCTGCCTTGGAGAGCCCTTCAGTGCCAGGCTGCTGCTCTCACAAAGATTAAAATTAGAGCTCATGGCTGTGTGGTAGATAGGGATCCTGCATAAAGCAGATACACTGATCTACGGAAAGCAGAAGCAGCATGGAATCCTTCCTCCCCCTATTCCTCTGTGATATGCAATCACCCTAGGTATGCAGCCCCTCCTAACCCCAGTAGTTTTCCACTCCTCACTAACCAGGTATCCCACCATCCTCTTCCTGACGTAGAACAACCCCCTTGACTATTTAACCCCATGAGATAAGATAATAAACGCCATTTGACCATCCACCATACTGGTGTCTGCGTGTCGTGGACTGAGTGGCCCGGGTGAGGCTGGGCTGCCGTGCTGTCTTCTTGTGGACCAGGTCGCCTCGCCTTCCTAGCAGAAGGCGACATGGCTGATACCTTAATCTTTCTCCTGCATAAAGCAGATACACTGATCTGGAGTGGGGCACGAGGATTCTGCTCCAGAGCTGCCTGCAGCGAGTCCCTGGGACCAGGGGCTGGTGATAACACTGCCCTTCACTCTGCAACTGCTGCCAGGAGATAACAGAGCCTCTCCCTCTCCAAAGGCTGCTGTGGGGATTAGGAACTGCCTCAGCAGCCTGGTGAGGTGTTGGGTGACAGCCTGACACCAAAAACAGGGCTCTGGCAGCAAGAGGGGCCCCTGGGGCAGCAGGGGCCGGAGAGGGGACCGGGATTGAGGAGGGAAAAGGGATTGGGGAGGGAAAAAGGATTGAGGAGGGGACAGGGGTGGGGAGGGAAAAGGGACTGGGCAGGGGGACAGGCTGCAATCCTGGCGTGCTGCTCCCAACACACCACATCCATCCCATGGCACCACATCCCAGCACCATCACAGGCTGGGACATCCCCAGAGCTGCTCAGGGCTTGCATGGGGGAGCACAGATGAGTTAATTCTGGGTTTAATGGAGCTGTGTTACCCAGGGGGGGATCCCAGCCCTGTGAGCTGGGGTGGGGCTGATCCCACAGCGATCCCAGTGTGAACTGACGGGCATGGGGGGCCCAGAACAGCCCCCAGGCACCGCCAGAGCCCGTGAGAGCAGCACCAGGAGCTGGGTGTCCACCAATGCCAATGTGCCTGGAGAAGGTGCCCAGCTCCCGGCTGGGGCTGGCTGCTTTCCTGGCACTGCCAGTCCTGCCCTGAGGGGCCGCTTGTGTCCCTGCTCCCAGCTCTGCTTCTCCAGCCCTGTCACCACAGCCTGCCCTGCTCAGCAGCCCAGGAATGTCCCCAGCTTTGGCCCTGCCGTGGTTGATGTGGGCACACGAGGGGTGCGGGATTTTGGCTGTGGGAGTGACACTGCCAGGGTTTCAACACCTTGCACAGTAAATGTCCAACTCCAGAGCTCGCTCCTCTCACCTCTGGTGCCTGGTGGCAGTGTTCACCTTGCTTATTAAGGAATAATCCTAACAATATTACCATTAATCAGTTTAATTTTCCTTTGTTATCTGTGAGTGTTGGTTGTACTCCAGGCTGGGCTCAAGGCTCCATCCCATTTTCCAGTCCCTTCACTCCTAACCTGGAATAAAATCAGGTACAAAAGCACAAAGCTATGGGCAAGAGACCCACATTCCCCTTTCCTTTGGTCCCTGAGTGTGACTGTTTAAACACGAGTCCTTCAGACACCGACACACCAGATGGGCACAAATACACCTAAAAAACGTGTGTACAAACCAAAGCTGCTCCTCCAGCAGCACAGTCCTGTCCTGATGCAGCTGGGCAGAGGGTTTGGGTGCTCCAGCACTGCCCTCACCCCTGGAGGAGGACACACATTGCTGCTCCTAGCAAAGCCTCTGCTCACCTGAGCATGTGCTCCCTGAAGGGAAGCAGCCCTGCTTCCTCCACACCTCCCTTCTTTCCACACCTGTGATGGCTCTGGCCTTGCACTGACCCCACTGCTCTGAATTCTGCCAAAAGTCACAGAGAGCAACGGCCGAGAGCAGAACACCTCCATTCCTCGATGGAAACCCCAGGGGAGTGGGAGAAGCTGGGCAGGAGCAGAGCTGGAGGTGTCTCCACCTGCCCCCCCCGTCCCTCCCCAGGGCAGCATTAGGGTTCTGCCAGCAGCAGAGCAGTGGATCCAGCTCCCTTTCCCATGGGTGGATCCAGCAAGGATGGATCCAATTCCTGTCCCCATGAGTGAATCCAGTTTCCTTTCCCATGGGTGGATCCAACTCCCGTCCCCAGAAGTGAATCCAGCTCCTCTCCCATGGGTGGATCCAGCAAGGATGGATCCGTCTCCTCTCCCCATGAGAGGATCCAGCAAGGGTGGATTCAGATCCCCTTTGCAGCAGTGAATCCAGCTCCTTTTCCACAGGTGAATTGAGGTCCCTTTCCCCATGGCTGGATCCAACTCCTCTCCCCAGAAGTGGATCCCGCTCCTCTCCCCATGAGAGGATCCAGATCCCTTCCTTAGGGGTGGATCCATTTCCTCTCCCCATGAGTAAATCCAGTTCCCTTTCCCATGGGTGGATCCAGCAAGGATGGATCCAATTCCTGTCCCCATGAGTGAATCCAGTTTCCTTTCCCATGGGTGGATCCAACTCCCGTCCCCAGAAGTGAATCCAGCTCCTCTCCCATGGGTGGATCCAGCAAGGATGGATCCAATTCCTGTCCCCATGAGTGAATCCAGTTTCCTTTCCCATGGGTGGATCCAACTCCCGTCCCCAGAAGTGAATCCAGCTCCTCTCCCATGGGTGGATCCAGCAAGGATGGATCCGTCTCCTCTCCCCATGAGAGGATCCAGCAAGGGTGGATTCAGATCCCCTTTGCAGCAGTGAATCCAGCTCCTTTTCCACAGGTGAATTGAGGTCCCTTTCCCCATGGCTGGATCCAACTCCTCTCCCCCGGAGTGGATCCCGCTCCTCTCCCCATGAGAGGATCCAGATCCCTTCCTTAGGGGTGGATCCATTTCCTCTCCCCATGAGTAAATCCAGTTCCCTTTCCCATGGGTGGATCCAGAAAGGATGAATCCATCTCCTCTCCCCATGAGAGGATCCAGCAAGGGTGGATTCAGCTCCCCTTTGCAGCAGTGACTCCAGCTCCTTTTCCACAGGTGAATTAAGGTCCCTTCCCCCATGGCTGGATCCAGTTCCTCTCCCCACGAGTAAATCCAGTTCCCTTTCCCCATGGCTGGATCCAGCTCCTCTCCCCATGAGAGGATCCAGATCCCTTCCTTAGGGGTAGATCCAATTCCTCTCCCCATGAATGAACCCAGTTCCCTTTCCCATGGGTGGATCCAACTCCCCTTCCCAGAAGTGAATCCATCTCCTTTTCCACAGGTGAATTGAGGTCCCTTTCCCCATGCCCGGATCCAGCTCCTCTCTATGGATGGATCCAGTTCCCTCTCCACAGATGGATCCAGCTCCCCAGCCCGTCCTGTCCTGTCCCGGTCCCGTCCCATCCCGTCCCTACCTTGTGACTGGAAGGAGTAGCCGGGGAAGGTGCCCCCGGCCAGGCCGAGGGTCACGGTCCAGGTGAGGAGCCTCCAAGCTGTGGCCATGGTCAGCGCCGCTCGTGTCGGAGCAGGGAGATCTGTGCCGGCTGGCAGGGCGCTGTCCCCACATGTCTCTCCCTCGGCCACCCCTTATGTCCAGAGAGGAGTCCCGGGTCCCTCCGCAGGCATCCTCGGCCGCTCCGTGCTGTCCCGAGGCCGGCGGGGGTGGCAGTGCCAGGCCAGCACCGAGGGGTCAGCACGGGCTCGTCCCCAGCTCCGGCATCGCCCCTGCGGGGGACACAGCGGGCGAGTGAGGGGATGGAGGAGAAGGACACGGGGAAATGAGGAAAACGGGATCCTGGAGAAGGCAGGAGTGGCATGGAGGGAAAGGAAAAGAGCAGAAAAGGATAGGAAGTGTTTGAGGATGAATTAACCCCATCAACTCCTGCTCCGCCTCCCGGGGGTTCTCCCATCTGGGATTTATTTATCCGGTACCTCCGGAAAGGAGCTCGGGATCAACGGGAATCCTTCATCCTGTGGCAACACCCTCGGGGAAGAGCAGCCCCAGGAGTTCCCTGGGTCACCTGATCCCTTAATGAGAGCAGGAAATAACAGCACTGGCAGGGGGTGGTGAGCAACAACCCAGAAATCCTCTCCAGGGTTTCCCTGGATTTCAAACACACTTTAAGGACTGTCACGGCGCTGAGGGAAGAGCACTTGCTCTCGGAGTGCTCTGGCTGAACCTTAAAAAGTCATGGAAAACAAAGAACCCATTCAGGGAACTCACCCTCAACCCCATCCACAAATGGATCCCGAGATTCCAATCGCATTTGTTCTTTAAAATGCTCTGCTAATTGCTCCGGTGAAAGATTCCTGGCTCGCAGAGAATTTCCACTCAGTCTGCGGCGATTAAACCGCGCTCACATCGTGCTGGGGACTTGCACAAAGCCTGCGGGTTTTATTCTTGTCCACCCATTTCATGATTGTGGGATGAGTGCAGGACATCCCTCACCTCCCAGATAATCCCAAATATCCCAGCGGTGACGCTGCAGAGCAGCCCAGCAGCCAAACCCAAACCTCCCTGCAGAGGGGGCAGGTAAAATCTGCAGCAGTGGTGCAGATCCCACTTGCTGGAGCAGGGCTGGGAAAGACAGGATGAGCTCCCCGGGAAAGGCAGGATGAGCTCTTGGAATGGCAGGATGAGCTCCTAGGAATGGCAGGATGAGCTCTGGGAATGGCAGGATGAGCTCCTGGGAATGGCAGGATGAGCTCTGGGAATGGCAGGATGAGCTCTGGGAAAGGCAGGATGAGCTCCTGGGAATGGCAGAATGAGCTCTGGGAATGGCAGGATGAGCTCCCCGGGAAAGGCAGGATGAGCTCCCCGGGAAAGGCAGGATGAGCTCCTGGGAAAGGCAGGATGAGCTCTGGGAATGGCAGGATGAGCTCCCGAGCATGGGAAGAGGCTGGAGGTGGGAGGAGGGCGCTCTTTGCAAAGCCAGGGCCTGTGTGTGGTCCTCATCCCAGTAAGGAAAGGCTTAAACCCCGCCTTGCTCTGCTCTGGGCTGGTTTAAACAGCCCAGGACAGGGGACCTGGGTCCCCCTGGGATCTGCCGTGTTCTCCTTCATGTCCTTATGGGAATCTGAATCCCTGGAAGTGAATTTCTACTCCTGCTTTCCCATCTTTACTGTGCCATGAGTGGTATTTGTGCTGCAGGGGCTTGGAATGACACCCAGCACAGCCCAGAGGTGTAGGGGAGGTACGAGGGGAAATCCAGGAGGTGATTTCAGATTTAGCATGGAAGTCACAGAATGGTTGGGGTTGGGAAGGACCTTAAGGCTCATCTCATTCCACGGGGGCAGGGACACCTTCCACTACCTCAGGGCACTCCAAGCCCTGTCCAACCTGGCCTGGGACACTTCCAGGGATCCAGAGACAGCTGCAGCTCCTCTGGGCAACCTCACAGGGAAGGATTTATTCCTAAAATCTCATTTAAATCTCCCCTCCTTCATCTTAAAGCCATTAACCTAAGTTAATGATTTTTCCCCCTACTAGGCAGAAACAGTGGGAGATGAAACACACAGCTTTAAACACAATTTGGGGTTGCATAATTCAAATATTATGATTTTTCAGTGGTTATTTAGAGATAAGAATGGCCAAAGATCCTCAGTGAGGCCTCAGCCTGGACTCCCCAGTCCCATTTGGTGCCACTTGCCAGATTTTCCTCTGCAAATCCCAGATACAACACAATGGTGGCCTCCAAAATTGTGCATCCTGTGAGTGGCCCTGAGAATAAACTGCCTGAGAAGCGAGCAACTCCCACCTTGGGCTGCTCCTTTTCCCTGGGACAGGTAAGGGGAATCAGGGAGTGGGGGAAAAAGGTTGGGGCAGGAATTCTGTCCCGTTCCACCCCCACACGAGGATGCTGAGAGCTGGTGACAGCATCACCAGTGCTGCCACCCTCGGGCTGTGGCACAGCGAGGGCAGAGCGTGACCGGGCCAGGCACGTGGGGACTGCTCTGTGCCGCTGGAATTGGGCTGGAAAAGGGAGAAGTTGAAAGCAAAGCCCCTGCCCAAGTCAGTGTTTTTCAGCATCTCCCAAGCTCGAGATTCCAGCTTCCAGATGCTGTCGCGGCTCCGAAGCCGGTGCAGCCCCAGCTAAAGTGTATTTTCTCCTGGGCTTCACACGGCCGATTTTCCCTGTTTTCCAGCTGTTGAACCCTTTTCCTCCAGGCTGTCGTCGCTTCCCGTCCCCCCCCCCAGCCTGTCCGTGACCCTCCGCGGTGCCCCCGTGTCCCCCCTGCCCTTCCCTTCCATCCCGGCTGTTCAGCATCCCCCGGAACAGCGGTCGGGAAGGCGCCAGGAGCCCGCAGCCTTGACCTTGGGGGAAGGAGGCGCGTTGGGAGCAGCACAAGGCAGGAATTACAGCTGCAAAAATTCCTGCGGGCCGGGCTGGGGGAAGGGCCCGGCTGCGATCCCTCCCTGCAGGCAGCGGGGAAAACACGGCCCCTTCCCGGCGGTGCTTCCTTCCCAAAGGCCGAGGAGCAGGAGGAGCAGCCGGAGGAAGGAGCACAGAGCCGGAGGAGCGTGGTGCTTCCACTTCCATCCCTACCCAGTTTTCCATAACCTCACTTTGCTGCTTCGCTCCGGACAATCCCGAGGATCGCGGAGCCCCCGCGGGACACGGGGATCCCACGGGCCGGGCTGGGGGGGCTCGGGGACACCTCGGGGACAGCTCGGGGACACGGCGTGACCTCTCCGGTCTCGTGCCTCCCTCGCTTGGGCCGCTTCCGATTTGCTCCTTCCCAAGGAATTCGCTGTCCTTGGCAGGCTCGGCTCGGGCTGACGCTCCCGGCTCCCGGTGCCAAGGGTGGCTTTAGCCCAGCGACACCGGGGACGATGCCACCGCAGCGGCCAGGTCACCTCCTGCCACCCCAAAAACCCCTGGGAGGGGAGGGGCTGGGCAAGGGGGGTAAAATTCCAGCCGGAATGGAGCGAAAAGAGAAGAGAAGAAGGAGCGAGGCAGATGAGAACTGTTCCTAATTTCAGCCGCGGCGCTGCAGACAGAATTCCCTGAAAGCGCGGCTGCTTGGCCGCTGCAGGGGCAGCGCCAGGGGAAGGTAATAGGAAGCAGATGGGCTGTGCTCGGGGCCAAGAGGAAGGTTCAAGGTGCCTCCTAGTGCAGGGAAGAGGAATTTAACTGCTTTTAAAGATGCAGGGCCCGGCGGCTTCCAGGTTTCTCATCCAACTTTTGCAAATTATGAGCTCAGGTGTCCTTTTTTTTTTTTTTTTTTTTTTTTTTTTTTTTTTTTTTTTTGAGGGGGAAATAAATAAAAACACAGCTTTCTGCTTCCAGCTTGCCCCGGGGAGAGGAAATAGTTTTACTGCACTGACATTTTCCCTTCCAGACACGGGAGGACTGGGAATACTGGGAGCCATGGAGAAGTGAGAGTAGCACCCCAGTGGGAGCACTGGGAACAGTGGGATCAGTGAGAAAGCAGTGGGAAAACAGTGGAAGAGAGGCCCCACAGCTGCACCACCCCAACAGCATTTCTGGGCTGTGTTATTTTAAGGAATGAAAATCTCAAGGTTAATTTATTCTTCTGTAAAATAGGGAATTTACATCACCCCATAAGCCCACTGGGGCTATCGGGGTTGTCATGGGGCCACATCCCACACCTTGGTCCCTTTTTGGTCCCAGGTGCCCCCTGGGGCAGCACCTCAGGCCCACAACAGCCCTGGCAGCCCCTACCAACAGCACCACAGGGGTTTCTGCTCCTCCAGCTGCTCCAGCCTGGGACTTGTTCCACCAGGTCAGAGTTTATCTCTGGGGGGAAGAGCTCTGAGCCCTGGGCTGGCTCCACCGACCTCATTTCCTATGGAATCCAAGTTAAACACAGCAGGGACTGCAGGGCACTGGGATTTATGGCTCGGGGGCTGTGCCAGGGCAGTGAGGGCACTTGGCAGCAGCAGCACCAGGTTTTTCAGGCTTTCCCACCATCCACATGGATCCCCTGCTACCCACAGGGGGCTCTTTTTTACTGCTGGGGTCCCAGGACACACAACAGCCCCTTAGCGCCTGTAGCTCCTGGATACTGATCCCAAAGTCACCCGAAAAACATTCCCCCTGTCATCTGCCATCGCTGCTTCATGGAGGGCCACAGGTTTTGGCTGTAAAGCCCTAGCTGGAATTGACTTTCACCCTTCCAGTGAAGAAATTTTTCCTCATATCCAATCTGAACATCTCCTGGGGCAATTTGAGGCTGTGTTTTCTCCTCCTGTCTCTGTTCCCTGGAGCACAGCCCGACCCCCCCGGCTGTCCCCTCCTGTCAGGGAGTTGTGCAGAGCCACAAGGGCCCCCCTGAGCCTCCTTTTCTCCAGGCTGAGCCCCTTTCCCAGCTCCCTCAGCTACTCCTGGGGCTCCAGAATCACAGGATCAAAGATTTGTGCATAGAACCATAGAATATCCTGAGCTGGATCCCTCAGGGATGATCAGTGCAGCCCCTGTCCCTGCACAGACCCCCCAACAATCCCACCCTGAGCATCCCTGAGAGCGGTGTCCAAACGCTCCTGGAGCTCTGGCAGCCTTGGGGCCGGGACCATTCCCTGGGGAGCCTGGGCAGTGCCCAGCACCCTCGGGGGGAAGAACCTTTCCCTGAGCTCCATGCCAAGCCCTGACACAGCTCCAGCCCTTCCTGGGCTCCTGGCCCTGGCCCAGAGCAGAGCTCAGCCCCTGCCCCTCTGGCTCCCCTCAGGAGGAGCTGCAGCCCCCGAGGAGTCTCCCCTCAGTCTCCTCTGCTCCAGCTGAACGAGCCAAGTGCCCTCAGCTGCTCCTCAGACCTTCCCCAGCTCTGTGTCCCTCCTTTGGACACTCTCCAACAGCTTTGGGTCCTTCTGATCTTGTGGTGCCCAAGGTGCCCCCAGCATTGGAGGTGAGACTGCTCCAGTGTAGAGCAGAGTGGGATAACCCCTCTCTGGGCTGGCTGGTGATGTTCAAACCCTTCTCATCTCATCTCTACATCCCTGCTCCTTCTCACCCCTCTCTCTGCACACCCCAGGGCCTGCCAGGGGCAGGTCTCTCACAGCTGCTGCTGCATTTCTGTGTTTGTTGCTGGCTGGGGGGGGTCTCACCCGCTGCGCTCCCCGGGGCCGTGGGTGTTCCGTGCGTGTTCAGCCACCACCCAGCTCCCAGCTCCTGGCAGGTCCCTGCACGTTCCTGAGGATGGAATAAACAGCCCCGCTCCCCTCACTGCCTGCTCCTCTGCAGCACAGGGTGAGCACGTGGGGGATGCAAAGCTGTCCCAGAGACCTCCCCAGCTTCCAGCAGGAGAACGTCCTGATATTCCCGACAAAATATTTGGCTGGGCTGCCAAGTGGAAAACATGCTGAGCTGCAGATGGCAGAAGTCTCCCCCCGCAGTCATCTTGCCAGCACGACACGACTTCCACTGGGAAGTCATTTCTCAGCTCTAGGGCAGCACAAGGGGTTAAACCCACAGAAATCAGCATTTTTGCTGCCAGGAGCATCTGCAAGCTGTGAGAAAGGGGTTAAAGTCAGAGGTCTGCAGAACACAAAATAACAACTTGAGCCATAATCTGCTTTGCTGCTCCAAGCGTGGCCTCTCTGGGGCCACGGTGAGTGAAGAATTAGAAACATGGAGTTATCCCTGTTCCCAGAACCCTGCAGCCTCCAGCCCTGGGATGGTTCCTGCCTGCACAGCCACCCTTTGGCTGCCCTGTAACCCCTCTGATCGCCCCTGCCACCAATGCCACCTGGTGCAATGCCAGCTCTGCCCGTCCCTTCCCTGCTGAGCCCCTCGGGGCTGGGAGGGGGCCCAGGATGCTCAGCGCAGCCCCCCTTGCTGGGAGAGCTGATCCACCTCACCCCAAGAGCTGTTCCTTGCTCACCCCGGTGACTGCAGGTCTGATTTCAGCTCCCCAGGAGGGGAGATGCCGTTTTCACAGCGTTCAAATCAGATCCAACCCCATCCAAAGGCGCTCCCCAGCAATGTGGGAAATGCAGACTGACACTGCCAGTGTGACCCTGAGAGCTGAGGGATCTGATCAGGGTCTCTGCCCCCTGCCAGCACCCCGGTGCCAGCCTGGATGCTGGGGCACACCCTCCCTGCCTTTGGACCACCAGCTCCCTGTTCCAGGCTCTCTGTGGTGTTCCACAGCCGGCCCTGCTGTGCTCTGGCCGGGCACACCCTGCATCCCTTTGTACAGCAGCTTCACGGGGCTTTGGGCTCACTCCAGCACTGTGTGGGAGGACGGCTTTTTTTTTTCAAAAACACGAGAATTATTTTACAATTCAGTGCAATCTTGGTGAGGAAAGGGCTGAAACCCCCTTGCTCCTCTCCAAAATCTTTAACTTTGCCAGCAAAGGGGCAAAAGAGGCCGATGCCAAAGGCAGGGCAGTGAGAGCAGAGCTGGGAGCAGCGACCTCGCTCTGACACCGCCTGCTTGGCTCTCTGGAAATCCTATCCCTGTGTTACATAAGGATCTGGCCCTATCTGGAACGCCGGGGTCACTGACTTCTCCAAGTGTGGTAAAATGCTCGGAGGTCCTCAGCAGGAAAGCAGGAGGGAAGTGCCAGCTCGGATCCTGCTTGGGATGGGGAGCTGCGCTTGGGATAGGGCTGAGCCCTGCTGGAGCTGCCAGTGCAGTGCCACAATTCCAGCCCCATGGAAGGTGGGCACTGAGATTCCCAGTGCTCCCATCCTGGGACTCCCCCTGCTTTCGGGAGAGGACTCCACCAGGCAGGTCCACTCTCAGACGGGACTTATGCAATAGTTTGGAGCCTCTCCATGTGACCCAGACTTGCTGGCTCTCTGCCATCGCTCTCCTCACTGACTCCAGCCAGGCACAGCAGCGGGATTAGAGAGAGACCAGGCAGTCATTAACGGGGTGCCAGTAATTAACAGAGTGCCAGTCATTAACGGAGTGCCAGTCATTAACGGAGGGTGCCAGTCATTAACAGAGTGCATCCCCCACCACACAGGGCCCTGCCAGTGACACACACGCCCCATGAGTGAAGGGACCTGGCGTCACCCACATGTACCCAGGATACAGCTGCAGCTGCTCGTGGGCATGGGGATGGGGATACCTGGGGTTTGTATGGGGATTAAATGCTCTTTGCACATGGATACACGTTATCTACATGTGATAACATGTTATCAGCATGGGGATACATGCTACCTGCATGGGGATAGACATTATCTGCACATGGATACACATTCTCTGCACGTGATAACACGTTATCAGCACGGGGATAGACACCATCTGCATGGAATAGATCTTATCTGCATGGGGATAGACACTATCTGCACATGGATACACGTTATCTGCATGTGATAACACACTATCAGCATGAGGATACACACTATTTGCACAGGAATACACAATAACTGCGTGGGGATAGATATGTTATCTGACATGGATAACAGGTTATCTGCACGTTGGTAACACTTGATCTGCACACACGACCTGCAGACAGGTGTGCCCCCTGTGTGCTGCCATCCCACAGATGTTCCATGCACAAATGCCATTTTTATACCCGGCATCTCTGTGGCAGCCTCTGCCTCCACGAGATGCTCCCTCCCTGTGGGGTTCAGCACAGCCAGGAGAGAATCCAGAACCTCCTGGGCCTGTGCACAGGCTGCTCTCCCTGTGCTCCTGCTGCTCCTCCCAGCACGGAGCAGCACCAGGGCTCTGCCAGGAAAGGGCTCTGGGAAAGGCCAGGAGTGCTCACACCTTGGAGTGGGCAGGGGAGCAAAGGCAGACCCAGCCATGTCCATCCCGGCAGGGCTGGATTCCCTCTCCATCCCGATAGGGCTGGCTCTCATCTCCATCCCAGCAGGGCTGGATTCTCTCTCCATCCCGGCAGGGCTGGCTCTCATCTCCATCCTGGCAGGGTTGGTTTTCCTCTCCATCCCGGTAGGGCTGGCTCTCATCTCCATCCTGGCAGGGCTGGTTTTCCTCTCCATCCCGGCAGGGCTGGTTCTCCTCTCCATCCCGATAGGGCTGGCTCTCATCTCCATCCTGGCAGGGCTGGTTTTCCTCTCCATCCTGGTAGGGCTGGCTCTCATCTCCATCCTGGTAGGGCTGGCTCTCCTCTCCATCCCGGTAGGGCTGGCTCTCATCTCCATCCCGGCAGGGCTGGCTCCTCTCTCCATCCCGGCAGGGCTGGCTCCTCTCTCCATCCCGGCAGGGCTGGCTCTCATCTCCATCCTGGCAGGGTTGGTTCTCCTCTCCGTCCTGGCATTGCTGGCTCCCGCACTCCCCTGCCCCAGTCCCGGTGCTTACACAACCCAGCCCCGCAGGGCGCCGAGCCCTGGGCTTGCATAAAGACAAACACCGAGGTGTGCCAGCACCGAGCTGTGCTCACCTGCGTCACCACCCCGGCCCTCTCCAGGATGGAGCTGCTCCGTGCTGGGAGTCCCAGCTGAGGCACGAGTGTGGTTGGTGTGGTTCGTGCAGTTCCAGCTCACATCAGCTGTCACAGCTCTCACACACCAAGTGTTGCACCTGAAATGTGGCTCTTTATCAGGCTGCAGGACAGGGCTGTACCCCAATCATAGCTGGTTTGGGTGAGAAGGGATCTCAAAGCTCATTTAGTTCCATTCCCCTGCCATGGCAGGGACACCTTCCACTGTCCCAGGTGCTCCAAGCCCTGTCCAGCCTGGCCTTGGACACTTCCAGGGATCCAGAGACAGCTGCAGCTGCTCTGGGCACCCTATGCCAGGGCCTCACTGCTCTCACAATCAACGAAGACGTGTCTGGGTTATCAGGCTGGACGTGCTACAGGGGAAGGCACAGTCCCCTTACAGCCCCAGGTGCCACACCTCATGCGCTCACAGTCTCAGGCTGGAGTTGGAGAGACAGGAGAACTCTGCTGAGCTTCCCAAAAAAAGCCTCTGAGGAGACTCCTGCTACCCAGCAGAGCTGTGAGAAGCACTGAGGGCCCTGCAGTGAGCCCGAGGCTCAGCAGCTCCTTCTGTCACTGTCACAGCACAGCCTCATCCAACACTGCCCCCAGCCCTGGCCAGGGGGACAGACCCACAGCATGGCCCAGCTCCAGCTCCCCTCGGGCTGAGCTGGTCCTGCCAGGATGAATTAAAGAATAAGTGACATTGGAAGGGACATGAGGGGGTCTCTGGTCCTATCACTCTCCAGAACTGGGTCACCTTTGATGTTAGATCAGGACCACACAGCCCAGCCTGTCCTAGAGGGTCACAGGAGTGTCTCGGAGGAAATGCAGGGAGCTGTGGAGTGGGAAAGACAATTTGGACCTCCCTGTCCTCCCAGGAAAGCAGAACCAGTCAGAGAAGTGACATTGTGGTGACACAGAGGAAGTGTGCCTTCCACAGCAGGACAAACCAGGGAGGGATTTGGTGCCAGCCAAGGCCAAGGCATCACCCCCAGGTGACCCCAGGGTCCCCTCAGTGCCAGGCAGTGACCATGGCAGAGGAACTCACAGCCCCAGGACAGTCACCCCATGCCAGGGGAGCCCTGCAGGGACAGGGATGCCTCCTGTGGGATGAAGCCTTGCAGAACACTTCAGCTGTGGAACCCCTCCAGCCCTTACAGACCTGCAGGTCATGTCCAGCCTCTGGTTCCTTGGGAGCTCTGGGAGATCTGCTGGGCAGAGTTTTTGGGCCCTTTTCCCCTCCCTACAGGTTCTTTACTCAGGGAAACGTGGCCCAGGTGCTGTGGGATGCAGCTCCTTCATCCACGGCCAGGGAATGAAGAGTCCCTAACCCTGATAGGACTGGACTCATCCTTTGCACTTTCATTTTGGTCAAAGTCACTTTCCACTGAAGTCACAAATACCATAGGAGGAGGCCAGGACTTCACCTGCCAGTTTAGCTCAGATGGGATCAACATTTAGGAGTGTTTGAGTTCAACACTCAGATTGAAAAAAAGATTTGCAGGACTGCATAGGAATAGATTCATTTTAAGTAATTTTGTCATTTTTCCTTTTAAATTAAGCTACCGTGTAAGAGTAGGAAACCCAATACTGATAATGGGTGATAAACAGAAGTGCAAAGCTGTGGATGTCCCATCCTTGGAAGTGTCCAAGGCCAGGTTGGACAGGGCTTGGAGCAATCTGGGACAGTGGAAGGTGTCCCTGCCCATGGCAGGGGTGGGACTGGATGAACTTTAAGGTTCCTTCCAACCCAAACCATTCCATGATTCCATGAGAGATGCTGAGTAGTCAGACATGGAATATTCCAAGCATTTCCCAGCCTGGGAGGATGCAGAAGGTGAGAGAGGAGCAGCAATGGAGCAGCTGGATGGACACCCTGCACTTCACACGTGCACTGGTGTTGCTCCACTGAAGTCAGACAGAGCTAAAATATTCCAGCAGTTTCCCAGTGGAGACTCTCCCAACCCTTCAATTGGCTGCAGAGTTCATTGAAGGCTCTCACAGAAACCAAGATGGGAAAATTGGCTTGGATGGCGGCTCTTTAAACCTCCCTCAGTGCTGGAAAACAAGGCTGCTGGTTTTCCATGTGTCTCTCTCCGAGCTGCTCACAGATTCCTGGGAAATGTTTGTAACTCCTTGCCCTACAAACATTTCCTACAGTGGTGGGGTCAAGCAAAGTCCTTTCTGCCTTGTGTGTCCTCAGCACATCTGAGCTGACATCACCGAGCCAACTGCTTCTGAAAACAGAAGATTTGGTCCCAATTCTGTTTGTTTGAAGCTCATTTTGTGTTAACCCAAGACCGAGGCAGGACAGGACGTGACAAACACATCCTGCAGTGCTCCCAGCTCAGAAGGAATTAATTGCTGGAAACTTGGCAAGAAAAGTGGGCTTTGGAGTGGGGGGTTTCAGATAAGCTGGAGATCAGCGTTTTGCATGGAATCATCCCTGGGTGCATCCTGTGCTCAGGGCCCTCCATGGAGCTGCTCCTTCGGGAAGCGGAGCCCAGGCTGTCCCTGGAGCAGGATTCCGTGGAATGGTGAGAACAGCAGCTCCTCCCCAGCAGTCCCTGGGTGGCCTGGAGCCAAGGGTGATAAGAGAGCCTCTCATGTTTCAGGTTGGAGGAACAGACACTGTTTATGTTGAGCAGCACCACCTTCCTCCCCTCCGGGCTCCTCTTCAGCCTCTCGGCGGCTGCTCAGCCCCGGCTTATCGGGGCCAAACGCGCCAAACGAAACAGCTCAGCCCCCCGGCCCCATCCGGGCAGAGCTGATTTGCAGGAGATGACAGCACCTTTCCCATCCCAGCCCTGCAGCACCGCGTGGGGAATGCGGCTGGAGCCGCCCCAAGAGGCGCCGGGAGGTTTTGGGATGTGAGGAGGAGGAGGAGGAGGAGGGGAGCACAGGGTGCTGCCCTTAGAGGTTTTGGGATGTGAGGAGGAGGAGGGGAGCAGAGGATGCTGCCCTGAGAGGTTTTGGGATGTGAGGAGGAGGAGGGGAGCAGAGGATGCTGCCCTGGGAGGTTTTTGGGATGTGAGGAGGAGGAGGGGAGCCCTGGGGCCAAGCAGGACCAGCGGGAGGCTGAGGATGGAGCAAGTGGAGCACTCAGCACGTTCCATATATGGAGAAACTTTGGGAACAACCTCCCAAGGACCAGGGGAAGCCTCAGCGATGGAGGCATCTCGGAGCCGTCCTGGCAAGGCTGGTCCCAACTCAGGGAACATCCCTGGGAACCACCTGGGTGTCCCATGGATCATCTCCCCTCCCACCCTGGGCAGTGTCGGGGAGAGCAGAGGGGAACAAAACTCCCCAAAACCCTCCCTGGCCTGCCCAGCCCTGCCCTGCATCCCAGCCTGGCACCACTGGGTGCTGCCGACGAGAAGAAGACCAAGCACGATCCAAACCAGAGCTCTGCTGGGGCAGAGCCAGCCCCAGCACTGGGGATATTGGCAGGGATTGCAGCAGGAACACAAAAAACCCCCCTGAGGTTTTGCATCTTGACCACAAAAATGTCCCCAAAGATGGGCCTTGGTGTGAAATGTGACATTTTGCTGCACTGGGTACCTGCTCCCAGCACAGCTCCACACTTCCCTCTTGGTTCTTCCCCTCTGGAAGATATTTGCCAAGGTTATTTTATAAACTCCTTTCTATTTATAGCCCAGCTCCTTCAGCTCTAATGAGATAATCTTCTGGCATCTCACCATCACTAATATTTACTTTGATGTTTAAAATAACATCTTCTGAGGGATCGATTTTTTTTTTTAAATTAAAAAAAAAAAACACCTTTAGAACATAATCAAAGCAAAGCAAGAAACGAGCAGAGCAGTGGGGCCGAGCTCCTGGGGATGCACACGGAGTCAGTGACACTGCAAGTTTTTCAGGGCAGACTCTTTATAATCCTGTGAGCACATCAGGAGGGAGAGAGGCATTGGCAGCTCCTGAAGATGGAGAGAGAGACAGGGAAAGAGGGAGAGGGAGCGCGGGCTGTGTTTATTCTCAGGAATGAAGGCAGCAAGGAACGTTTCATTCTGCAGCAGGGCTTGGAGCTGCTGCTCTCTGTAATTGAGAGCTTTGCCCCGGGCAGCTCAGCAGAGGAGATTTGGGGTTTAGAGCAGCAAACGTTCGATCCCTGGGTTAATACAATTAAAAAAGTGCGGCCGAGAGGGGCTGGGGGAGGCGAGGGAGGCAGCACACGAGATCCCAGCTCCTGCTGCCTGCAGCCACTCTGAAACACAAGCCTGCGTTTTTATGGAAACTCTGAATGTTGGAGAAGGGTGAACATGGTTTTCATTCTCATAAATGTTTTTCCAGCGTGCAAAGCTCTCTGGGCTCATTCCTTCTCCAGGGAGACAGTTCTGATTTCAAAGAACATTTGCGTTCCCTCCACCCCAGACCACCCTACTCCAACCTCAAAGAGTCTCCTCTGGAAAAATTATTTTAAAGAGTGTTTTACCTTTTCGAGTGTTTTCCCTTCTTTCTTCCTTTTTTTTCCCCCCCTTTTAATTCCTTCAGTTTCTCTCTCTCTCTTTTTTTTTCCTCTTCTTTTTCCCAGCAGCAGCCAAAAGCTCCTCTCTCCCCCTCAGCCCTGCGCGTGTCAGAAAGTTTCCAGGCTGAGGGTTTGTGTCGCCTTCCTTAAGAACCTTCTTCTGTCAGACCCAGGCAGAGCTGGAGCTGGAGGCTTTGCTAAAAAGTCTCCTTTCAGGAAGTGAGCAGTAATAAGAGAGCAGCTCGGAGGCAGCACACGGATGGGGGCTGCTCAAGAAAAAAAAAAAAGAAAGAAAGAAAGAAAGAAAAAAACTTTGTTCAGGAATTTTGCCAGGATTATCCAAAAGAAAAAAAAAATAAAAATAAAAATCCCCAAACCCACAAGGCTGGAGAAGTCCCGCCCGGACTGCTGACATCAGTGCAGAAGGCAGGTCTTGGCTGGAGCAGTATAAAACTAATCAGCCTTTCTGCGGAGGAGCAGGGAGGGAGCTGGGGCAGCCCGGGAGGCGATGCCGGCAGCTCCCCTGTGGATAAAACATCCCAGGAAAAGCCCTAAAGGAAAGAGGCCGTGCTGATAGTGGCACACAAAGCAGATAAAGCAAACCTGCATTGGTTTTGGTTTGTTTTTTTTTTCCCCCAACAACAAACAATACTCCCATCCTTCATTTTAACCGGAGCTTTCCAAATGCTTTTAAAAACGCAGGGAGCGTGTGAGGAAATGGCCTGAAAGGCTCCACAGCAATGGCAGGGACTGGCTTTGAATGGAATAAAAGCCCCGAGAATTCGGCAGTGCTTTCACGAGTCCCTTCCCGCTGCAGTTACATCATTCCTGCCCCGCTGGCTCCGGTGATTCCGGCACTCTCCTGTCCTGCTGCCACCGTGGAGTGTCCCACCGAGGACAATCCACCTCCCAAGTCAAGAATAAACCCTGGAAATAACCAAATGCTGCTTGTTTCCAAACAACCCCCTCGCAGGACACCTCGAGCAATCAGCAACAATAAAAGGCAGGAGCTCATTTCCTCCTTCCTTCTGAAGGCGGCTCTGGGATTTCAAAGCTGAATTTGTGAGCCTTGGTGGAGAGAGAATTACCTGGCAGTGCTGCAAACGTCGGAAAAATGAGCCTTTCCAGGCTGCCCTGCTTTTCCCTGGGAAGAGAGAGGGGCCCTGGGGAAGGACACAGGGGAAGGATGGAAGCACCAGGGTGGGGATGGACCCCCAGCCTGAGCCCTCTGTGGGGACAGAGCAACCCCAAAACCACCCTGGCAGTGCCTTTTCTTCCAGGAGGATTTGGAAGAAGAGTTAAGGGGTGAAAAGTTGCCAGAGGGAGACATAACATACAAAAATATATTATATATATATGAAAGCAAACTCCCTGAACCTAAGCCCCCAGGAGGGGATTGCAGGGGGGCTCTGGGAGAGCAGGACAGGATTTGCATCCCTGGGCAGTTGGTGTGGGTGCCAAGGGTGCAGGGCACCTCGTGTCCTGCCCTGACCCTTGAGGCACAGCCAGTGCCAAAGCCACAGGACACAGCCCCAGAGTCCTGGCCACGGTCCCTGGTGCCACCCAGGCTGCCCCAGCACCAGCCTGCAGCCACCAGACCATGAGATGGGGATGGAGAAAGGAAAAAGCCTCAAAGGCATGGCCAGCCCCGTGTCCTTTTTCGATGTTGGCCAAAAAAAAAAAAAAACAAAAACAAAAACAAAAAAAAAAAATAAACCAACCCAAAAAAGGAAAAAGCAAGAAGCTGTGGTATTTTCTATGGTGGATCCCCCTAAATCCTCTGCTATCAGCAAAGCAGGAGGAACCTGCCCTGGAGCTGAACCAGCCCTAATTCATGTTCTGCCATGAATTTGTTTAAACCCTTTTTGGAGCACCCTGAACTCCCCTCCTGGGATGGAGCAGCAGCAGGAGATGCTCAGGAGGGACCATTTGAGCATTTTGTGCTGCCTGGAAGGTTTGCTCATCTGAATAGCCCAGAGAAAAAAGGGAAAACATCGTCTGCTCCCAGGAGGAGCTGGCTGAGGGTGGGAGATCACAGCCCCCAGCTGCACTCCAGCCACTCTCTCTGTCCAGACTGGAAAGGGCTGGCTCTGAAAACTGAGTTCAAAAGGGACTGGGATTGATTGCTGGGCTGGATTTTGGGCCAGTTCCCTGGCTGGGTGGACAGAGTGGTTTCCTTCCTCCCCAGGCCACGCTGGCCATTGTCTGAGCCCCCAGAGCACACCCAGAAAAGAGCAACTGAACAAAATATTTGGGGTTTAATTGAATGGTGCTGCTGCTGGCCAAGGAAAAACTAATTGCTGTAAGCGTGGCCTGGTGCCATTCCAGGGGTGTTCTGTCTGCTGGGGCTTGTCTCAAACACTCTGTGTGGAATGAACAGGGACAGAGGGGCAGATTTCCTTCCCCAGAAAGTGGCTCTGTTCTGCCAGACCCTTTGGAAAACTTGTTTTTCCCTGATTTGCAGGGTTTCCCTGGGTCCCTCCTCGGTGGTAAACACAGAGTCAGAGACTCCTGATTTACAAGGCAAATTCCCCCAGCCCTGTACCCCAACCCAGCACTGCTCTGAGTACTCTCAGATTCGTACCAAACCTGCTCCAAAAATGGCCTTTACTCCATTCCTGACCTGTCTCTGAGGAGGGGATGGAGCAGCACAGCCCTCACAAGCCAAGACCTCCATCACCTGCACAAATCCGGGAAAACAGAGAATGGTAAAACAACCAGAGGCTCACAGCAAAGAGGAGGAGGTGATAAATAGCATAACGAATAGAAATTTTCAGTCCCTGATGTTGCTAGAAAGTTTATTTTTCAGATTAGTTCAGTATCAGAAACCACCTGAAAATCTGCCTGAAAAAATGGTTTCATGGGCAACCAACAACCCCCACATTTCATCTCCAAAATCACCCAGCTGCTTCCTATCCCTAGGATGAGGAGACGAGGCTGAATTTCCAGCAGATATTTGAAATCCTCGCTGTCCGGGGGGGATGGAGAGGAGCAGCCCGGTGACACTGCACCCTCCTGTGGCTGCACCGAGCGCACCAGGGTGATGGGAACAACAGAGGGGTGATGGGAACAACCCCTCGGGATGCTGGAACCCTCTTGGGATGATGGAAACCCTGGTTGGATCCTGAAATTCTTTGGGATGCTGGAACCCCCCCAGGATGATGGAAACAACGACAGGATCCTGAAACCCCTCGGGATGATGGAAATCCCTCGGGATGCTGGAACCCCCTTGGGATGATGGCAACCCTGACAGGATGATGGAAACCCTCTTGGGATCCTGAAACTCCTTGGGATGATAGCAACAACAGTGGGATGCTGGAAACCCCCTGGGGATGCTGGAAACCCCTCAGGATAATGGATCCCTCGGGATCCCCAATGGGATCCTGAAACTCCTTGAGATGATGGGAACCCCTTGGGATGATGGAAACCCCTTGAGATGATGGAAATCGCTTGGGATAATGGAAACCCTGGTGGGATCCTGAAATCCCTTGGGATGCTGCAACCCCCTTGGGATGATAGAAGCAGTGGTGGGATGATGGAAATCTCTCAGGATGATGGAAACCCCTCGGAATGATGGAAACCCCAGTGGGATCCTGAAACCCCCCGGGATGATGGAAACAATGGTGGGATGATGGAAACTCCCTGGGATGATGGAACCCAACCAGGGTGATGGAAACACTGCCACAATGATGGCCTGAACCCCCTGGGATGATGGAAACACTGCTGGAACAATGGCCTGAACCCCAGGCTGATTTGGCGCTTCCTGCTGGTGCTGGATGATGCCCAACGTGTCCAACTCGCAGGACACCAAGGCCAGGGCTCGTCTGGAGGCTTGAAAAGGCTGCACACTCTGTCCTGGTTGCCATTTGGACACACAGGGAACGCTGCTGAGGCCTGACGGGGTAATTTTGTGTAAGCAGTTTGTACATAAAATGAAATATTCTCCCTGCCTTGCTACGTCTGAACTGCAGGGCCTGGGCAGAGTTCCCAGCTCTGGCTCTACATCACAGCCTGGCCCCAAGTCCGTGCTGGGACAAGCTCCTTGGCCACAGACTCACCCTTTTTATGGCTGTTCAGCACCCAACACAACAAAGCTCCATTCAGCCCTTCAGCTACTGCAGCAATAAACAAAGTGCTCGGCTTTGTTTGGAGCCCAGAGGCTGCAGGTTGAGAACCTGCGAGCGAAACAAGCTGGAAACAAACGGGTTTGTTTTTCCACCAGGGCACAGACATGTAAACTAATTGCCCAACAGTAAAGCTGGGCTTAATTAGTCCCAGGTGTTAAATAAAATAGGGTTGGTGTTTCCCAAAAGTGTAACACCGGCTTGAAGGAGCCACAGGCTTTGAGAGCAGAGCCATGAAGAAGTGATTATTGAGATCCTTGTGCCTGATACCAGAATTTTGTGGGGATTTTGGGGCAAAAGACAAATATTCAGGTGGGTTTTGCTGAGGGCACTGCAGGGGGGTGCTGGGGTGCTGTGTTTCCACCTCAGGATCTCACCTTGTCCTTGGAAAAAGCTTTGTTGTGGATTTCTGGGTAAACATCATGAAGAGTTCCATGTGAAAATGTACACAAAGGGCTCCTTGGGGAATTCGACATTCCATGGGGCTGAAGGATGCTCAGGGATACCTTGTACTCTGCCAATCCAACCTATTCCCAAATTTTTTTACTCCAATCAGTCCTGAACATCATTAAGCTCATCCTGCTTAATCAGGGCCTTAGTCCTGACTTCTACAGTACAATTTTCTGCCAGCAAAAGAAACTTTGGGATTGCCCATCCATCTCCTTGGGACACCTGTTTGCATTCAGCAGGAATCAGTCAGGGATGGGGTTTGGAGCCTCCTGATCCAGAGGGAGGTGTCCCTGCCCATGGCGGGGGGTTGGAACAAGATGGGTTTAAGGCTCCTTTCCACTCTAAAACATTCCATGATTCTGTGATTCCATGATTCTGTGGTGCCACAGCCTTTCTCCAAGGCTGGCCCTTGTCCCTGTACCCAACAATTCCAGGAGAGGTGGCAGCGAGCTGGGGATGAAACACGGAGATTTTTCCTCCTGGAAAGACATTTCCTGCTCCTGGCCCTGAGGAGCAGCTGGAAATCCTGCAAAACATAAACACCCTTTGGTGGCACTGGAGGTGGAATGTCCCCAGCCCAGCTGACAGTGGTGGCACTGGAGGTGGAAGGTCCCCAGTCACATGACAACATTCTGGCCTCTCTGGCAGCACAGAGAGCTGATCTGATTCCATGATTAGGGAGCAGAACCAGGCCAACAGAGGTTCTTGGGCTCCTGAGCCTGCTCTGCCCATCACAAACCACAATTCCCAGGCAGCCCCTCACAGAGGACCTTTCTCAGCAGCTCCTGGCTGGGACGTGGAAAATCCAAAGAAATCCAGTTTTCCTGACTCGTCTGTGACTTCCAAGAGGCCCAGCCTGGCATGACAAGGCTCTAACAGGAAGGGACAGCCAGGGGGGATTGGGCTCTGCTTCCAGGGAACAGGGACAGGATGGAAGAAATGGCCTCAAGCTGCTCCAAGAGGAATTTGGAGGACATCGGGAGGAATTCCTGCATGGAAAGGGTGGTCAGGAATCAAAAGGGGCTGTTCAGGGAGGTTTGGAGTCCCCATCCCTGGAGGTGTCCAAGAAACACCTGGATGTGGCACTCAGTGCTCTGGGCTGGGGACAACGTGGGGATGGGGCATGGCTGGGACTCGATGACCTCAGAGGCTTTTCCAGCCCAGCTGATTCTGTGACCCTGTGGCAAAGACAAACACACCACGCACAGAGATTCCCTTTCCCACCAACACCTGCTCAGTGGGAACTGTCCAAGGAGAGAACTTCGCTCCCCAAGCCACGTCTCCCCCTACAACTTTAATTTCAATAACAAGAGCTCCTCACCACCTCCCTCTGCTCTGTTCTCCTCCACAGCAGACCCCTGCCCTGGCACAGAGAAGATCTCAGAGCTCTTTCACTCTTCAGAGCTGCACAGCTTTTGTTTGCTCTCCTTTCCTTTCCTGTGCAACAAGGAAATAGGGTCACATTTCAGAGAAACCTAGCCAGCGGTGGTTTGCGAATGCCAGAGCTCTCGCTGGATGCTGTGGCCTCTTCTTTCCCAAAATCGACACGAGCCTCACCCAAGAGAGATTCTTTTCCCTCTTTTTTCCTTCCCTGCTTCCCAGCTGCTGTAGGGAAGCCCCAGAGGCTCCGTGCTCCTCGGCACAGCAGGTAAGAGACGCTTTGTGTTCGCTGTCTTGGGTGGCGGGTGCATCATGGCTGCTTTGTTCCCTGCCTGCTGCCTCGCTGCAGCCCAGGGGCTTCAGAGGGAAGATCCTGGGAAATGTTGCTGTTAAAATTCCAGATTCATGCCTCATGCGACCCTTGCTTCCCTACTGATCACTCCATTGGAAGAAGACGGGGTTGAGTTGGGGGCACCACGTTCTTTTTGAAGCTGAGGCGGTTTTAGACAGGGCAGAAGATGAGGAGATGATGGCTTGTGGTCCAACACTCCTGGCCAGCCATTCCCTTCCCCTTGCCTCTGCACATGGCATCAAAACTCTGGAAGTTTCTCTTTAAATTTCCTGCGAGCCTCAGTGGCCATACCGGAAGGTTTATGATCTCAGTGGCCATGTGGGAAGGTTTAGGATCTCAGTGACAATGGGAAGGTTTAGGATCTCAGTGGGGCTGTGGGAAGGTTTAGGATCTCAGTGACAATGGGAAGGTTTAGGATCTCAGTGGCAATGGGAAGGTTTAGGATCTCAGTGGCCATGTGGAAAGATTTAGGACACCTGGCACCTGCTGGATAATGCTCCAAACACTCCAGAAGAACTTCAGAGATTTGCTGCTGGCCATCATAACAATAAATAGACTGAAATCCAGAGGTAAACTCACTTTTATTTCCTTGGATTTCTTTGACATCTCCTCTGTTGCTACTCAGTGAGAACAGGCACAGTTCCAAGTCCCAACAATCCAAACAAAGTCTGGGGTGTTAGGGAATAACCTGGGACAAAGGAAACTTGAGTTTGAACCTCAGAAAATTATTAGACTTGGAATAAACCCCACAGGGACACCAGGGAAAGCCATCCCAGGGAAGAACTGGAGAAGGAATCAAGCTCCTCACTAGCACGGGATGGACAAATGGAAATATGGGGCTGTGCTTCCTGATTTATTTATGGTTCTGCTGATTTCAATCCCTCATCCTCCTTTTTCCTCTTGGGAAGAGAGGGACCAGTTCTCTGAAAAGTTTGCTTATGCTGCTGGGAATAGGATTTTCTAAAGAAATGTGAGTGATGCCACAGCAGGATTTAGAATTCACACATATTATACAACTTTAAAAGTTAATTCCCATCAAGTTGTTAGGAAAGAGGCTTTCTTGGAAACTCTCAGATAACCAGGACAATCCATGGTCTCTCTGCAAAGCACCCAGCTCCACGAAAAGCAGAAATCCTGGGAATTCCCAGATTCCATCCATGATCTAAACCCACTCAACCAGGCACAGAAAACTTGGCTTGAGCAGCAAAGGTCAGGAAGGACAAAAGTGTTGGTTAAGCTGAGTTGGTTAAACTGAGCTTTTCCTCACACAAACCCCGAGCAGGTGGGACTGGAGGCACAAAAATAGAGAGGCTGAAGGCAAAGGGTGGCTTTCAGCCACTGAAAGGATTTTTTTCACCTCTGACATCATTTGGGGTTGTGTAACGTGGCCGGGCAGAGGAGGGAGCAGGGAGCAGCTCCTTGTGGGGCAAAGCAGGAAGTTCTGGAAGGCTGGAAATACTCAAAAGTACAATAATTGTTATCAGCTGATTTAAAAGCTCACACGTTTTGTTTAGGGCTTGATTTCCTGGGAATCTCTGTGGAGTCATAGGGAGAATTAGGTGGTAACAGCAAGGGAATTAAAGCCATGGAATCCCAGACTGGTTTGGGTTGGGAGGGAGATAAAAGATCACCCAGTGCCACCCCTGCCATGGCAGGGACACCTTCCACTGTCCCAGGCTGCTCCAAGCCCCAATGTCCAACCTGGCCTTGGACACTGCCAGGGATCCAGGGGCAGCCACAGCTGCTCTGGGCACCCTGTGCCAGGGCCTGCCCACCCTGCCAGGGAACAATTCCTTCCCAATATCCCATCCAGCCCTGCCCTCTGGCAGTGGGAGCCATTCCCTGTGTCCTGTCCCTCCATCCCTTGTCCCCAGTCCCTCTCCAGCTCTCCTGGAGCCCCTTTAGGCCCTGCAAGGGGCTCTCAGCTCTCCCTGGATCCTTCTCTTCTCCAGGTGAATGTTTAATGCCTGGATAATATAATACAGGCTGTAAGCACATACACCTAAAGTATAGACAGAGATACAATAAATACATTAATACAATGAAATATAAGAATAGAATAGAAAATAACAGAATAGAATAGAATATTTAATATAATTAAATATAAGCTCGAAGTATAACCCTTGCTTAGTCCTTAGTGCAGGAATGTGCATTTTTAAACACAGCTTTGATCCCTGAATCAAAGCTGATTTAGCCTTGTAATGTCCCAGAGGTGCCAGGAAAGGCTCTGCAGGGTGTGGAATGAATGGGCACAGCAGAGACAGCCCAGAACATGGGACAGATCCCAGCGGGCCATGGGGACCATGGGCAGCTTCCACAAACTCCACACAGAGCCAGGAATCAAATTCCAGCCTCACTGAGGGAGGCAGCAAGGATAAAACATGAAGCAGTCTGAAACAACTCCATTTCCCCACATCTCATCCAAACCCCTTTGCTGTTGTAATTAAAACCAAACAAAATGCCCTGGGCAGATCTGACACTTTATTTCTGCCTCAGAAAATCTTGGCTCAGCTTTATTCTTAGAAAATAGGGATCCAAAGCTGCCTGAGTGGAGCATTTCCACACTCAAGCAATGTGGAAAAAAATTCCCACTGCCCCTCACAAATCACTGCTCACATGCAGGGATGTCCTGACCCCTCAGAGCTGAGGATTTCTTGCAGGAGCAGAGCTGATGTCCAACCCTTTCACTTCCCAGCTGTCTTAATTTTCCTACTCAGAATTTCCTCTTCAGAATTTCCCCTTCAGGAATTTCCTCTTCAGGAATTTCCTCTGGCCACCCTGTAATCCTGCCCAGCCAGAATTTTCTGTTCAGTCCTCAGAACACAGATTAATAAAGGAATGGTCTCTGTCTGCTTTGAAATAATGTTCCAGCAATGCTCAGCCAAGGTTTCAGCTCCATGGAGACCCTTCCAGAGCATCTCCCACCTCCAGGACATTCCACATGTGGGATTTTGGGCCCTCAGCTGCATCCTGCAGAATTCCTTTCCTTGTTGCAGTTAAATTTCAGCCTTATGTTCATCTTGCGTCTTCTAAAACTCCAACCAGAACATCTGATGCTGAATAAACTCTCCTCATCTCAGACTTTCTCCTTTAATTTTCCACTTTCTGACCTTACAGCTGGGAGATTGCAGTGCAGGATCCATCAGTCCAGGTTTCCATTGCTCTGGCTCTTCTCCACAGAGCTGGGAATGTTTTCCTGGGATGTCAAACATTCCCTGAGCAATCCAGGAGCCATCCCCCACTTCCCTGGGAGCAGCAAATACCAAAGGGGAAATGTGGGGGCCTCAACTCCCAGCAGGAATTGAGGACATTTCCAGTGGATCCTGGAGAAGCAGGACCTCAGACTGCTCCTGACCACTGGGCTTGGCCATCCCAGCATCTCCCAGGCCAAGCCAAGCTTAGCTAAGCCTTGCTTTGAGCAGTCACAGAACTGAAGCCTCCCCAGCCATTATTTGGCTTCCAGAAGGACCCAGGAGTCCCTCAGTGACAGAATCCCTTCAGCAGGGGCAGATCCACATAAACCCCATAGGATGGGTGCTAAATGAGGTGAAACTTCATGCAGGACTTGTCACCTGAACCTTAGGAGACACATGCAGATTTTTGTTCTTTTCTTTTATTCTTTGTTCTTTTTATTCTGAATGAGCCCAAAGTACAAGGGAAAGCAAACACTTCACCTCCTGGGTGCCCATGAGGGACCAAGACAACACAAAATTCCTGCAGAAACTTCAGAACTCAAACAGATTTAGGGCTCTGGCACAAGAAATGGGGTAAAAGGTTTCAGGTGGTGCCAGATTTTTCTGAAAATCTCGTGGGATTTTAAAACAGCACAAGAACTTCAGTTCTGAGCCTTGCAGGCCATAGTACAGGAGATGTAAGGATGATTATTCCTTCAAGGCTCACTCTAGATCCCAGATTCCCAGAGCTGGAATGTGCTTCCTGTGGCAGAACAAGTGTGTTATTGGAGAACTCCAGCCCATTGCTGCCTCCCTCATCATCCTCACCCTGAGGACAGGGACACCAATGTCATCCCTCAGCTGCCCCAAAATACAGAACTGATGTGGCACCAGGGGCAGAGCACCAGCAGCACCTTTTCATGGAGCAAAGCTCTCCTCCTGGGCAAAACCTGGGGTAAAGCCTTGGGAGGGACAGGGAGCAGGGAAATGTTTTTGGGAGAATCTCTCCAGGTGTTCCAGGTGGGAGCACTGAGCTCACAAAGCAGGCAGGAGCCATTTTAAACACATCCCTGGACACATCCAGGTGTTAAATGCAGCATTTCCACTCCTTTCCCTTTCACTCACATATTTTTTTCCTCCCCTGCTCCCCACTTGACAGAATCACTCGAGTTTCCCCATTGAGAGCCCGTGGCTGTTGTGTGCAGGGAGCTGCTCCATCCACACCCCTACACCCCATCCCTGTGCTGCCACGGGCTTTTCCAGCAGCAAAATCTCCCTGGGGCACCCTGGACTTGGACATTGGCCTCAATTCTCGTCCTTCCTGGGCCAATTCTCCCGGAGATGTGGCTGGAACTGAAGCTGCCCAGCTCTGGTGCCAAGGGGAGCTGGCCAGGAGCAGCTCTGATCTCTGTGGTGAGCAGGGCCAGGAGGCCAGGAAGGGCTGGAGCTGTGTCAGGGCTTGGCATGGAGCTCAGGGAAAGGTTTTTCCCCCCGAGGATGCTGGGCACTGCCCAGGCTCCCCAGGGAATGGTCCCGGCCCCAAGGCTGCCAGAGCTCCAGGAGCGTTTGGACACCGCTCTCAGGGATGCTCAGGGTGGGATTGTTGGGGGGTCTGTGCAGGGACAGGGGCTGGATTTGATGATCCCTGAGGGATCCAGCTCAGGATATTCTGGGATACTCAGTAAATCCTCTGTTGCAAGAGTTAAACCCCAAAGCAGAACCTTGAGCCTCCCAGTTCATCCACCTGGAGCTCTGTTAAGGGCTTGGAGTGGATGAGATGGAGGAGATGGAAAACTCTGGATTCTGCCCAGGGCTGGGTTGGGCAGCAATGGATGAGCAAAACTGCAAAGCAGAAATCACTGAGCAGCAAAATCACCATCTCTGGGGTTATTGTATCCAGCAACTACACCAGGAGTACTCCAGCACCTCCAGAAAATAAGTGGAACCTCAAACCTTTGTTTATGGTGATTTCACCAAACCAGTCACTCTCTCCCAGCACTTCAGGGATGTTTCTGCCTGTCAGGAATTAACTGGACAGGAAACACAGGCAGAGACTGAGCTGGAAGAGACCCCAGCCCCAGTGGTTGTCTCAGTGATTGACTCCAACCCCGAGCTCAGATCTCACAAGAAATCCTTCTGCCTCCAAGCTGCCCAACACAGACACATTTTGCCCAGGTTCTCTCATATTCTGGCCAAAAACCCCAGGGCCTGAGTATTTTAAACCTTTAAAGTCTCTTACAAAACCAACTGATTTGTGCCTCTGAAAATCTTCTAAACAATCCCCCAGCCAGAGCCTCTGAGGTCACTCAGGTGTGACAGTTTGGCCCAGGGAAGAACAGATCATTCAGGATTTTGGCTCTCCTGTTCTCCATCTCACCAGAAAACTCCCAGTGTTGGTCTCTGAAGCAGAGTGAACTCTTACAATTTGATTTTGGAAAGATGCAGGCAGCACTGAGCACCCTGAAGCAGATCACACCCGAATCTGTTGTTGAGATCTGCAGGGCAAGTGGAAAGTGCTGGGTTTTTCAGTGCAAATCACAACTTTTTTCCTGTCAGATGTTTGTGCAGATCCAGCAGATTATTTGTGAACACATCCACATATGGTTGGCCCCTCAGTTTTTATCTGGGTTTTATATCTCAGTTTTTATTCACACACAGAGCTCCGGAGGCAGAGGTGGGAGCACCTCCATAAATAAAATATCACAGCCAAAGCTTTGTTTTATTAATGCAGCTCTAAGGAGGAGGGTGAGACTCAGCACATGCCCACACACCAGTGGAAAAGCATCTCCCAATTTCTGTATCAGATGTTCAAGGTCCTGTTGTGTTGTCACCTCCAGGACAGAGCAGGGTGGATGGAAGAGGGTCCTGCAGAGCCAAACTGGGCAGACTGGGCACAGAGTGCTGAGCTGGGAAAGCACCCAGCAAATCCTGCCCCAAGGAACAGCATTTGGATGGGGAGGCAGACAAGAGTCTGGAGAAAGCTCCAGAGCCACAGCAGAACAGGGCAAGGGATGCCAGAGGGATGGGCAGAACATTCAGGGCTGTCTGCACCTCCCCAAAATCCACTCACACGGCTCCAATGGCTCCAGGCCCTTCTGGGAGCTCCAAGCAGGGCAGGACAGGCCCTGCTCAGCTGCATTCCCTGGGATGTGCAGGGATTTCCCCCTGGCTCTGCTGGAAGTGCTGAATAAAAGCTGCAGGTCCTATGAAACTGCTGTAGGGGAAATAAGAACTTTGCTCTCAGTGCCCCAAAACACAGCCAGGAACATCCTGCACAGCTGAGAGGGACCTCCAGCACCAATCCCCATTCCTTTGAGCACACTGGATCTATGTCCATGGGCTCTTGTTGTCCCCCAGGTCCAGCTGGGGGGGAGCAGAACAGAAGGACCCCAAAGGTTTCTGTGGGGCAGCATTAACTCTTTCTGCTCCTTCTAGTGTCCCTTCCAAGAGGGAAATGCTGGATTTTGCCTGCTCTGGGATGTTCAGCTGCAAGGTCACCTCAGAGATATTTTTCCTGGGTGGAAAAGTGAAGGGAGAGGTGAAAAATGCCCATGTGAGAACAGGCTGAGCACGGGCAGTTATTGATTAAAGCAACCTCCCCTTGAGAGCACAGGAAGGACTAACACCAGGAACTCACCAGACCATGGAGAATGAGTTGTTTTTTCACCTCAGTCCTGATCACTGAGTTATAAAAATGTGCCAGAGAATATTTACTGCTGTGCACAGGGAGGGTTTTACTCTCCTTTCACACAGAAACAAAAATGTCACTGGCATGAGCAAAATCCTTCTGTGCTTGGTGTTTTTCAGTTTTCCACAAAAAACTTACAGAACTGGCAATCACAGAAAGAAACTGAAAGTAGGATTTTCCCTAATGGAACCCAGGATTGCAGGAATTAGATATGGGAAAGTCCTGTGAGCTCATCCTGGGTTCTTCCTGCCTGGGGAGGATTGTTCCCATTTCCTGATCCAGTGCTAAGTGTTTGACAATGAGACTTCCACTCTCCCCCTGCCCCACATCCCGATGAATCTTCTTGCTTGGAAGTGTTTCTTGATACTCAGACTTCCTTCCCACTGATTAATTTCTTCTGCCTTATCCCTGTTCCATTTTATCAGCACACCCAAACCAGTTTTTCCTCTCTGAAAGAAACTTGTGCTCCTCAGATGCTTCTCCTTTGCTCTCAGGTGTTCCCCCATCACTCTTGGCCAACAATTCATGTTTGTCTCCATCCCCCAGGGCTGAGCCCATCAATCAGCCCAGCCAGGCTCTTCATCTCTTTCACTGCTCTTTCCTGAACTTGTCACATTTCCAACTCTTTGAGGCTCAAATCACCCCCCAAAATAACTCATTTCAGCCTCACCAACGTGCAGGGATCATGGGACTGAGCCCCAGGGGTGGTATTCATTTTACTCTTTAATTTCTAAACCACAGGGAATGTTTAGGTCTGGTCTGTGTAGACTTAACTCCTCGTGGTGTGTCTGAGGAGCAGTGACAGCACCCAGGGCTCCTCCAGCTCTTCCCCACCTGGCAGCAGCTTTCACCCTCTGTGCCCACAGGAATATTCTCACTATAAAGATGAACCCAACACGTTCATTTTGTGGTGCTGGGAGCTGCTGGTGGCCCCTTCACCTGAACTTTCATAGACTGAGAAAACCTGTGACTCACAGCCAGCAGAGCCTCTGGCACTGCAAGCACAGAGAATTCACTTTGGTGTCTCAGCCAACTCCTGAGCTGCATATTTCCATATTTCTGTATTTCTAACCTGCCCAAAGCCCTCCAGCAGGGCTGCAGGAGGTTGTGTCCCTGCTCCAGACATCCCTGGAGCACAGGAGCTGCTGTGCCCCACTGGAAGCTGAGGATGAAGCAGCTCCAACATCTGCTGCAGATGTTCAGAGACCACAGCAGTCTGGGGGGAGCTGGAACTTCCACCTGGCACTGCTCCAGGCAGAGCCCCCTGTCCAGTGGCCATTTTGGGGCAGTTTTGGGGCAGCTCAGGGCTCAGGGGGAGCCTTTTTGTTGTCCAAACTGAGGTGACCAAAGTTTGACACTGACACAGCAGCACAAGGAGCTCGGTGCTGGGTTGGGTGGCAGCTGCTGGGTTTGGGATGGACAAAGGAGAGAATTCCGCACTCAGAGGGTGGGCAGGCCCTGGAACAGGGGGCCCAGAGCAGCTGTGGCTGCCTCTGGATCCCTGGCAGTGTCCAAGGCCAGGTTGGACATTGGGGCTTGGAGCAGCCTGGGACAGTGGAAGGTGTCCCTGCCATGGCAGGGGTGGCACTGGATGGGATTTAAGGTCTCTCCCAACCCAAACAATTCCATGGTTCTGAGATTCCCTGTTTCAATCCTCCTCTCCAGGAGGGACTTGCAGATCTGTGTGGGTGGCTCCTGGGGAGGACTTTGAACCAGAAATGTACAAAGTGCCACATCTGCACAGAGATGTCCAGAGTGAGAATGCCTTAAAATCCACCTTGGGAAGCAGAGAGAGGAGAGGGGAAGCAGCTTTGGACAGAACCACCCAGCACACAAAGCCAGAGCAGAGCCTGGGCTCAGCAGGGAGATGTCACTCTGGGAGACACAGCAACCATTTCCTCTCAGAGGTAAATTAAGCAGAATTACTGAAGGACAGAAGCCCAGCCATGCTGACACTTCACACATGCATTACCTTTATTTTTAAAAAGCAGAGGCAAGGCAAGAACACAGCTGTTCATGCACCAAAGCCACTGTCACTCGTGGTTGGAAATAGAGCTGTGAGCCCTCCAGCACCTGGAGCAGGGCAGGGGTGAGGAGGGCTCGGTGCTCAGAGCAGCTCAGAACCTGCTCAGCACCTCCAGGAGGACCCAAACCAGTGCAGGGAAAATTTATTTCCAGTGCTCTCAAAGCCCTCTGTGTCCCCTTTCCCACACCCTGCTCAAGGCTGTGCTACTTGCAGGAGTAAGGAAGTAGTAAAGTAGTCAAGGAATGGGCTCAGCCACAACTCCTCAGTGCCTACATAAATATCTCTTTTAATCTTCCTGCAGTCTGGCACTCCCCAAACCCTCTGCACTGGCAGGGGTCAGTCTCCAGGCCCCTGATGTTGTGTATAAGTTGTTATTTCAGCAAAAGATGATGCAGGGAGACCAGGGAGATGCAAAGGAAAAACCAGAGCCCTTCTCCAACTTGTGCATAAATTACTGCAGTTTCCTGTCCTTGGTTCCTCCTTCCAAAGCCAGAGGATCTGCAGGATTTCTGACCCCTCTCCATTTGTTGTCAAGCCCTTGGTGGCAGGGATGAGCCCTGTGCTCCTCCAGCCCAGGACAAAGCTCCTGCCATCATTTGCTGAGAGCCAGGGCTGAGTTCTGAGCCCCCAGGAGCACGGGAGATGCCAGGCAGGAAATGGGGGGGGTTGTCTTTAACTCAGCCCCTCATTAAAAGCTGTTCAGGATCAATGGCTCTGGAGCCAGGAGTGTTTCCAGGGCTCCACAAAGGCTCAGCAGGGTTTCACAGCCTTCCCACAGCCAGCAGAGGAGCCCAGGCTGCCTGAGGACAGCACACTGACTTGGCTTCACACAGACGTGTCCCAGAAGTGCCACCCTGGGCCCAGCACCCGTCTGATCCAGAGGGAAGCTGCTCACCAGGGACATTGGGCTTGGGAGAAGATGCCTCTACAAACCAGGGGCAGCTCCAAGGCTTCTGTCCCTGCTCTACCCCAGCCTCTGGCAGAGCTCTTCCCCAAGCAGGACACAGGGATCAGGGCACTTGTGCCTGTCTGCACCTCTGGGTGCTCCTGAAATATTGATGTCAGCTGGAGCTGAGACAAAGAACCACATTCAGTTCAATTTTCTGTTCCTGCCATTGCAGCGTTTTGGGAAAAATATTATTCTTTAGGAAAAATTGTGTTAGTTACATTCTGATTTACCAGGGGCTGTCAGGCTCCTAGCTGGGATAAATAAATCTCCAGGGATCTTTTCAGAGGAGAAAAGGAATGATACTCGTCTTTTTTAGGGAAAGAGCCCAGAATTTTGGCTAAACTCCTCCCAGTGGTGGCAGAACTGGAGTCAGCTCTGTGGCCAGCGAGCACCCAGTGCAAAGTCACAGCAGACTCAGCACTGCAGAGACCCCCATGCCTGGATGTGCCTTTCCAGCCACATTCCCACCCAGAGAACACCCACACAAGCCAGTTTCACCAGACAGGCTCTTTCTCTTCCCAAAAGAGAGAAGGAGAAGGAGAAGATGCTGTGAGATGAGAGAAGAGGTGCAGGTGCTGTGTGAATCCTTCTGGACTTGCACAAACTCTGTTCCTATTTCCGTGTGCTTGTAGGACCCCATGGACACGAGCACATGGAAATAGGAACAGAGTTTGTGCAAATCCAGGATGCACACAGCACCTGCACCCCTTGCTGCAGTGTCCTCACTGCTCTCTGCTGTGTCACCTCCTCTGGTGGCTGTGGCCCCACAGAAATTCCTGTCCCAGAGAAGACAGGGAGGCACCTGAGGCAGCTGGGAAAACCCAGAGGAAGCAAAGTGACACCAAAAAATGCTTTCTGGGAACCCAAAAACTGCTTTGTGGCAGTGCCAGCCGTTAGAGGAGGCACAGAGGTGTCCCCACAGCCCCAGTGCAGGTGGCCCTGTCCCTCCCCAGCCCCCTCCCCTGCTCCCAGAGCACATCCTCTCATTAACAAATAACCCTGAGAGAAATAATCCCCCTTCAGGGCCATCTGAGGGCACCAGACCTGCCTGGCACGGAGCTTCCAGGCTCTGCCTTTGGGGAAGGAGGAGCAGCCTCAGCTGGGGCACGGCCAGGGCAGAGCAGGAGGGAGGGAGGATGTGAGAGCTGGGAGCAGAGGTGACACAGGCAGAGGTGACAGAGTGTCAGTGTGAAAAACGAGGTTCACTTTCCTGGTAAATTTTAAAAGGTTTCATAAAAGACAATGAGAGACAAATAATAAAGCAAAAGGTGTTTGACATTCAGCCAAGAGCACATCCTAACTCAGAAACCACTTTGTTAAACGCATCAACATGTTGCATATTCATAGGCCTTCATGCATTATTCAAAATCATCCCCCCCCAACCTGTAAATCAACTTTTTTTGTGGCACCATTCAGTCACCTACTCCCTGATCAATAAATTCCTTCCCCAGAGTTCTGGTTATCTTCATCCAGATAGGATAATCCAAGAATGTGAGGAATTTCCTGATTATCTTTTTACCATTCTCTGAGTTAGTTGCATGAACAAAAGCTTTTTACATCACCATGTTGTACTCCAAGGAAAATATATTTATCACACTACCATTTCTAAGTTTTGTTAATAACAGAACTAAAAGAAACTATATTTATACAGCAAAGTTTTCCAACATTGCCTATATAATTCATTTTAATTTATATCATAACATGCATCTATCATTAATTTTAATATTTGCAAAAAGCCTATCATGCAATATAATACAATACAATATATATTTATAACATTCAGGAATGGCTCTGTGAGCAGTGTGGCCCCTCCAGCACTCACCACAAGCACTGACTGGTGGGAATAAATGTTTAACAGAGCTGGGGGACCCAGGGCAGCCTGTGCAGCTCAGCTCCTGGCTGGGAAGGGACAGCAAACCTCTCACCCCTCACTGGGTCAGCACTGCCTGTGGCTGAATCACAGCATTGCTGAGGGTGGGAAAGGCCTTTAAGGTCCTTTAATCAATGGCAAAGCCACCACTAACCCTGTCCCCAAATGCCACACCCTTCCAATCCCCCCAGGGACGGGGATCCCTGTCCTGGGCTTTATAACCCAGCTCCTAACATTCATTCTGAGCCTCCCCTGGCACAGCTTGAGGCTCTTTCCTCTTGTCCCAGCACTTTTTACCTGGAAGAAATGACTGACCCCACCCAGCCCCACCCTCCTGTCAGGCACCTGGAGAAGGGAGAAGGTTCCCCCCGAGCCTCCTTTTGTCTGAGACTCACAAGCACTCAAACAGAACCATTCCCTCTCTGTGGGAGCTCCACTACCACTGGGATGGGTGGCATGAGGTCTCTGGAAAGGATTTAGAAGGGGGTAGAGGGACACTGAGCTCCCCAAAACCAACTTTTCCCAGGTCCTGCTGGTCAGGAGCCTTCTCACATCACCAGGTCCCTCAATGGGCCTTGGGAATGTTGTGGAATTGAACATTTTTCCTCCTGAAAAGGACTGGGGATTGTCCCTGGGGCCAAGTGGCTCCCACATTTCACTTCAGAGGGGAAGGAGGATATCAGGAAGGATTTCTTCATAGAAAAAGTTGTCAAGTACTGGAACAGGCTGCTCTGGGAAGTGGTGAAACACCCCGGAGGTGTTCAAGAAAGAACTGGGCACGGCACTCAGTGCTGGGTTTAGTGACTGGGTGGTGTTGGGTCAAAGGTTGGGCTTGACCTTGGAGGTCTCTTCCACCCTTGGTGATTTTTTACAGAGAATTTCTGCATCAGGCAGTGCTGGGGCACTGAGGACTCAGCTTGGCTCGAGGCCAGCAAGAGCAGAGCAGGTCCTTGGTGGGAATCAGGGAGGTTTTCCTGCAGATTTACCGTAAACTCACCCATTTTGGGGCAGCTGTGAGTCAGTGAGCTCCTGAGCAGGAGAGCAGATCGTTATCTGCACACAGCCCGTGTTTGTGAGCACAAACACAGCTCAGCTCTCACAAACTCCCACTCCCACACAGCTCAAGTGTTAATCGAGAGCTGAGCAGCCGAGGCTTTAATGAGCAGCCAGCAGGGAGGGCAGAACAGCAGCTCCAGCCAGGAATGTCAGTGCTCCTAAATGTTGGGAAGAGCTGCCATGGAGTGCATAAATAATTAAACATTAGTAATTAGAAGAATGCAGCCAGGTCAAGGCAAGGTGAAGTTTTTCAAGTTTTTTCTTTGAACTAAGGGACATTGCATTGAATCAAAGTTATTGCAAGTTAAATCAAAATTATTGGAGGTTTTCTGTTATTTATGATTCAAAAAATAAAACCAACCCCAGGAATCCTCCAGGAATCATCTCCTCAGTTCCTCCTCTTGCACAGCCCCAGCCAGTTCTGGGATGAACAATCTGGAAAGGCAACTTGGACACTGCAAGTGTTTTCCAGCCTTTCTTATCTTCAACCATAAATCAGGAACAAGAGAATGAAATGCAAGGAAGGGATGGGGACAGGCAGAAGGTCCCTGGCCATGCCCATCACCTCTGAAAGTGCATTTATTGTGGCATTAAATGCAGGTGGGTCCAGGCAAGGCACCACGAGAAGCAGCTCTGTGGCCACTTGGCATCAGGAGGGGACAAGGAGGCAGCAGAGGCCAGGGGAGCTCAGGGCAGAGCTGGTGCCCCACACCTACCCCGTGCCTCCACCTGTGCTGCTGCTGCAGGATGGGCAATCCCAAACCTGGGCTGTCCCCTGTCCATCAGGAATGACCTTGGAGAAATCCCAAACCTGGGCTGTCCCCTGTCCATCAGGAATGACCTTGGAGAAATCCCAAACCTGGGCTGTCCCCTGCCCATCATAACCCACTCTGGAGCCTCTTCATGGGACACCCCAGCCCTGAGGGGCAGCAGAAGAACCCCCAGAGCAGTTCAGAGCCCCCAGCTCCCATCCCAGGCTGAATTCCCCTCTCAGCCACCCCCAGGCAGATTTTCCTGGCACTTCCTTTGAGCTGCCTCTCCTTCCCTTCCCCTGTTAAACTCCATTTAGGGAATTGTTAAAAACATCCCAGATTGGCAACACAAACCCCCAAAGGACAGAAGCCGCCCCAGATCCCCCTTTTTACCTCTCCAGGCTGGTTCCCCATCACATGATTCCCATCCTTCCCCACCTGATCCCCTCCAGACAGGTCCCTGCTCCCCCCAGACTGTCCTAACCACCCTAAAGGCACAGCCAAGGGCTGTGCTATCAGGGGTTCTTTGTGGTGTGTGGGATTATTGCTGCCAGGACAAGGAGACAGAAAACTTGGTCCTAACAGGATGCTGAATCTTGCCAGTGCTGCTCCAGTTTCACCAGTACAGCCCCAGTTTCGCCAGTACAGCCCCCTGATCTCGGGAACTGGCCTGGATTTGCACCAAGTGCTGTTCTGGGAAATTATAAAATCAAACCAGTTCCTGTTGGTTCTTGTCTGATCTGAGTCAAAACGAGTGGCCAGCTATAAATAGATCTGATTGAGTGACATCTCCATGGCTTCCTGCCTGCCTTTCCTGTGTCTTGGGGCACAGACCCGACTCATTTCATGTGGGCGTTGTTTTTTTTGGGTGCATCTTCATGTCATGACACCAACTTGCCAACGTGGCCATCACCAGAGGAGCCTTGGGCTTCCAGCCCTGCTCCCAACCTGTGCCCAACCTGTGGGACCACCCAAACCCAAGGGAACACCCAGCACCTGCACCCCAGGGACACAGACTGAGCTGGAAAAATGAGGTGCTGATAATTGAAATGAATAATGTGGAGGGTCCCTTGCACAGGTTCTTTCAGGTGTTACTTAATGAAATTGGTTCTCATTTTTGGCTGCATTTGGCAGCCTGGGAGAACAAAGTTAAAGGAGATTTCTGCAGGTCTGTTGAGATTGTTCAGGGTTGCTCAGGTCCACCCAGAGCTGGTGCCAAGGAACAGAGATGGAGTTTGGAAGAGGAATTAGAGGAGACCCTGAGATGGTGTGTGGGCAATAAAACCAGCCAGGACAGCAGGACAAACATCTAAAAGTAAGAACTTTGGAGGGATTTTAAATCCTCCTGTTCAAATCTGCTCTCAGGCTTCAGGGGGTGACTTTCCCTCACATCTCAGGACTGGGATGGTTTTTCTCAGCAATTTCCTACCAGGGCTGATCTGTGGCAGCAAGGCTTGGGTGGCAGTGCCTGACCCAACCTCTGAGCCCTGGGTCCCTCTCCTGTCTCTGTGAGGGTTTCTTCACTCCCAGCTCCGTGTTTGGAGAGGAAAAACAACCTGTTTGTAACAGAACACCTTGTGTGGGCAGCTGGAAATTCTGTGAGGGCTCGCATGTCATCAATAACTTCTGCCCTCTCATTTTCACCTGGCTGAGTACTGACAAAGGTGTTCCATTTGCTGTGATGTTCTGCTCCTGGGCTTTCCAGAGAAGGGATTCAGCAGGTTTGGGTGCAGTTCTCATGGCTGTTTATCCCAGTGGAAAGCAGCAGCTCACAAAGGAGGCCATCGACGTCCCTCTGCCCACTCAGCATTTCCTCTTCCTCATGAACGTGACTCATGAACCTGCCAGGCTAATCCCCAGAGCTGCAATCCTCACTGCTCACCTCCTTCAGCCCATTTTCCCGGGAGCTGCCCTCCCCTGGGAGCAGGCTGAGGTTGGGCAGAGCTGGCAGCCAGCTGCTCTCAGGAGCTGAACCTGGGGAACCAGCTCTGGGAACCAGTCTGGGCTTTGATGCCTGGAGGCATCACAGGATTAGGATGCTTTGCTTTGGTCCCAAACACCAGCTCCAGTTTGGGTTTGAGCCTCAGGGTGTTCCCATTCACCTCCACGTTCCAGGCTGGCAGCTGTGCCCAGACCCCACTTTGCTTCATTTGGTGAATTTGGTGACAGGGCCTTCACAATTTGGGCTGATTTGAGCTGTGCCTGGAACGGTTTCTGCTGGTCCCTCACCGTGGCTGTGTACCACTGATGCTTCCTGTTGTGGTTTCCTGCCTCAGCTGTGACGCCTCCTCTCTGCTCTCCCTTCCTGTTCTCGTCAGGGCCATTGCAGAGCTTCATGGGCACAACAAATAGGTAGAGAAGGCTCTGGTTGCCATAAATCCAGCTCCTGGCAGCCCTTTGCTGTGGAGGGCTGAGCAGGGCAGGGTGTATGGGGCAGAACAGTTCCTCCCAAGCCCTTCCAACACAGAGATCCAGCCAAACCCTTCCCAGCTCCAGTAATGCCAGGGGATGGCAGGAGGGCCCTGTGCTGCTGGGAGGGATGAACCAGGCTGGCATGAGCCAGAGCAGGGCTGGCCACCAGGGCAGGGCTGACCACAGCAATGGGCTCAGCCCATGGGGAAGTGACTTCTCCCACCATGTCCAGAAGAGTCAAGTTGGGAAGAATCGGGGCAAATACCCAGTGTGCTGCCCCAAAATCTGATGTTTCTTTGCTCCTCACATGAGTGACGCATTTGCAGGAGATGCAGATGGAGAAAATCTCTCTGATCTTTTTCGGGTCATCGTCTGCGCAGGAACAACCCCAAATTTCAGGCTCCGGGGAACAAATGAGACCCTTTGGTCACGATAATTTTTCCATTGACTACAGCAAACTGGGCTCTGTCAACATCCTCTGGGTGGGATTTTCGATGATTCAAGATAGAGATACAAGCCCTGCACAGACACAAGCCCTAAAGCTCTTCGGCACCAGGGGCTCTGCAGGGACTTGGTCAACGAAGGGCCCTCTCTGCCAAGGGGATCAGAGCATCAGGACCCAGCCAGAGCCAGGTATTGTGGGGAAAAATTCCACAGATTGTTTAAAAAACAATTCAAGAAAGGTTTCTTCTTGCTCCTGCTGAGTGATGGTCGATGTCTGCCCAGAAGCACGTGGGTTTCTCTCCTTTTGCTGTGCTTGGTGCAGTTGTTTATCTAAATGTTGTTTTAGACATTTCATATCCACCTCGTGTTTTAATGCATGTAAGGTTTTGGCCTTCTAGACCTCCATGGCAAAACTCATTTATTCAGAGAGGCCAAAGAATTTCCTTTTATTGTGAACAGGGTTGGAGAGAAAATGGTAGGAAGTCAAGGCTAAAAACATCAAGATGGATTTAAGGAGCACATTTTTATTAGTGAAAGTAATCAAGCACAGGAGGAACTCACTGTAGGATTTGGGGCATTCTCTCTTGCTTGGGGTCTTTAAATCTGGATCAGGTGGTTTCTCTATTCCTTGGCATCTATAAATCAAGATTGAGCAGATTCTCTCTTGCTTGGGATCTTTAAATCAGGTTTCTCTATTCTTTGGCATCTATAAACAAAGACTGAGTGGATTCTCTCTTGCTTGGGGTCTTTAAATCAAGATCAGGTGGATTTTTATTTACACTTCCCAGCTCCAGTAAGGGCAGAATAGAAGGATGTGGTACACTGTGAGTTTGAAATGACCTCACAGAGACCCAGCAGGAGAACCTCCAGACAGTGAAGTCTGAACCCCAACGAAACCATTTTGCAAACTGATGCATCAGGGACCTATTTCCCCTGGCAGGCCGTGCCCCAGCAGCGTGTGAGCGGTGAGGGAAGGCGGGGAGGAGATGCCGGACGCCGCTGCCCACCTGCCCTTCTACTACGGCAGCATCGCGCGCTCGGAGGCCGAGGAGCACCTGAAGCTGGCGGGGATGGCGGACGGGCTGTTCCTGCTGCGGCAGTGCCTGCGCAGCCTGGGCGGCTACGTGCTGTCCATGGTGTGTGACCTGCAGTTCTACCACTACCCCATCGAGCGCCAGCTCAACGGCACCTACGCCATCCTGGGGGGCAAGGCGCACTGCGGCCCCGAGGAGCTCTGCGAGTTCTACTCCAAGGACGCCGACGGGCTCTGCTGCCCCCTGCGCAAACCCTGCAACCGCCCCAGCGGCGTGGAGCCCCAGCCCGGCGTCTTCGACAGCATGAGGGACAACATGGTGCGGGAATACGTGCGGCAGACCTGGAAACTGGAGGTACTGGGGTACCCCAGGGGTGGGGTGGGGACCCGTGACCCCTCTGGCACTGTCGTGTGCCAGACAGCACAGCAGAGTGAGGTTCCTCTCCTTGGAGCGTGCTGGCGCTGCCAGGGCTCCGAATCTGGTTCTTTCCCTGTTTCTTCTCCACACTCTGGTCAAAACATCTTCCCAAGCCTTTAGAGCTGCCCTTGGAACAGCTGGAGTTCACTTTGCAGGCCTTCCCCCAAGTGTTCTCCTCTGCAGCCCTTGGGATGGTCCCTGCCTTACACCAGAGCTCTGATCCCAAAAGCCAACAATGCATCCCAAACCCCAATAAACCATCCTAAACCTCAACAAACCCATCCCAAATCCCAACAAACCCATCCCAAACCTCAACAAACCCATCCCAAACCCCAACAAACCCATCCCAAACCTCAACAAACCCATCCCAAACCCCAACAAACCCATCCCAAACCTCAACAAACCCATCCCAGAATGAAACAAACCATCCCAAGCCTCAACAAACCCATCCCAGAACGAAACAAAGCCATCCCAAACCTCAATAAACCCATCCCAAACCCCAACAAACACATCCCAGAACTAAACTAACTCATCCCAAAACCCATCCATGGAGCTCCAGAGGCACATAAAGACATGACCCCTGTGCCTGGATGTGTCCCTGGTGCTGCTGGCAGCAGATTCTCCATCCCAGTTGACTGGCTCAGTTGGTCAGAGCATGGTGCTAATAATGCTAAGGTTGTGGGTTCCATCCCCATTTACTTAATAATTGGACTTGGTGATCCTTGTGGGTCTCTTCCAACTCAGAATATTCTGTGATTTCTGGGAGTATCTCTCCGTATGTGAGGTGCCTGTGCCTCCAAACATCGTGCTGAAGACGAAATGAAACCAGACTTAGACTTTCGCTCTGTTCTTTTTCACTCTGTGGAGTGGAATTTTTGCCTCTCCTGAGGTTTGGGTTTTTTTGCCAGTGAAGGTTTTACCCATGAGACCAAGGCAGGGGCTGCTGAATCAAGTCTGTGTGTTATTTAAATTTTAAAAATACCCACAAACAGGTTCCTGAATTTTATTGCAGACTGGATTATCTACAATATATGCATAATCAGAACCCTAAATGGGCCCACAGGCAGCCATGGACTTCATTTCTTTCTGCCTGCTGCCACCTTGGTTTCTCAGAGACTTCCAGGGATCATTTTGTTGTTTTGTTGGAAGGGCTGCCCGGGGAGGTTTGGAGTCCCCACCCCTGAGGTGTCCAAGGAAGGCCTGGACGTGGCACTCAGTGCTGTGGGCTGGTGGTGAGCTGGGGATGGGGCACAGGTTGGACTCAATGACCTTGAAGGTCTTTTCCAACCTAAGTCATTCTGGGGTTCTGTATTTTCTTTTAAGTCCTCAGAGAAATACGGCTCAAGCAGTCTTCTTGTGGAGCCCTTCTACAGAAGCTCTCTAAATTTCGCCTAATTACACCAAATGTGTTTGACAGAATGAGGTAATTTGTAGGCTGAACAAGGTGTTCTGTAGGGTTTCTATAGCTGAATGAGGTGTTGTGTGCTCAAATGAGCAGAATTCTCTCCCAGAACCGTGGATTCTGTAGGGTTTCCCCCAGAGCAGATCTGTGGCCACCTGCAGATAACACAAAGGACATCGCCACCTCCTGGCAAAGGGACAGTAACGGTTTAACACCGGAGCGAGCCCGGGGAAGGAACTCAGGGTCTCACCCCCGAGATTGCCAAACTGCACCGACCTCGCCAGGTCCTGTGGGTGCTGAGCAGCCAGGAGGGCAGGGGCACCAGGAAGGTCCTGGTCTAAAGAAAATCATGGAATGANTGGAGGTGAGGCTGCTCCAGTGCAGAGCAGAGTGGGACAATCCCTCTCTGGGTCTGGTGCCCCCAGGCCATGGTGGCCCTTTGTGCTGCCAGGACACAGCAGTGACTCAGATCCAACGTGCCACCAACCAGGAACATGAAGCTGAATGAAACCCCACAAGCCCAGCATTAAGATTTCCCACATAAACGTGGTGCCTTCTCTCTTCCCTCACCAAAGTCAAAGGACTTCAGCTGGATTTAAGGGATTAGGTCAGCTGAGATAAACCAGGAATTCTGCTCTGCAGCAGAACAGAACTCAGCCACTGTTGGGTCTCAATTAATTACAAGACATTCCAAGTTTCCTGTGTCGTGCCCCAGATGAGCTGTGCTGAAGCCATCAGCAGAGCAGCAGGATGGCAGCAGGTCTCTTTTGCTGCTCTTTCCCAGGGGGATGCCCTGGAACAGGCCATCATCAGCCAGGCCCCCCAGGTGGAGAAGCTCGTGGCCACCACAGCCCACGAGAGGATGCCCTGGTACCACGGCAATATCAGCCGGGAGGAAGCAGAGAGGAGGCTCTACTCGGGGGCACAGCCTGATGGGAAATTCCTGTGAGTATCCAAACCCCTGGAACTTGCTGGGATTCCTGGATTTTTTACCGTTCCCCACCCCTCCCACTGCCCTGCTGTTACTGGTTTCACGTGGCAGAGGAGGTGTAGCTGAACGTGCTCAGTGGTTACAGCACATTCAAAGATGGGCTGAGCCCCAAATCTGTTCTTGTCCAGTGTCTGCCCCCCCATGAAGAGCCAATCTGGAGTTTTATTTGTTTCTCATGTTCCAATATCTCTATAAAGTTTGGTTGCTGTGCACAGGATTTTGAGGGATACAGGGTCCAGTGGGGGAAGATATGAGACTCTGACAGGCTGGCAATGCAGGGCCCAGAAAACACAGGAGAAAGTTTTGCTCTGCACCTCTGCTCTGGTCTGGTGAGACAGCCTTAATATAATTCCATTTTCTCCTGGATGAGTTAGAGAAAGAAAGAATTAGCTGGAGAACAGTTAATCAAGAGCTAGAGAGATAGGACAAGGGGGAATGGTTTGAAATTAAGAGTAGGTTTAGATGGGATACTGGGAAGGAATTGTTCCCTGGGAGGGTGGGCAGGCCCTGGCACAGGGTGCCCAGAGCAGCTGTGGCTGCCCCTGGATCCCTGGCAGTGTCCAAGGCCAGGCTGGACATTGGGGCTTGGAGCAGCCTGGGACAGTGGAAGGAACTGGAACTGGGTGACTTTAAGGTCTTTTCAAACTGAAACGATTTTGAGATTCTCTGGTTCTGTGGGAGGGGTGAAAACTGGAGGTGAAGATCCCTTCTCAGCCTCTGCAGAGGGTCTTGGGAAGGTGACAATTCCACTGAACCCAGCTTTAGACTTTTGATCAGGTCTGCCTTAATCTTTGGAGTGGATTTTTGGCCTCTCTGGCGGTTTTTGCCTTAATGGAGGGTTTTGGTTTTTTTTGCCTGAGGTAGCAGGTACTGGATCAGATCTGTTATTTAAATTTTAAAATAGCTCCAGACAGCCTCTTGCATTTTATTTTAGACTGGAATATATATAATTTATGCATTTTATACAGGGATGCAGGGACACCTCTCCACGTGCCCACTCACCACCTACACTGACAATCCTCAGAGTAAAACCAAGAGCTGCTTTTAAGAATTAATGAATAATTTTCCTTCCTGCCAGGCTGAGAGAAAAGAAGGAGAACCGTGCCTACGCCCTGTCCCTCATCTATGGCAAGACTGTGTATCACTACCGGGTGGATCACGATAAATCTGGGAAATATTCCATTCCTGAGGGCACCAAGTTTGACACACTCTGGCAGGTACCAAGCTGGGTGTCCTCAGAAACTGAGGCACCTTTTCCTTGCTTTGAAGTGTTACCAAATCCCTCAAAATCACCAGGATAAATAAACCTCTCTAACACCATCTTTCCAGTGTCAGAGAGTCAGGAATTGTTTTAATCCTGGCCAGGGTTTGTGTGCGTGCCTGACAAAATTCTGGCCTCCACACAGACCCTGATCTAAAACTTTATCACTTATTTATATTTACATTTACATATTATTTATATTTCTATTCTTTATAAATGTAACATTTATATTATTTATATTTACATATTTATAATTATTTATATAGAAAAAGAAATTAATGTTCATTGGTTCTAAATAGCATCATAACACCACGGTTGTGGGTTTGATCCCCATCACTTAATTAATAATCATCACCACTGATCCTTCCAACTCAGAATATTCCATGATTCTGTGCTAATTCTCTTTCATTAATTAGTATTCTATCCTCTACTGGTTATTATTTTCTGTTTTTCTGCTAATTACACCATATTTTTAATCTTTTTAATCCTTTTTTTCTCTGGCAGGGACTCTCCAATGCCTAAACCGAATCTTTTTTAGTCTCTTCTTTTTCTTCTGGTTTTTCCAAAGTCTCATTCTGGTCCATAAATTCTGCATTCCAGATGCCCAACCTCAATCCATCTTCCTCTCCCTGGCTTTGTTCATTGGAGTATATCAGAGTTAGTTAATCAAAACTTAAAATTCCAGCAATTTTCCCGAGCTGTGCTCCTGCAAAATCAGCTCATGGCAACCTTGTTCCATGCTGGCTGAGAGTAATTGAAGAGTAACACACTATTTATAATTAATACATATATTGGTTGGGATTAATTAATTAAAACAAGTAATTTAAGAGTTAAACCATTAACTAAAATTATCCAGGGAGTGGATGCTGGAGCTTCCTCCTGGCTAGGGCTGTCTGAGGGACAGCAACCCCATTTTGCTGAATTTTCTGAATTCCCAGGGCTGTTTTCACTCAGAATTTTATTGAAAACAAAGATTTGGGGGCATTTTTATGGCAACAGAAGCATGCCAGGCTCCTGATTGCAGCTGAAGCCTGAGCCAGCCAGGAGGGGAAGGGGAAGCCTGGTGTCCCTGGGGTCTGGTGCTGGCTGTCCCCAGCCTGGCTGATGTCCCCTCTGTGCTGGATCCAGTGGTGCTGCCACCAACAACTGCCTGGGATCCCCAGAACAAACCCTGGAGTTCCCTTGGGAAAGGATCTGCTTTCTCCCAGGATTTATCCCACACTTCAGGGCCTAAAACCCTTCCTGGCTGGCACAACAATAACATTGCACTGAACGTGCCAATTCTCAGACTGGAGATTTTGTCTTTTTTTGGCCCTTACCGAATTTCCCAAGTTCTTCCCAGCTCTGGCGGATATCCAGGGATGCAATCACACCCTGGGACATCCCTGAGTGCACAAATAGAGGACAGAAACAGAGAAACAGTCTGGTCCCTGCCTGCCATAAATCTGAGAGGAATCATTGCCCTAAGCCACAAAAGTTGCCTTCAACAATAATAGTAAAAAAAAAAAAATAAAAAAGAAAAGAAAAAAATTATTTTCTCCTCACAATTATCTCTTTTTCCTCCCATCCCTTTCCCAGTTGGTGGAGTACTTAAAACTCAAACCAGATGGGCTGATTTTCTACCTGAGGGAAGCCTGCCCCAACCCCAACATGCCAGGTGAGCTGACACCTCTCAGTGCCACCCCTGGCCTTGGTTTGTCACCAACTGGTGCCAGCTGGAGCAGTGCCAGCCCGAATTTCCCTTCCTGTGCCCAGCCCTGCTGGGGAGGGGGCACTGAGGGCTCTGCCCCTCTGGCAATCTGAGCCAGTCTCCCAGGGTGGTGTCACTGGCCAGGCCTGGCCTGAGGTGGCCCAAAGGCAGGAGCAGGTGGGGGGAGTCAGTGGCCAAATGGATTTGGTGCCCAAAAGACAGATTTGGAGCATGACCTGATTTTTAGGCTTTTTAGGCAGCAGGAAAATCCATGTCCTGCCAGGCTGGGCACTGCTGGCTCTCTAAACACTCAAAACCAGGGGGCACTTTGGGTGCACGTGTCACAAATGTCACCTCAGAGCCTGCCCTGTCCTGGGGCACAGCTCAGTCTCTGCCCCTGGACCCGTGGGGTGCTCCAGTGGTGGCATTTTCCCTGGGAAAATTTGGGAACAGCCACATCCAGACACATTTCCACACCTTTAAAGGCTAAAGCTGTGGAAACTTTCCTTTGGGGGGTGAAGGGGATGTGATCAGGCCACAGGGTCCTTCAAGGACTGATGCTCTGACCCTGCTTAGACAAACTCCTGGTAACAAATTCCTGATAATAAACTCCTGATAACAATTCCTCTCTCCTGATTCACAGCCTCTGCAGCACCAGTTCCACCCACCCACCCCTCCGTGAGCGTAAGTTTGGGGGAGGCTCTGTTTTATTGGGACCTCGGTGGTTTTAAAATTGCTGCATTTCAAGCTTGGCTGATCAAACTCTGCTCTTCAAACCCTGCTTTTGTCTAAAAGCTCAGGAACTGCACTGGACTTTATTAAGCCCAGCTGGGATGTTTTTCCCTTTCCAGCTTGGATGGGGGTGGGGAAGAGCTGGGCACAGCCCCTGGTAGAGCTGAGAAGGGTTTCCATTCATCCTGAGCTCCTTGCAACATTTGGGCCTGTCCTTGGGGACCCTCCATCCCTGCCCTGCTGGCCAGGCAGCAGCGAGGGAGCTGTGCTGGGATTCTGGGAATACTCAGCCCTGCTGCTCCTGCTGGCCCCCAGCCAGGGCTTTGTGCTCCCTGTGCCCCAGGGAATGTCCCTGCTCAGCCCCTGAGTGCTGAGCTGTGCTGAAACCAGCGGGTTTGGGGATCCCAGGGGGGCTGAGTGAGGCCTGGGGGCTCACCCATCACCTCAGGGTGCTCTCACATTCACGGTGACCTCCAGGGTGCTGGGCACTGCCCAGGCTCCCCAGGGAATGGTCCCGGCCCCAAGGCTGCCAGAGCTCCAGGAGCGTTTGGACACCGCTCTCAGGGATGCTCAGGGTGGGATTGTTGGGGGGTCTGTGCAGGGACAGGGGCTGCACTGATCATCCCTGAGGGTCCCTCCCAGCTCAGGATATTCTGGGATTCTGTGACTCTGACATTCCAAGCTGTGCCACCCTGTTGCTCTCTGTCCCTGTGTGTTCCCAAGGCCACTTTGCCTGTGCTGCCTCCAGGCTCCCCTGCCCTTCCTGGCTCACTGCAAACTGGGATGGGGACAGTAGAGGGGACAGAGCCCTCACCCTGCACAGCCCCTGGGAGAAGGGTGCTGTGTTCACAGTCCCCGGCCCCAAATCCCTGCTGTGCCCTGCCCTGGGGGAGCTGCAGCCAGGACTGGAACACCAATGTTGGCTCCAAACCACTCGAGTCTCAGCCTCCCTCAGCCTTTCAGAGGGATCACCAGCTGGGGCTGTTTGGGGTGAAGCTGGGGCTGTGTTTGGGATGCAGCTGGGGCTGTGTTCGGAATGCAGCTGGGGCTGTGTTGGGATGCAGCTGGGGCTGTGTTCGGAATGCAGCTGGGGCTGTTTGGGATGCAGCTGGAGCTGTGTTTGGGGTGAAGCTGGGGCTGTGTTTAGGATGAAGCTGGGGCTGTGTTTAGGATGAAGCTGGGGCTGTGTTTGGGATGCAGCTGGGGCTGTGTTTGGGGTGAAGCTGGGGCTGTGTTTGGGGTGAAGCTGGGGCTGTGTTTGGGGTGCAGCTGGGGCTGTGTTTGGGATGCAGCTGGGGCTGTGCTGGGATGCAGCTTCCCTGTCCCTTTCCCCTCCATTTTCAAGCGAAGCACTTTCTCCTTTATCCACTTTCTCCTCATTTCTTTTCCAGAGAAACCTAGGCCCCCTCAATGCAGATGGATACACCCCAGACCCCGTAGGTGAGCACCTCCAGAGCCCTCTGCTCCTCACAGGGGACAGGACTTGGGATGTCCCAGGAGTCTGGGGGTTCCCTGGACCCCTGCTATGAAGCAAAAGCACCCAGGAGCACCCCAGACATTTTGGGGTCCTGCATCCACACCAGGCTCCCAGGAAATCAAGCCCTACCCCATTTCCCTGCCTTACCCAGGAAATCAAGCCCTGTCCTATCCCCATTTTCCACTAAATACTCAGTGGATTCAGCTGAATTTCAGTGGGGGTAAAGCCCTGCCCAGGGCTGGCAGGGTGGATATGTGGAGTGGGAATGCTCAGACCCCTCCAGGGTTTGTGGAGTGGGAATACTGAGATCCCTCCAGGATATGTGGGGTGGGAATACCCAGATCCTTCTCCCCACCTCACCTCCTTCATCAACCAGGACTGGGATGGGCCCTAGGTTGTAAATGAAGGGAGATGCCCAGGAGGGATGAGAAATGCTGGAGGTGAAGGTGAATTGGCCAAAAGAGTAGAGAAATCCTTCCCAATCCATGAGGGACATGGCATGGGGAAGAGCAGGTTCATAACCAAGGGTTCCTCTTGGGAAGGGGCAGGAAGATCCCGGCTGCTGCCCATGGACACCAGCGTCTACGAGAGCCCCTACAGTGACCCCGAGGAGCTGAAGGACAAGAAGCTGTTCCTGAAGAGGGACCACCTGATGATTGATGAGGTGGAGCTGGGGGCAGGAAACTTCGGCTGTGTCAAGAAGGGAGTTTACAAAATGAGGAAGTGAGTGAGGGTGCTGGGGAAGGGGCAGGAGAGCGACGTGGGCTGGGCTCCAAGTGTCCCCAGGTGTCCTGCTGGTCACTAGATGGGCCCCAAAGTGACAATGGAGTGGATAAGAAATGATCTGGAAGGTCAGGGACGATGGATGTGATGGGTGAGGCACCAGCCCTGGAAGTGTTCAGAAAATGAGGAGATTTTGTGGTGGGGTTTAGTGGGGATGGCGGTGTTTGGGGTTGGATTTGATGACCTTGCAGGTCTTTTCCAACCTCAACAATCCCATGATATTTTGATACGATGCTGTAATTCCACGGATTTTCACTGACAGCTGCATTGCCCTGGGTATGTAAGCTGCAGCACATTCCCAGGCACACAGCTGCCACTTCCAAAGGGACTTGCTGGAGGAACAACTCCACATTCCTGAGGCCACCTCTGTCCATGCCAGGCCGAAGCAGTGACACTAGGGAGTTGTGCCACCCTTGGCTCTGTTGCTGGTTGTCTATGATGGTCTTTACCTACTTGTGCCTCAGTTTCCTCCTGGAAAAATGGCACTGATGACCCAGATCTCAGTGTGGGAGAGGAGGTGTCTCCAGATCAAGGATGGCAACTTCTGGCCTGCACCCACCAGGGTGAGGCGACCTTTTCTGTCTATCCTTGACACCAGAATGGTGCAGGGCTCTGCCAGAACAGGCTGTTGAGAGGTCAAACAGTGTCACATGAGAAGGGATTTCCATTCCTGGCTGTGAGCCCTGATTCCAGCTGTGCTCAGCCCATCCCATGCGTGTTCCCCTGTGCAGGAAGCAGATTGATGTGGCCATCAAGGTGCTGAAGAGCAACAACGAGAAGGCAGTGAAGGATGAGATGATGAAGGAGGCGCAGATCATGCACCAGCTGGACAACCCCTACATTGTGCGCATGATCGGGGTGTGCGAGGCTGAGTCGCTGATGCTCGTGATGGAGATGGCTTCTGGAGGGCCCCTCAACAGGTTCTTGGCTTCCAAGAAGTGAGTGTTGGATAAAACGTGGCTGATTTTCTGTGTTTCTTCTCAAAAACTACCTCAAAAGCCCACCCTTGTAGGTGCACGTCTTGGTTTGAAAGACAGGTGTCTGCTAAGAAAGGCAGGAGCCTCTTTTTAAAATGGAAAATGCAAACCCCTCCCTCCAAATTATTATAATTTTGTAATTAAGGGGCTCTTAGGCAAAGATATGGGAATAGGAATAACAGTTCTTTAGTAGGAAAATTAAAATAGAAATACAGTATTACGAAAAAACAACCCCAAAGCACAGGCAGAGTGAGAATCCAAGCTGCCCCCCGTCAGTCAGGCAGGGTGTTGGTGCAGTCCCATTCCATGGTGGCTGCATCCTCCTGCAGTGACAGATGTGCTTCTGTTGGAGCAGTGCTCCTGTAGAAGGTGCCATTTTCCTCCAAAGCTCCAGTGGTGATGTAGAAGGGTCTGGTTTTCCTCTGGAGTCCAGTGGGAAAAGGCTGCTCTGGTGTTCCAAATCTCAGTTTTTATCCGGGTAGGAAATGCTTGGCTCCGCCCCCTGGGTGGAGCATCTCCCAATGGGATGATGGAATTTTATCAGTCATGCACTGGGACTCCATGGCCCATGAACAGGAGATATCTCCTGGAGGGAGGATGGGCTGTGGGAAAGATAAAGAGCACTGCCCCAGCTGGTTTAACAGCTGGGCCATTAACAGAGAATGTCTCCCACAGAGATAAGGATCACTGCCCCAGCTGATTTAACAGATGGTGATAGAATACACACCCCTGGTTACATCCTGTATTGCAACCTCAGACAGTGCAGGGAAGCTGAAAACAGCAGAAAGAAATCTTTGACGTGAGGCTCCAGGGGCTGATGCTTCTGGAGCAGAGATCTCCCTGCTCATTCTCCCTTGCAGCTGGAAAAGTCAGAGGGGAGCACAGCAGGTCCTTTATTACTGAATTCTCCCTTCACCTTCCCCAGGGATGAGATTACAACGAGCAACATCGTGGAGCTGATGCACCAGGTGTCCATGGGAATGAAGTATCTGGAGGAAAAGAACTTTGTCCACAGAGACCTGGCAGCCAGGAATGTCCTGCTGGTCAACCAGCACTACGCCAAGATCAGTGACTTTGGGCTCTCCAAGGCTCTGGGAGCTGATGACAGCTACTACAAGGTGGGTGTGAGCACAGCAAAGGATCTGGAGCAGGAGCTCTCCTGGCTGGGAGGATGAGACCCCCTGAGACTTGAGCATCTGGGCTGCTCATGGACCACTCTGCACAACATCAGGCTCTGCCTCACTGCTGTGACATTAAAAGGGGCTTTGCAGAGCTCTGGTGACAAGGAGGATGCAGGGGCAGCCAGGGGGATGCAGGGCAGGGGGATGAGAGGAGCCAGAGAGAAGAGAAGGTGATGAAGAGTGAGCCAGGCTCATCTTCCCAGCAATGCTCAGCTAAAGGAAAGACCCCACCTGGAATTCTGTGTCCAGCTCTGGGGTCCCAGAAAGATGAGAACCTCTTGGGATGAGTCCAGACAAGGCCACTAAATTGGTGACAGGGCTGCAGCCCCTCTGCTCTGGGGACAGGCTGGGAGAGCTGGGGGTGCTCACCTGGAGAAGAGAAGGCTCCAGGGAGAGCTGAGAGCCCCTTGCAGGGACTAAAGGGGCTGCAGGAGAGCTGGAGAGGGACTGGGGACAAGGGATGGAGGGACAAGACACAGGGAATGGCTTCCCACTGCCAGAGGGCAGGGCTGGATGGGATATTGGGAAGGAATTGTTCCCTGGCAGGGTGGGCAGCCCTGGAATAGAATTCCCAGAGCAGCTGTGGCTGCCC
>VWZS01007399.1:17659-28768 GCA_013397075.1 Rhabdornis inornatus | reverse complement strand
GATGGGATGGGATGAGGTGGGGTGGGATGGGGTGGAATGGGGTGGGATGGGATGGGGTCTTTGGGATGGGATCTGCAGGATGGCCTGGCCACAGTGTGGGACACCAGTTCTGGCTGCTGGGGTGGGAGCAGTGACTCTGCAGGGTGTGAGGGGTGTGGTACCAAAGCTCCAGCCCAGGCCCAGCTCTAACCTGTCTCCTGTCACCCTGCTGCCAGCTCTGGGAACATTAACCCCTTTTCCAATTGCTCCCATCCCAGAAAATGAAGGGCCCCGAGGTGATCAGCTTCATAGAGCAGGGCAAGCGCATGGACTGTCCCCAGGAGTGCCCAGCAGAGATGTACGCCCTGATGCAGCAGTGCTGGACATACAAGTGAGCATTTCACCACGGTGTCAGCTCCACCAGAGTCACCAGATCCCAGAATGGGATTGGAAATTTGGGTTGGAAAGGACCTTAAACACCATCCAGTCCAACCCCCTGCCATGGGCAGGGACACCTTCACTGTTTGCATGGTGACAGCACAAAGCAAATGTTATCTCCTGCCTTTGTGATGATTCCCCAGCCCAAGATGAATTTGTCACTATCAGACCCCCCCAGTTTGCCTGTACCAATCCTGGAAGATCCCCAAGGCTTGGTGTTTTTGACCCTCTCCATCCCAGAAATGTCTCAGCTGCCTTCTGAGCCCTGGCACAGCCAGGCTGCTGCTGTCCCCCAGGGTCTCTGTGTGTCCTCTCATTGCATCAGGCCATTTTTGTCCTCTCTCATGACTTTATTTGTTCCTCTCTGCCCTTGCAGATGGGAAGAACGTCCAGGATTTGTGGCTGTGGAAAATATCATCCGCTCCTACTACTACAGCATCGCTGCCAAGCCCGAGAATGGGCCAGACACAGGGGACAAGGCCAAAGCAGCTCTTCCTTGAGATTCCTTCTCTGCTCCTCCACCTGCCCTGTATGGACCTGGAAAGGCTCTTTGTGAAGTATTGCTTTAATCTCTCAAATGCTCCTCAGCAGTTGTGGAACTGAGGGTGTGGGGGACGTTGGTGTCCCCACAGCCAGGGACATCCAGCTGTGCTCCCAGCTCCTCCAGCCTGACCCAGCCCAGGAGAACAGACTCTCAGAGCTCCTTCCCACCCGGTTCCAAAGCTGTCCCAGGATCTTAGAGCTTTGTGCCTCCCAGGTTCACTGAGGATGAACTGTGTTGGCTCCAGAAAATCTGGATTTTTCCGGATTTCCCAGGAATGCTTTCCTAGGAACCCACCAAGTGCACGTTTCTGGTGGGGTTTGCACAGGGTGGGACCCAGCACAGGGAGCCACAGAGTCCTTATCCCTTTGGATTAGGGCAAGAAGCAGCTGGTTTGCAACTGGGATGGGGAGCAGCAGTGGGACAGAGCTGGTCCCACTGTTTGTCCCCCTGCACCCCTGGCCAGCACAGAGCAGGTCACCCAGCCCTCCAAGGTGGCTCCCAAACAATTCCAGGACCATTCCTTTAGCTCCTGGGTCCCACCTGGCCCCTCTGTGCTGATAAAGTGTTGTTTTTCAAGCTTAAAAACTTAAAAACCCTATAAATAAACTACTCCATGTTCTGAACATCCCATGGCTCAGATCATTGAACTTTGAGAAATGCTGGCAAAACCCATCAGGATAAGAGAACCCTCCAACGCTGCATTTTTAGTGTCAGAAAATTGTTTTATTCTCAGCTCTGGGTGTGGATGGGGCTGACAAAATCCCAGCCTCCACACAGCCCCCGATCCAAAACTTCCTCACCTTTTTATACATTTTTAGCAAACAAAGCAGTGAATGTTCATTGCAGCATATCAAGGTTAGCTCAACAAACTTTACAGTTTTAGTCATTTTTCCAGGCTGTGTTCCCACAAAAGGAGCTTTGCTATATGCTAAAAGTAATTTAAGAATAACACATTGTCTGTAATTAATATATTGGTTATGATTAACTAACTAAAGCTTATTTTAAAAGTTTTATCATTTCCAACAGGCTGACAAGAAAATAAATGTTATTTCCCTCTATTAAGCCAGGATTTCCTTGATGCTCCTCTTGCCCAACTTTGGGCTGGTTCTGCTGCACAGCTGGAAGGTTTTTTGCATGTTTTCTTGCAAAAAAAAAAAGGCTCAGCTGTGTCTGCTGTGGATTCCAGCTGCCCCCAGTGCAGGGGATGGCCCGTGGTGGGGGCTGTGCTGCAGAGAACGGAGGCTGTGCAGGCTGGGGCAGCGGAGGAAGCAGGAGGTGGGAGCCCTGCGATGCAGCAACACCAGAATTTATCTCTCACCATCTCCTGGTAGTTAAAGCCACAGATCAGCTCCCCCCCAGCACCTTGTCCTGGGGGAGAACAAACAGCCTCAGGCCAGGGCACAGCCAAAAGCCTCGGTGAGAGTGGGATTTGGGCTGAAAACAAAATTCTGGGGAGCACTCAGGTAATTAACCTTATCAACATCTGAATGAACCCAGCAGTCACTGAGCCGGGTTTGATGAAAAACAAGCCCTAAGTTTCCTTGATTAGACAGAAGCCTCCAGACACACCGACTCTTCATGTGGCATTTTCTCTCTCAACCCCATCAACTTGTCCTGAATGTTGAACTCTGGATATTTTATCCCTCCCAGCAGAGAGGAAAGCAGGTATCCAGGAGAACCTGCCTTGTTTCTGTTTATTCAGTCACTTCGTGCAGAGACAGGAAGAAATTCTCCTCTCTGTCATGTTTTCCTCCCAGAGAAAGCAGCTCTTTAGCTGGAAAACAGAAGGCTCAATGTGTTTTCTACTTGAAAGCCACTGCCAAAACATTTTGTTTAGACTTTGTTTTCAAAACAAATCCATTTTCTGGTTTGAAATGGTTTCTTGCAATAACTTTTCAGTTAACTGGACACTCCTATTTTTTTTCAAACAGGGAAGGAAAGCACCAGAGAAGTATTCCCAGAGAAACTTCTGCTTTAGCTGGAGACAGTTTTGAGTGTGTGCATACGGACAGGACATAAATCCCTTGGGATTATGCCAGAGGACCAAGGGAAAGGCTTTATCCTGCCTGGGCTGGGGATGATTTGGGTTGGAAGCTGTCTGTTCCAAGAGCATTGGAAAATATCAGGAGCTGCTGGAAAGGGAAAAAGGAGTGAGACAAGCAGGACCTGAAGTCACGGGGCTCCTGTGAATCTTTGTGATTCCTGCTTTTGGGATGTGCAGGGTCTGACAGTCACTCATGAGGGGAACTTCCTTGGAATTGAGGCCCTGATCATCCCCACTCTGCCATTCCAGAGGGACTCAGCCCCCTCAGTGGGAACATCTCCAGGTCTGCAGGCCCTGCAGCCTCTCCCATCCACAGCAGGGGTTTATCCAGCCCTGCCTCTCTCCCAGCTCCCTGCTGCAGGTGGAACACCCTGCTGGACCTCCAGCCCCTTCCCTGTCTGATCCCAGGGATCTGGGCTGGGATAAGAGCTGTCACTGATAAAGGCAGCAGTTGAAGAGCACAGACTGGGAGCTCTGTGGCAGCTGCTCATCTTCCAGAAACTTCCCCAAATCCTCTCTTCCTTCCCTCCATCCCTGCACTCATCCATCTCCCTCTGTTTTACCCAAATCTTTCAGGCTCTGGAATTTTCCACTCTCTGTGTTGTGAGGGAAGGGATGAACTTCACCTTCTGAGCATGCACAGCGATACCGTGACAGTGCTGGTACTCATCTGATCATCACTGGGACACCTCATCAGATCCCCCAGCCTGATCTAGCTCATCCTCACCTATCTTATCAGCAGCACACCTATCTTATCAGCAGCACACCTATCCTATCACCAGGACACACCTGGTTATCACTTGCACACAGCACAAGGACAATTTGGTTTTTTAATCAACAACAGAAACCCTGGTAAAGAAGAGAGGTGCTGGTGCTGATCCTTATGGGACTCCTCAAGATTGATGATGCTGTTGGAGAGCAGGAAATTCATCCTCACTCATCTCTTCCAACTTCCAGAGATCCCCATGCGGGGACAGGAGCACCCTGTGGGGTGGGGACAGGCACTGGGACACTGCTGGCAGGTCCTGCAGCGAGCCAGGAGGTGCAGAGAGCATCGATGACACCCATGTCACAAAGAGAGGCTGTTCCTGTCCCTAGCTGCCACCAGCCAGCAGAGGCAGTGACAGTGGCTCCGGCAGCTCATTCTCTGGGCTGGTTCTTGTGGCCATCATCAATGAGCTGTGGCCACTGGGAGATGTGCCCAGGGTGTCCACCTGGCCTCTGCTCTGCTGAGGTGGCACTTTGGGGCCTTGTTCTTACAACCTGGGGGATTTGTGGGTACCCAGGAGTCTGGTTCTTGAGGTCCCCTTGGGTCCCATCCTCCTTCTCTCCTCCACTTCTGGACTCTCCCTCCTGTGACCTCCACCTCTCCCTCTGTGACCTCCAACTCTCCCTCTGTGACCTCCAACTCTCCCTCTGTGACCTCCAGCCTGGGCTTGTGGCTCTGGGCCAGGGTGAAAAATCCTCAAACTGAGCAGAAAAATAATTGTGTGTCAACAGGTTAAAAAACACCTTCAATAAATACATTTTGCTATTAAATCAATTAATTCAATTAGTCTACACAGTCATTGCTGGAGGAACTGCTTCTCTTTGCTGTCCTGGCTGCTCCATTAGCTGGGAAATGCTGTGGCCACAGCTCCAGGAAGGCCAGGGCTGTGTGGGCAGGGTGGGTTTGGGGGCCCATCCAAGGACCTGGCCAGGCCTTGCGTTGTTTCCATCGAAAGCTCTGATGGAATAAAAATCTTTCCTCAGAACTCTTCAGTTGGGCCTCCTCAGATCTCAGGTGGAAAATTCCTGCCCAACCCAAGTCATTTATTCCTGGGGTCAGGGAGTAGGTGTAGAGCACGGTCCTGGCAGGGCTGTGCCACTTCCCACATCCTTTGGTGTGATGGAAACAAGGATGTGGTGGAGCAGCTCCTGCCCCAGATCTACAAAATCCACATGCCACATCATCCTGGGCAGGATTCTGGCCACGTGCCAGTGAACTTTGGGAAATACACTTCAATGAAAAATACTCAACAGCCCTTGACCTACAAAGAATAAAAAATCCTGTCAATGTGAGAACCATCAGAGGTGGGTGTTGATATCTCCTTATCTCCTCTCAGGGAACAAGGGATGGGATGAGGGGAAATGGCCTCAAGCTGCTCCAGGGGAGGTTTAGATTGGATATTGGGTGGAATTTCTTCATGGAAACGGTGGTCAGGCATTGGAAGAGGCTGCCTGGGGCAGTGGTGGGGTCACCATCCCTGGAAGTGCTCTGAAAACCTTTGAATGTGGCACTTGGGGACACGGATTAGTGGTGACCACGGTGCTGTTGAGTTGATGGTTGGACTTGATGATCTTAAAGTTCTTTTCCAAACTTAATTCCATGATTCTGTGTGGAATTCTGTGATCCTCTGATTTATCCCTCTGCCTTTCTTGCTGTGACTCCAGAAATATACAGATAATCCTTTGGGAATTTGCCTTATTTCTGCACAGCAATGCCTCAATGTGAAATAAATATTCATTAATTTGCAGGTTTTAGCACATTTTGTTCTGCAAATCTCACAGAAAATGATGACTTTATTTGCTATTAAAAAGCACCTGTACAAGAGACACCTTCAGGAAGGAACTCAAGGGTCTGTGATAAAAATATAAGGGAATCACAGAAATAAGGGAATCACAAAATCTCCCATCTTGCTTCAGCTTTTTAAATTGAAAATTTATCTGGTAGATATTCACCAACTTAAAAAGCAAAATAAAAATACTGATTGGAAAAAAGCGGTTGCAATGATTAATAAAAGATAAAACATCTCCTCCAACCAGTGGAAAAGGGGAAAGTATTTTCTTTTATGTATTTTTGCCTTAACAAAGAAGAGAAAAAAGGATGGAAAAAGTGTCTGGTGTACCAAAACTGGGTTAAAAACAGACACAGGAAGGCAGATATCGAATCCTGCCAGCAGATCCCCAAATTCTGCACCCATTTTCCCAAATGTGAAGCAGCAAAGACTCAGCAAAGAGGAAAAAATACTGTACAGAAGGCTGAGAGCTGCTATTTAGGGCAGCCTGTTTAACACCCCAGAGCTGTGCTGGCACAGTCAGAAAAATCACAACTGAGCTGACACTGGGAGGAGCTGCAAAGACACAGCAAAGGTGGAGAAGGGGCAGAGCAGCTGCTAAGTAAGAGCAGAAATAATGACTCGGGCTCAGGTACTGAAAGTGGAACAAAAGGAGGAATTTTTGGGGTAGAATATGAAAATCTACTCACAGACAGAGCAGGGAACTGAGCAAAGGGCAGTGGAGCCTCAGCACAGGGAATATTTCAGAGGATATCCTAAGTATAAATGACAGGAACCAGGTTTTAAAGGGGGTATTGGATTTTACTTTGTCATGTTTAATTCTGATTTCTTGTCAAATCATCTGGTTTATCTCTGTTATTTTAACTCTAGAAATGAACCAAAAAAATCTCTTCTCTAGGTTTTCTTAATTGGCTTTTCTAAATCAAGGATCTGATTGTAGCTTCCCTGATCAAGAATTCCTGTTCTTTTCATTATTATTTAGGGATTTTGGACCTTTTTTCTCTGGCAGCAGAACAGGCAAAGGCCATTCCCCTGAAATGGGTCACATTTGTCTCCACATCCAACCTGTTTTGCCCTCAGGAATCAGAACCCGTGAGAGGATGGAGAAATCCAGCTGGACAGGATGGAAATGGGAGCTCACACTGCTGGAGAAGGACACTCCTTCCACAGTTGTCCCTTTGTCCCTGGGACCAAGGTGGAGCAAGATGCCTCAACACAGCCCCAGGCTCAGGAAAACCAAAGTAAGGGAAAATCAGATTCATAGGCAGAGTTAAATGAAGAGGGGATGAAGTGATGGGAATTTGTGCAGGTCATTCTTCCCAGCAAGTCAATGGAAGGAGGATGTCAATGTTCCCTTGGAGCAGTTTCCAGAGGACACTTAGGGCAGATTTAATCCTCATTTTCCTTTCTGGTATTTTTGGGTTGGAGCCTTCAGAGTGGGGAATGACATCCCTGGGGCACCTGGGAATTGTCAGGTGTGTCCTGGTGTGTGTAGGAAAGGTTTTGTGTGTCTGAAGTCACCCAGGGCTGTGTCCTGCACTCAGGGACAGAGCTGGCACTGGGCCTGCACGAGTTGTTATTATGGAATTATGGGATGGTTTGGGCTGGAAGGGACCTTAAAGTTCATCTCATTCCACCCCCTGCCATGGCAGGGACACCTTCCACTGTCCCAGGCTGCTCCAAGCCCCAATGTCCAGCCTGGCCTTGGACACTGCCAGGGATCCAGGGGCAGCCACAGCTGCTCTGGGCACCCTGTGCCAGGGGCTGCCCACCCTCACAGTGTTTGTGCTTCACTCCTGTCTCCCCAAATCCTCCCCATCCCTTCTGCTGGGGAATGGCCAAGGGGACTCTCTGGGAATCCTGTGGGCAGGAATAACCCAGTGAAAACCCCTCTGCTCCCAAAGCTGCTGCAGTCAGAGCCACAGGGCTCTTGTGCTGCCCCATTCCCTGTCTGGGGTGGAAGGGAAGTGAGTAACCAAGGAGTAAAGTGCTGGCACGGCCCAGCCCCGGGGTGACACCGCAGATGTCACAGTGGTTTAATCCCAGGAGCTGCTGCCAGCCCTCAAACAATGGCTCAGCCCTGACATGAGGGACCAGGGAGCTTTCCCCACGGGTTAGTCCTGCCAAAATCCTGAGCCATTGCCAGAAAATCCATCCCAATTCCATCCCGATTCCAAACCCCTCCAAGAGCACAGAGTGGGAACCCAGCTCAGTGTTGGACCGTCCCTTCAGCCCAAACCCAAGTCACCTTTCCCAGCTGTGTGAATGTTGAAGGTCCCTCTCCCCTTCTGGCTGAGTTTCCTTTTCTCCTATGGCAGCAGCTTTTTTCCTACAGGCTGGGTTTTGCTTCATTTAGGACGAAATGCTATTAAAGCCCTGCAGGAACTGGCAGGACGGGCTGAGGAGCTGCAGACAGGCTCTATTCTTCTGGGCAGCTGGGGTGGGTGAGCACCGAGTCCAGCTCTGCCCTGAAAATGTTGTCATGGCACTTTCTACTCCCTCCAACACACAAATAATGCCTTAACTCAGTGAGATGTTCAAATAAAGGTAAAAAATTAAACCCCCCAGCTGAGCTGGACTCAAGGTGGTGGCAGAGCAGTGATTTGGTTTTTGGGCAGGAGGGTGAAGAAGAGCAGAGGGAGGGAAGCCCCTGGTGCTGAGGGCAGGGCAGGAGCTGTGGTGGCTCCTCTGGGCTCTGGCGTTTGAAGATAAGGTTCAGACACAACAAATCAGCAGGAAAGGTGAGACCCGACCTTGAAAAGGAGCAGCTCTGAGGGAGCTCAGCCCTGCCTTGAAACAGAGCAGGACCACACGATCTGAACAGCAAAAATCCCCTGGGGGAGGTGGGAGATGTTTCTGCAGAGAAAAGTCTGGTGGTGCCACAACTTTGTGGAGCTGCTTTGAAATTCGCAGCTCCTGGCAATGATTTTGTCAACAGAAACCAGAAAAATGGTTTTGGGTTTGGAGAATTTTTCTTTGCAACATTTGGAGGGTTTCTTCAAACAATACATCTGGAAAGTAAAGAGGATTTTGGGGCTTTTTTTTTGCTGCGATGTTTCGATTGTCCAAGCTGGAAACCACTGGGGAGAGGGAGAACAACTGAGGGTGGTTCCCCAACTGCTGTTATGAAATTCAGTTTGAATTGAAAATTGAGGGTTGCTGTGGAAAATTCTCCTTGGAGAAAATTCACATTTCTGTGGAAAACCTGTTTTGAACAAAATATTTCACAGGGCTTTTTTCATGACAGACTGCTCAGGGATGAAGTTACTTGATCCCTGAAAATCTGAAATGCAGGAAATCTCCTTTTACAGCTGGATGTGATGGGCTCACCCCTGTTCCCTGCACTTCCTTAAAATCACTGTATTTCCTTAAAAATGCTTTTTATTCCTCCTTTCACAACAATGCATTTTAAATATTGAATTTCAACTCCAGTTTTTGGAGCTAGCAAGGATCCTTGTGTCACAATCTCATTCCTCCACAGATAAAAACTATTTCTTGCATAATTGGCATTTTCTGAAGGAAAATTTCTATATTTCCAGACAAAAAAACCCAACAACAACAAATGCCCCCCCCCAAAAACCCCAAAAAACAAAAAAAAACCCCCACCAAACCCAAAAAACAAAAAACAAACAAACAAAAAACCAAACCAACCAACCAAAAAAAACCAACAAAAAATCCCAAACGAAAACAAACCAAACAAAACAAAACAAAACAAAACAAAAAAAACCACACAAAAAAACAACCAAAAAACAACAGAACCAAACCACCCTTAAAGGCATTACATTATATTGCATTGTATTATATTATATTGCCAATAAAAAGATGAGAGGATATGTTTCTTCTTCTCGAGATAAAAATCTAAAATAGATCAGAACCTTACAAAAATCTGTTTCTCTCCATTCACTAGAAGGGGAATCTTACAGAATCTTTCCATATGGAGAAACCCTTCAGGAGCAGATATCTGGAGTTCAGTGCAACCAGGAGTCTCCCAATTCCCACTTTTGGGAGCAGCAAGAGAGAAGAGCTGCCTCTACAGCCCAGCCCTGATTTCCTGGGAAGAGAGATTCTCTCTCCCTTGCTCACACTCATCCTGTCAGAACCAGTGTGAAATAAAATAGGATAAAGTAAAATAACAAAAAAATCAGCTGACACCCACTCCTGTGAAGGAAATGAATCTCTACAGAGATTTGGATCAGATATTGGGAAGGAATTGTTCCCTGGGAGGGTGGGCAGGCCCTGGCACAGGGTGCCCAGAGCAGCTGTGGCTGCCCCTGGATCCCTGGCAGTGTCCAAGGCCAGGTTGGACATTGGGGCTTGGAGCAGCCTGGGACAGTGGGAGGTGTCCCTGCCATGGCAGGGGCGGCACAGGATGGGCTTTGAGGTCCCTTCCAACCCAAACCATTCCACCATTGGAATCCACTGGACCAACCCAGTGGGGCTGATCGTTATTACGTGGCAGATTTTTCCTTGGTAGCACCAGGATGTTCTCGATGCTTTTCTGTCCTGCAGGAATGCAGGGATGGAAGAGTTGCCAGAGGTGCAAAACCTGTGCACACCTGAGGACAAGGAACTGGCTCTGCTGAGGACTGGGTGCAGTGCAGAGATGAAAAAATCCCCTTTGGGTGTTTCTGCTCCTTTCCCTCTTTGTGCCCCTGCCAGGACCCTCTTTCACCAAGCAAGACCTGGGGTGCGCACAGAGTGGGCTGGAAAAAAAAGTGGAATATTTCATACTTGGGTTTGAATTTTCCCAGCTGCAGAAGAAGTTTTTATTCACAGAATCATGGAATGGTTTGGGTTGGGAGGGACCTTCAGGATCATGCCATCCCACCCCTGCCATGGCAGGGACACTTCCCACTGTCCCAGGCTGCTCCAAGCCCTGTCCAGCCTGGCCTTGGACACTTCAGGGATCCAGGAGCATCCTGGACCAGAAGCAAATCCAGCACCAGCCGCAAACTGCACAGGAAGCTCAGGGATAGGGGCTGTGAGCCTCTGAGCTGAGGAACTCAGAGGGGGAATTTAATTGAATGGAATTAATCCATTAAGTGGGGCTGTCTTTAGCACAGATCGTGCTGTGTCCCAACGGTTGATTTGTCAATAATGAAACATCTCAAAACCCCAGCCCTGAACGTCCCTGTTTGTTTGTGCCACTCTGTGTTGCCAACCTTGTTTAAATTGAGATTTAAATTGGGATTTATTTTGTCTTTACGGCTGCATCCATCAAGCCCTTCTCATCTCCCTCCTCTTCCTCTCCGTGTCCCACCGCACGGGAGTCCCCTGCCACCCTCAGGGTGCTGCTGTCGCCTCTCTGGGGCTCCTCACTCGCTGCTGGGTGACTGCACACCTTCCGCAGGGTTTGAGGCTCAAACTCAGCACCGAATGCTGCCCCTCGCTGCAGATGTTGGCTGCAGATGTTGCCGGGAAGCTCGAAAGCAGCGGCGCTGCTGCAGGAGCCACCTGCCCCCCCCCGCTCTGTCCCCGAATGTCACCGCCTCTTACGTAATCGCGACATCGCTGCAGCTTCCCCGGGGCTGCTCATGCAGAAAAAC